>OX155964.1:3655521-4198021 GCA_944548615.1 Micropterix aruncella
CAATTATATATATACATACTCGTATATAAAAGTTTTCCAGAATTTAAAAAAAAAAAAAAAATATATTTCAGAAAACTTACAGCTTTTTACTTCCCTGGCAAGGAATGACACGTGGACATACTTCTGTGTATCTCTGTATGTGTATTCCTCCACGATAGTGCCCAAACGCTTCATCCGATTGAGCTGAAATTTGGTATGCAGGCATCATTCGGCCATGGCAATAGTTGAAAAGATTGTAGTTGAAATCGGTCCTAGGAGTTAACCTTCAGGCGCTCGTGCGCACCGTGCGGCATAAGCCAATCGATTGTGTATTCAGGCTGACAGCCGGGGGAGTCTGAAAACAGTATTTTTTCCTATAGAGCGGGGGTAGTTGTTAACCTTACGGCAACTGCTCTTCAAACGATCATTCGGTCACCCGTTCCCGGGTAAGGAGCCGGGCAAAGGATGCTGTGGTCCGCAATAGATTCGGTAGACACGGTATCACCGCTACGCAAGGGGGAAGACCGTGCAAGCGACCTCGATCCTGTAACCATTCAGAAGGTAGGATGTATCCTGAAGGTTAATTCCAGATGGAGATATCATTCTAAACTGGAAGTTAGGAGGTGAGACTGCCCGCTGCTTACCTTTTTCGGTGCCTCGTCGATTTCGTTCCAAGTGGACTGTTTTCGCTCCAAGTCTGCTACGCTCACCTCACGGGAGACAGAACGATCTAATATAGTTGAAACATCCTGAGATGACGGGTTCGCCCGTTGTAGTTGACAGCTCTAGTTGTCGCGGGGGGTGGCAAAATGTAAATATCTGTCTTAATTTGTTTTTTTTTATAGCGATTTCACAATTTTCACATTTTACCTTGTCGGTTCGCAGGTCTGTAAAATAAATAATACAAATGTTAACAAATTAGTAATAATAATAGCTGTCCGACTACACAATAGAATACATTCGGAATTAGAAGTGAAGTTAGATACCATACGAGGAAGAAAACTTATGACGGAATGGTTGATTGAGCTAGGAAGATACGAAACGGAGAAATTTGTTAATTATAGTGCTGTATAAGAATACCTAACTACATAAAATTACTACTTTTATGTATATATATATATATATATATATATATATATATATATATATATATATATATATATATATATATATATATATATATATATATATATATATATATATATATATATATATATATATATATATATATATATATATATATATATATATATATATATATATATATATATATATATATATAGATGTAAAACATAAAATATGTATATGTATACATGTATATATGAATATATGTGTATGTATATGTGTAGATCTATATGTATATATGTGTATATATGATTATTTAATATTATTATGTAAATTAAGTTACTAAAATAGACTAAGTGTATGTAATATCTTTTTAAATATAGAGCTACCACATTAAACATTAAGTTACATCTAGCAACTAAAAAAAAAAGGGAAAAAAGAATACATATAAGTCTACCTTAGTACGGGCATCACTCCAGCAAGGTAGATTTTAATCTTATTAGCCTAGTGTTTAAATAAATAATAAATAACAGTCAATCGCCAATAGTAGATGAAAGTCAATAATATCATGAATAAAAAATAAAAATAGTCAAGAAAGTCTAGAGATCTGAGAAAATATGACATTGTCAAACTCCTTAATGCTTTTAAACACTGTAACTTTTTCCTAAGGCCCTGAAGCATAATGGCAATTTATTGTAAAATATGTTAGATTGACAAAGAAAGCTATTTCGAACCTTAATCAGTGCTACTTTGGAATGACGCAAGTCCTCTTACGTATTATGCGAATTGTTGATGAATCCCTGGCGACCTTAGCGGATGTCTTGCAAAGATAGGGTAAAGTCTCGTGGCAGTGTATTTAACGGCTCGTTACGGCATTGACAAACTAATCAAAATTACCTACGACTGAAATCGCCGGTGTTTGTCGTCAATTATGGGTTTACTGTAATGGTACTACGAATGGTTTCGTGCAGCTTGGGCCATAAGATCTACTGTGTTATGGGGTGGGTTTAACTCACGATTCAGCTCCTATTCAGTAGCCTCCTAGAGTGGGGGAAATCCCGGCAAGGGACTCGCGTATCCCAGGCCTCATGGCTTGTGGATCGGTTTCCCGTGGGGGAAGGCCCTCCGGCGCTACTGGACGGTTTGCGCACCGTGCGGCCTCAGCCAATCGGCTGTGCACTCTATCTAATTACTGTAGGAGTGTGGAGGCTATGGAAATATACTGTCTCGTAAGCAGCGGGGTTGGATGTTGACTTGTAGTCATGCCACTCTTGAAGCGACCTATCGGCCACCCAATCCCGAGTGGTATGACGGGCAAAGGACGCCCAGGTCCTCGATAAATTCATATTGAATTACTGCTGTAATACAACAGATAGAGGCCGTGCAAGCGACTTCGGTCTCGTAATTAGTCGGGAGGACGAAAGTATCCTGAAGGTTAATTCCAGGCGGAGATATCGTGCCAAAACTATTAACTAGGGGGGCGAGGTGGCTCGCTGCGTTACCATTCTAGTGCCTCGCCGTAAGTTGTTGGACTCTGGCGGGTTCGTGGCTTCGGTGGACGGTAGGTTTGTATCGTCCCAAAGTATTCTACGCTCACCTACTTTCTGGGGTCACGGGTTTACCCATTGTAGTCGATGTCTGGAGTTAATGGGCCCTTGCTAGTGATGGGTGTGATCACGAATAGCAATAACAATAACGTGTGATATTTGCAATCACGAAGAACGCGTTACGAGAATTTGAAAGAACATGCTATTTGAATCACGGCTACGAACAGCACCGCGTTGCCATCACTCGGCGCCGCTACGACGCGACCGATCACGCGTGATTATATGATCAGTGATTGGCCGTTCTCACTGAACGCCGTCGAACGACCGCGCGGCGCGCCACTGAACGATGATCGGTGAGCGCCTAATTGAACCGTTCATTTGGTTTCGTTCATTCTTGATGTGATCGGCGATCAGTGGATCAGTGATTTGCCGTTCGTTCTGGGCGAACGCCCGCGCCGGCTGGACGATGACTGATGAGTGGCGCGTTCATTTCGTACGTAACGTGAATTTGGACACTGTTGTCGCATGAATTTGGACACTGTTATCGCTCGTGTCGTAATCGTTCGTGTAAATGAGTTTGCTCATGATTTGTTAAAGCAATAAAATAACATTATTTCAGAAAGACGAACTCGGCTTAGCACCAAAAGAGCAAGAGAGATAATCTTTCTGAACGCTAATTCTTCTAATTACTAATAAATATTAAGCAAATATAATGCGTGTTTCTGTTATCAGTTATCACATTGACGAAACTTTGTTACTTAACGTTTCACAGTACATTTCAGTACAATCACGAAAATCACGAGTAGCAGTTATTATCACGCGTGAAAAAATACCAGTAACGTGATTGTTGCGTGATTTAAAATTGAGAATCACGCCCATCACTAGCCCTTGCTGAGTTGGCCACGAAGACCCATTCTGTTCAGGGTTGGTCACACTCACGGGTCAACACCTATCCGACGGCTTCCACGCATGAAGTGCGAGCCTGGGTAGGCCTTATGGTCAGTTTTCCCTGGGAATCAAACTTCTGGCGCTCCTGGACGGTCTGCGCACCGTGCGGCGTAAGCCAATCGACTGTGCACTCTGACTAACAGTCGGGGGAGTCTGGAAGCAGTACTGTTTCTTATAGAGCGGGGGTGGTTGCGGCCCTTACGGCGACTGCTCTTGAAACGACCATCGGTCATCCGATCCTGGGTGAACAGCCGGGCAAAGGACGCTGTGGTCCGCGATAGATTCGGTATACACCTTTCAACGCTTCGTAAAGGAGAGGACCGCGCAAGCGACCTCAAACTCGGAACCAATTGAGAGACCGGAGTAATCTGGTCGCAATTGGAAGTAAGGGCGTGAGTGTCGGCCCGCCAGGTGACATTCCTGGCTATCTCGCGTTTAAGGCGTTGGCCTCTTACGGGCTTGTGACGTAGCTAGATGGTGGACTGTTTTGTCCCCAAGCTCATTCCAGGGAGATAGAACGACTAATAGTTAAAACTTCCGGAGGTGACGGGCTCGCCCGCTGTAGTCGACAACCCAAGTTGTAGTCGATGTCTCCAAATGTAATGGTACTGCCCACCTATCTATTTATCTACACTGTCCATGAATTATCCACCGCAAAAAATATCCAGTTTCCCGACCATTCGCTCTCGCGGGATCCGCTAACGTTCTGGCCGGACTTTTGAACTCGTATGTCGCGGTTTTATATTTCCCAATAGACTCAGCTGCAACTCTCAACAATACAACGTTTTTATACGCGGATGTTTGTTTTGTTTCGTTGTATATAATTCAGGAGTGGATTAATTCTCCGATTAGCAAGTTATCAACGATTTATGTCACATTTTTATTATTAGTTATCATCTAAGGCGGATTTTAAATCTGATCCAAAATCTGAAGGCAAAGTGCCATTTCTTGTCTTTTTAGAGCTGTAGTTCGACTTTTTATTGACAAGGGATTGCTAGGAACTTCGCTTTCCTTGTAAGGAAAGTATTGTGGACGCACTTCTGTCTGTCTGTGTGTCTGTGTATATCTGTGCGTCTGTGTATATCTGTGTGTACTCCCTAACTATAGCGCCCAAACGCTTCATCCGATTGATCGGAGCAGGGGAAGAGGGGGGGGGGGGGGTTCAGAAGGGAAGTTGGGGCAGGGTGAAGGGGGATCTGGAGTGGAGGTAGGGAGAACATGTTCAGGGGGAGGGTGGAGGAGTAAGGGGATGGGGGTGGTGAGAGGGGGAGATCGATGGGGGAGGGGGGGGGGGGGGTTATCGCGCGAGGAGGGTTGTCTGCTTGCCGTGAAGTCTTGGGGTGTCGCAACTGATTTTTTCTTTCGGTGCGGGGACATATAATAAATAGTCCAATAATTGAAAATCAAGTTCATTCTTCTAATTTTATTTAAATATTAAAAATATTACATACAGACTTATAATTTACAAAAATTGTTAATCTTTTAATAATAAATAACTTTTAATTGTACATAAATGAATGTAATTTTTGAGCTTGCATCCTTTTTACACGTTTGCCAATTCTAGGGCCGATACTACTGCTCAGAGCTACATAAATATCATCACTTGATTACAATGGATTTCTGATGTTGTTATCAATTATGAGCAAAGCGGAAAGCCCTTGTTCGCATTATTAAGTTGCGGAGAAGAGCATAAGAAATATTACAAGGCGAATCTCCGAAATGTAGGATATGAAATTGCTGTTATACACCAGGACTTTTCAAAGAGAAACTGATTCCAAAGCATCTTTACACAGCATACCATTTTGGAGTTCAATCAGCTCTTCCTGGATTTCCTCTGCACCCACTGCAACGGTGATGCCAAAAGGATTGCTAACCAGCTAATGGGTATTATTCGATTCGGTCTGTTTATATTCCGGGATGTTTTGTGCCTTCGCTGTATTTTTTACTTTTTAAACGCTAGCCTGTGCACGCGCTCGAGTGCGAAGCATTTCTCGTGAACTAATATCGGGAAATAGTTCTTGCGAATGAGACAGAGCAGTGCGTTAGAGTGTAATGTGAAATGTACGGTCGTATCTTTTCTCGCACATAAACTACCTGACGACCATAAAATGTTTGGAAACATTTCGACCGGTCTTAGATTAGGCGGTATGTAAACGAGGTGTGAGATTTTAAATCCTTCTCCGGTCCTATTTAGTTGATATATGTTTTATATTCGATTATCCGGGCTAGTTCAAATCCACAGCGGACTTTACCTTAATAAATAACGAAAAAATATGTTTATTTTAAACCCGCTTTCACCTAAGCCGATTTTTAATAAAAACTGCTGTAATATTTTAAACAATGTCAGGATTACTACATAAATCTACTACATAAACCTCACCCCTTTCAGTTGTTCTCATCCTTTTTGTTTAAGGGGGAATTTTCTTTCGGGAATGAACAGCGACATGTCACAATTCACCCCCCCCCCTCGCCGGTGCCTGTGTAGACGACTGGAAGAACGACAAAGTAATGGAGTCTTTACATTTACTATCCCTATTATTCTAACAGTCCAATATATAAAATATATTTTTAGATTTGGAACTTTTTATTAGGTTGCCTATATATGTTATTTATTTATTTATTTCCCAAAACATAATTAACTTTACATATAATTCCAAATCGTTAATTATTTTTCTAGGCTATTATTTTAGGGTATACTATTATTCTACTAGATTTTATTATTATTAATAGTATTCTAATAGAGATTATTATTATTCTTCTACTATTATCAATATTATTATTAATAATATTAATCTATTACTATCATTATACTAGGTATTACTTTTTAACAAATTATTTGCTGTATACTACATATTTACCTAATTTATTTGATTTCTAAGAAATGCCATTACCGTACTTTGCAGTTGTGCTAAGTTCACCGTCCAAATATCCAATTCTGGCTCAGCCGAACATAGTGCATTTAGGGTACGAAACGTCCGCACCGTGAAGCAGTGTTGAACGATGTTAGTTCTAGCTCGCGGTAACGCAAACAATACGTGAGACCTAGCACGGCTGTAATTGGCGGGTACAAACAGACCGATTCTTCTAAGGATGGTCGGATTATCAACGAACCCCCTAAACAGTTTATGTATGTGGAAAATTGCCAGCCAATCTCTTCTTACGCTTAGTGAGTTGTACCCAACCATCCACAGAATAAATGCCGTAGAATATAGGAATGGATAATATCCAGTCTGTTTAAAGTACAGGAACCTCATGTCACCCAAAGACTCTCCTGATATAAAAATAGTGACTATTCGTCATCATCCATTTTAATTACGCACCCGGTGAGGGAGTTTTAAAAATAAATTTCGTAGTAACCTGGCACAATTATTCTTTTGCCGAACAATTTTAAAATATGAGACATGTAACATTTGCAAAAAAAAGTATGTCTAACAAGGAAAAAAAATACTACAATCGATCATTGCGAAGCACCGATATTTATTAGTGAGAGTGCGTGCCTGCGTGCTTTCTTTAATTCAATCGACTATTAAAAAAAATATCGACTTATAAATATAATATTAGTATAGATAAATATTTTATCGAACATGGTACCATTCCTATGTTAACTGTCTCTAATTGCCCCAGTCGCCAGTTTGTGCTGCGGATACTATAGTAGTAGACGGTCTCATTGACCATGACAGTTAAACGGACGGGGTGAGATGATCTGAATAGGCCGGTCAGGCTCGAGATCAGGATAATGTTGCTCAGATAAGCCATTAGAGACGTATACCTTCTAGATCGAGCTCTGAATCGCAAGTGCGTTTGTTTGATTCGAGAGTGGTTCGATCTGTATGCTCGCGCAATAAAATACCTAGTCATTTGTACGACGTCTTTTGGAATATCACTTCTCTCTACTGAATGACTCTCGTTCAATTTTTTTCAGTATATTTATAATTCCAGTACTGGTGTACTCATAAATAGTGAATTTAGCGTTTGTCTTGAATTTGTTAATTACATTCTATATTCGTTTTTATTACATTGCGCTGTGTTTACTATCATATTATTAACACAATATTTACAAATTACCCCTTCGTTATACATTTTAGTTTTAAATTTATATATTGGAATTGACATGCATATGTGAGGGACCACCCCTCACAAGACTCCAAATTATTCGATGTGAGGTAGTGGTGTCAACTTACGAGTTATCTCCGTATTTAAAGGCGGTTTTGATGAAGCAGAAGATATTTATTGATTGAATCCATTGAATATTGCCAGTTTTATATAACGCTTGCCGAATTAACGAGTGCCCGGATTACTTTATCGAGACGCGAGGGTTGCGCGACGGCGGTTATGTAGGAGAGTGGATGAGGATTGTATGTGTGCTCCTAGTATCTTGTACTGGGCACGGCTCGAGTCTGTGGGATTACAGACTGATACTTCGAGACTCAGGGAAAATGAGGAAAGGAAACTAAGGAGCCGGATCCGTTGAGCGACCTCGTAGAGGGGTACCGGATATGCCGTCGCAACCTTGGGGGAAGGTGATCAATCGGGGACTGATAATTTGGTTGCTTTTTGGCCGGTTTATATAGGCCGTGCAATGATGCAATTTGAAATATTCTGAGTAAAAGTATTGTTTCATCGTGCTGATTCAGAGCTGCACGAGTCAAAAAATAGCTGAATTGTGTCAGTGGATTTTACTGGAAATCGATGCATTTGTTGATCGCATGTAGTGGACTTAAGGTCCGTTACATATAAGTAAAGGAATTGTTAAATATATCTTTAAAAAAAGTAAAACAGAATACCATTTGAAATTATCTGTATCTTGATCGCAATTTTCAGACCAATTTTATTTAGATAAATGACAAATAAATCTCAATTGGAATTTATTTGAAAGTTTTTCAGAGTTTTAGACATTTTTTTTGTTGGTTCCGACCTGAGCAGTTACCAACATCGTACGAGAAAAGCATTAGCTTATACGAAGTTTCTTATCCGCAAATTATGTTTTTTTATACTTATCACGGTGGATAAATATTACAGAAAAATGATATAAGTTGTGACTGTCGTAGTTGTTAAGATGTTTGCAAATCTATAAGGTACGGAACCGTCGAAGCGTATTTGTCTTGACTCATTGTAAAGCCGGTTTTCGACTGACTCTGTATGAGATGGGAGGATGGGATGGCACCAGAGGGCTGTGATTCAAGACGATGTTGCCACCCGGAAAGCTTTTGTTTACAGCCTTCAGTCGTTTACAATGTTTCATCTTTTAATCTTCCGCCATTGTTGCCGTCTATTCATTGGAAAACGTTTCGTCCACCATTTTATAACTGTCGTTAAACATACACCGGTAAAATAACGTCACGGAAATGGAGTTAAGATCCTAAATGAACAGGACGGGTTCTTATTTCTTATTATTTTCAATAAATGAGATTAGGCCTGCGAGGAATGGAATACGGGTTTAACTTCAATTTTCCACCCGTGGTCTCGTCATTATATTGAGAACCTAACTGATACTAATCATACATTCTTAACATAGTACTTAAAGCTAGACAATCCTAGATGACGAAAACTTTCTAATTTTTAACATAATAAATTATAAGAAGAGAATGTCCGCGAGTATCAATTATATAATTCCGTAAGTCAGGACAACATTTGCCCAGAGACATATATTCTACATAGCCCCAAAATTATATAATTCCCTAAGTGAAGACATGAAAAATTATTCTAACATATAAATATTTAAAACAAACGTTTATAGATGGCTACTTAACAAGGGATATGTAAAACCTGTTCAATTTCTTCGCAACGCACGACAATCTATTTAGTATCACATCTATTATTCGTAATTAAATTTTATTAAATTTGAACTATAAATGTATTTATTTATTACATAGCTATATATTTTATAAAATTGGTATATTTATGTGTATATACAGGTGGTGGGTCCAAATAATTTGTTGTAAAAAAAACGTTTAATTTCTTAAAATTGCATAAAAATATGCACATCTAGAGATGGGCCAAATTATCGCCTAGTTAGATGTGCTATTGGCAGGAAAGGTCATGTAAGATGTGTTAAACCTCCCTATATTGATTATTAAATAATTTATATAATTATTATAAGAAGCAACCGTTACATGATCAATGAACTGTATACCTAATCATAAGTATCTCAATAAATAAAAATAAAAATAAATAAAGCGTAATTTTCTTGGTATATTACATGAAAATATACCTCTTGTATTCGGTAATGTAAAGGTCAAATTATGTATAAGATTAGAAACCGTATTCGATAACATTAAGGTCAATTTAATTTCAAAATTAAAGCCCATCGTTTATAATATTTTTTCTGAATATATTGCGATTTTACGCGAAGGTAAATAAAAATAAATTTAAAAAAATGCTTCCTTTCTGGATCAGTTTTTTTGGAAATCGAGTAAAATACGGTCGATGAATGTAGATACTGTTTTATATTTTTAATATTTCGGAATATGAATCAATGTTATCTGAAAACAAATTAATAATTTAGCATATTCGGTTATCCTATTTTATTAAAAACTGAATATCTTTAAAAAAGTCAACATTACAAAATAAGCCACTAAAAAACTGCTCCGTTTTCAACCGTTCTTGAAGTCATACTTCTAACAGGCTCCATCTCGATATTATCCACCATGCCAATGCACTAACGGAACGGACGGAAAGTCCTATAAAAATGGCTTAAAACTGTGTTCAATGCTATTTTTAGGACCTTTAAGCTTTGTATAAGTAATATCCACTTAGGACAACAGCAACTAGGCCTGTCAACTACAGCGATCGAACCCGTCACCTCACGAAGTTTTAGCGATATTAGGTCGTTCTGTCTTCCGTGAGGTGAGCGCAGAAAACTTGGGACGAAAAACAATCCACTGTCTGGTTACGCCACCTACCCATCAGAGGCCAACGCCTTACGGCGAGGCACCGGCAAAGGCACCCAGCAGGCAGCCTCGCCCCCTGACTACCAGTTTGGAAGGATATCTCTGTCTGGAACTAACCTTCAGGATACCTTCTGCCTCCTGACTGGTTACAGGATCGACGTCGCTTGCGCGGTCCTCTCCCTTACATAGCGGTGATACGGTGTCTACCAAATCTATCGCGGACCACGGCATCCCTTGCCTGGCTTTTCTCCCGGTATCAGGTAGCCGTTTAGTCGTTTCAAGAGCAGTTGCCCTAAGCCCTAAGGTGAACAACCACCCCAGCTATATAGGAGACAGGAGGCTGTCGGTCAGAATGCATAATCGATTGGCTGACGACGCACGGTGTGGAAACCGCCCAGGAGCGCCCAAAGGTTGACTTCTAAGGAAAACTGACCCACAGGCCAGAGTCCTACCCTGGCTCGCACTTCTACGTCGATGCAGCCGGACGGGTGTTTGACTCATGTCACAGGGTCCGCCCGTGAGTTTGACCGGCCCTGAACACATGGGTCTTAGTTGCCAAACTGCAACAGGGCTCACTAGCTCTCCAAACAGCCCCTTAGGACAATAGCAGTTAAATTTATTTTATTTATTTATTTATTAAAGTAAAGCATACAATATAATTTCCTGCAGCATTACAAAAAAATGGGTTTGGACCAGTAGCGAAAAATAGAGCACACTGCAGTATCTTGGTCACTACGTCTAGGCCTGTACTAAGGCAGGTGTACCAGGAAATATTTTACCTGTGCACACAAAAAAAAATAAAAAAATTAACAACTAAACTTAAAAATTAAACATGTTAAAAAGATAAATTAAAATATCATCAAGAAGTATTTGAAATAATAATCATAAAATTATCGAGTAAATAAATAAAAATCGAAATCATAATAATAGTAAATAGATAGATAGATACCTACTCAGTCAAATAAAAAAAATAAAAATAAAATAAGAATAAAAATAAAAATCTTATTAGGCGTTTTTAGATGGATTACCTGTAACTTGTCCAATAAAACAAAACATTATAGAAAACAATACAGGTCTTTACTGCATATAAACATATATAAAAAGCAAGGGTTTTATTACAAAAGATTTTATTATTAAAATTGTTTATCGATTATTTGGATAGCCGGTTACAAATTATCGAGCTTAACCGGTTGGGTGTCCCATAAGTGTGTTTCTTTTTTTGGTGCTCAATCAATAGACGATAGGTTGACTTACTGTGTATGAATCGTTCTGTTCTATTACCCTCTTCCATTTCTCGGGAAGCCTCATTATGCCCTCTTCCCAAAATTGATGAGACTTACTTGTAAATTATTCAGCGAGGTGGGTTTTTATTTCGCTTTGGAATTTGTGACATTTATCACGAAGAGAATTTTTTAACGAGAGAAACAAGCAATAGAAAAGGCTAAAGAATATATGGCAAAAGAAGATTGAATTGGCTAATCCCTCATATATTCAACAAAATTCCTCTAAATTTAAAAACTTATAGAAATAGAAATAGAAATAGAAATATTTTTATTGTCCGAAATTGTGGTGGTACATTTATGGTGATAATGCGTAAAACTATATATCTCACAATTACCTGTTATTAAAACAGATTGACAATTTTACTTATCTGCTAAATTGACTTATCTGCTAATTATAATATCTTATTAAAAAATGTAATTATTTCACTGGTTTAACATGAAAAAATCTAAACAGACCGGACAAGAAGAACTAACAGTAGAAGACAATTAGAAAAAATAATTCACCCACTATTCGCCCACTGCGGCGTCGTAGTAACGTTGCGGCACCGCACCGTGCACTGTACGAAGACTGTACGTGTGTACGCACATTCGGTAAAATGTTTGCCGTGCGGCGCCGCACGGCATCGTGTGGACCAACTCTTACTGCGCGCCCCTGAGTACCCGGTACCCATGTGCGCTGCACATATCGCACAAAGAAGCTGCGCGGTCCTGCGTGATAGACCACCCGCCACCTGGTTGACGACGACGCGACGGTACAAAATGACCAGAGAGAAGTTTAACTCGACGCCGACACATCACAAGATCGTGCTCAGCGGAGAAGGACAAGGAAAGCCGACCGCAAGTAAATGGGACAGGGTCTAGGAAGAAGAATAATAATAATAATAATTATCACCCCAAAAATGTTACAATGTGCAGAGTGCAAATTTAGATCACTCTGAGATATTACAAAATAAATCACAAAATAAGTATATTTTATCTACTTCAGGGAGGGACAGATAAAGGGCAGCTAGGCATAAAAATAATTTATAAAAGAATATGTATAAATATTTTTTGCTTGTATGTCGCTCTGTGCTAGTGATGGGTGTGATCACGAATAGCAATAACAATAACGTGTGATATTTGCAATCACGAAGAACGCGTTACGAGAATTTGAAAGAACATGCTATTTGAATCACGGCTACGAACAGCACCGCGTTGCCATCACTCGGCGCCGCTACGACGCGACCGATCACGCGTGATTATATGATCAGTGATTGGCCGTTCTCACTGAACGCCGTCGAACGACCGCGCGGCGCGCCACTGAACGATGATCGGTGAATTGAACCGTTCATTTGGTTTCGTTCATTCTTGATGTGATCGGCGATCAGTGGATCAGTGATTTGCCGTTCGTTCTGGGCGAACGCCCGCGCCGGCTGGACGATGACTGATGAGTGGCGCGTTCATTTCGTACGTAACGTGAATTTGGACACTGTTGTCGCATGAATTTGGACACTGTTATCGCTCGTGTCGTAATCGTTCGTGTAAATGAGTTTGCTCATGATTTGTTAAAGCAATAAAATAACATTATTTCAGAAAGACGAACTCGGCTTAGCACCAAAAGAGCAAGAGAGATAATCTTTCTGAACGCTAATTCTTCTAATTACTAATAAATATTAAGCAAATATAATGCGCGTTTCTGTTAGTTATCACATTGACGAAACTTTGTTACTTAACGTTTCACAGTACATTTCAGTACAATCACGAAAATCACGAGTAGCAGTTATTATCACGCGTGAAAAAATACCAGTAACGTGATTGTTGCGTGATTTAAAATTGAGAATCACGCCCATCACTACTCTGTGCCTCTAAAATGTAGGTATAATTAATTATTCAATATTATAAAAAGTATACAGGGAGAGTTTTAATTAACCGGCATCCTTAAAGGGGGTAAATCAGTACGAGTACATAAGCAATTTTTAATAAAAAAATGTAGGAAAATAATAAAAAAAAATGCTTTGAAAACAAAATGTTTCTTTGTTACCTAGTTTTTTTATGGTACAAAAAGTTGCTGAGCACGATGCGCTATCTATTGGTAAGTAAAATGTCGCTAATATTGTTTATTAGCGATATTTTACCAGCCGTTGGATGGCGCCGCGCGCTCAAACTTTCGTCAAACTTTTATTTAGCGGTCAAGTACTTCAAATTTTCAAATGAAAAAAAAAAGTATAATAAAAACAAATGTTTTTTTTTGTTTTTCTCAAAAAAAATATATTGGTAGTTGCTTACCTGCTCCTATACTACTGATTCACCCCCTTGAAGGGCGCCAGTAAATTAAACTCACCTGTATTTGTTTGTACATAGGTGATACGAGTAATCGTTATTTAAGTTTGGTTGTACGATTGCTTAAGTTTAAGCTTATAGACAAAACCAATACTACTAAACATATTAAAAGGGAAAAATAACATAACGACTGTCTCAGTGCCAGCGACTTACCAACTACTTTGGTATTATAACGTAGATGGTACTGTTGGGGTGTGGTGGGAGGTGGGTGGGGGGGGGGGGGTGAAGTGGAATGATATCCCATCTTGATTTAATGATTATGTACCGTTGTCCTGGGAATGTTAATGGCATCCACTATCTCAAATTCTATATCGCGGATTTTCAGCGAGCATACTGTTCATGAGAGCCGTATCCTTCGTTGCTGGGCGGCCGCTGCGATATTCATCTTTCAAATCAAAATTGCCAGCCAGTGGCGTAGCGTGCCTTGGCGGGGCCCCGTATAAAAATTTGTTTGGGGGCCCTTAGGAAGGGTAAAGATGTCTCACAAAAGAAATTTTTCTTTTTGCAGAAAATAAAAGAAATATTTATTCAAAATAACTATCTATCTGTTACTTTTTCCAAACAATTCAAATTAAATATACACTCTCTTTTTTCGGCAAACTGATTTATTAAATCATATATAGCTGATGATGACTTAAGTTTTTCTAAAGTTTTTGCCTCTATGGACAATAGTGACAGGTCTGACAGGCGTTCATGTCTTCGTTCTGGCGTTGACTGGCGTTCTTTCAGCAGTTGCAGTTGTAACTGGAAGGGTCAAGAATAAAAAACATGTTGTTATTACCTCCGGAAAACTGGATGCAAGACTATTAAATAATTTTATCAGCAATAATTCAATGAGTTCCTTAATTGAATGAATTTTTTGAACTTCAGATTTTAAGCATGTTTTAAGAGCCTTTAATTGGGCATAAAGAATAACTGAGATGTCTTTACTGTATTTAGCCGACAGTTTTCCGGAAGCGTTTAATATCTCTTCGTTTGAAGAAGACAGGAGTTTCTACATATATGTATCAATGACCTAGTTTTTACATATCAATGACCTAGTTTTTAGATTAATGATTAATTTGTACATACATTGTTTATTGCCGTAAGTTAATTCCTAATATTATTAAATACAATTTTTTTATTTTTTTTCTCTTTTAACTTATGTATGCACAATCCACTGTTTACTTGTTACGCTTGCCTTAGTACGGGCCTAGGCTTAATTAGACGACGTTGATCTAAAGAAGGATTGGGCTGCGGTACTCTCTTTTGAGCTACTATTTACTACGGAGCCTCTAATGATAATATGTAATGTACTGTAATTTTAAAATGCACATTTCTTTAAATAAATAAAAAAAAACAATTCATGAACGTAATAATCGAGTTCTCGGTCTGAACCGAAAGAAACGAATCACACGTTTATTAGGTATATAGAATAGGATATGAAAACAGTGCTACCATACGCAGCCAATTGACAACTTATATTTAATAATATTACCGATTATCGACTATTACCCCCTATTGTTTTATCTGCTGGAAAATCTGACCGTTTTCCCCCAGATTAATATTTTATAAGTATCGGCCATTACCATCACCTAATAGCTTTGCAATGTAGCAGCCGTCTACCTGTCAAATAACATTAATCAAAACTGACAACGCTAATAATCGGCCTCTTCCGAAAATAAATATTTCTCGCCATTTGCGGCCTAAAATACCGTGGTACAGTAAAAATATCAAAATGGCTTGTCCGATATCATGTAACGTAATACGATATATATGTATCATGTAACCTCGTATATCCAACATTTTTCAAATACATACATAGGCATTTTTTTAATTTTATAAAAATAATTGTTTATTATTCCACTCGAGGATAGGCGCCTCCAATATGATATACGTTTTCTGTACAACATTATTAATATTAAAATAGACAGTCCCTATTCTGTTGGCGGAATCTCCTACCGAATCCCAAATAATAAGACAAGGGTCGCGATTTATTTTATCTACCGAGAGTCAATACCAATTATGGTCAAAATATGTATTTTAATAGAGCACTTCGATCATATAACCTAAACTTTCAATGTTTGGATATTTTTAATTTATGTTCAAATACGTGCTTCGAAGAAATTAGAAATACGATAAACAGCCATCGGGTTTGATTGGTATTTCTTCGTCCGCTAGGTACGTAGGCTGTGGTAAAATGGTTACTACACTATAACAATGCTTTCTAGCCAGTATAATATTTTCTATAAAAGTTAATATGTTTATTAACATTATAAATACATTGTGATGTATATTATATATATTTATATTAACTATACTTTTCGATTTTATTGTTACCTTATCGTATTATTTATATTAATATATGATGATCTACAAGCCCGCGTAGACTTCCACAAAAAGTTCCTTACTGGAATCAGCCAGAATGGCACTGGTCTGGGGTATGGCAGTACAACCACGAGCGACGTGGACTTGAAGAAGTCTCTTTTGCGGGGAGATTACGACAGCAAGAGTATGGCTCATGCTATTGGCCTTCAATGCCAGAATGATTGGACAACAATTGGGGACTTTTGCATTCCGCCTCCAATGCACTGGAAGGTAATGCTCTATGACTGGACGCCAGAGATGCTGAAATTTTATTTGAATGCCTTTCAGCATACACTTCCAGACCCCAGTAACCTCGCTCGTTGGAGCTTTGCCGAGGATAGTTCTTGTCCCCTCTGTAGCAATACCCCTTGCACAGCTAGACACATTCTAGCTGGCTGCAAGGTGGCCTTAGATCAAGGACGGTACACTTACCGCCATGACAAAGTTCTCGCTGTTATTCGCGAGGTAATTAGTCTCTCAGTGGCTCGTGCCAACAAGGGTTTGACAGTATCCTCCAAACCCCCAATACAGTTTGTGCGGGATGGCTCTAAAGGCAAAAAACATTTAACTACAAAACCTTTCTCAATAATCGAGAAAGCTACAGATTGGATTCTGGAGGTTGATTCGGTCTCTAAGCAGTATAAATTCCCTGAAAGTCTCGGATGCACAGCCCTCCGTCCAGATATAACTCTTTACTCTCTATCTCGGAAGGTGGCTCTTATTGTAGAATTAACTGTTCCATGGGAATCAAATATCCCAAAAGACCACGAGTACAAATTAAATAAATACCATGATCTTGCAAATGCCGTAACCCGGAACGGCTTCACTGTTCACCTTCACGCGGTGGAAGTTGGCGCTCGTGGCCTGCCAGCTAAATCTCTATTTCACCTCTTTAAAGATCTTGGCCTTTCCAGAAAAATAATCAACCCTTTCTTAGAAAAATTATCTAAAACTGCGATTTGCGCATCTCAAATTCTATGGCTTCGAAGGGGGAGTGAATGGGTGGTAAGGTGAACGCTCACATGTGGCAAGACAGCTGTCCTAAACCTACCACAGCCGGTTCGTAAGTCCGGAATCCACTGCTCACCCCCCAGAAGTGTAAAAAATAGTATTATGATGGGCCCGACTCCGGTCGGTGAATTCCATGGCAGCTCCGTTTGTATTTATTTGTGCACGTGTATGTATGTATATATGTATGTATGTTATATAACATCCTATATCTTAAATACATCTACATAACTCATAATGTGGCTTCCCTATCCCTTTCCCCGTACTTAAATCTGCATTTTTTTCATAGCTCATTGCGCTGTAACAAAAGATTTAGTTTATTTGTGAAAACTTTTAATTGGCCTTAGATTTGTATAACATATGTTAGAATTAAGTATAAAACGCTGTAAGTTTTCCGAAAAATAAAATAAAATAAAATAAAATAATATCTTAATGTTAACCATCTTAGGGTTGAAATAATTTTACTACGCAATTTTAATGACAATAAATTTGTGACTATAGAGATAATAACACCAGATTAGTGATTTGTGCTGGAATAGCATATGCCAGAATAACTCATCATTTCTCTCTTGACGTTTATTTTGAAAATTGGATATTCGTAAGTGTTTTTATTATATTTGTATAAAGACGTTATTACTTGAAAAATTCGAAATATTATTGTAGATGAATATTTATATATTTTACTTTCCCTGTCTGTCTCTGTGTGGGTGTGTTTTCCTGTACGATAACGCTGGAAAGTATTGCGATACATACGCTGAAAAGTATTGCGAACGCGCATTTTTTCTTCCATTTCCAGGGGGAAGTCGGTCTAAGTGGCTGTGTGTATTCCTCCACGATAGCGCGCGAGGGGGGTTGTTTGCTTGCCGGGAAAGTCTTGGGGTGACATAACCTATTTGTTTAACCAACTTCAAAAAAAGAGGTTTTTAATTCAGTTGTATCTTTTTGTTTTTAATGTTTGTTACCTTAGAACTCCATCATTTATGAACCGATTTGGAAAATTATTTTTTTTATTTCAAATAATATACGTCCAGATTGGTCCCATTTATATTAAAATCCTGTTCTGATGATGGGATCGATGACGAATTGGGGGAACTCCTCAAATATTATCATACGAAGTTGAAAATTTTCATGTTGGTTGAGTTCCGACGACAATGCATTTTTTAAGGTAAGCATGACCTGATTCTAACCCAGGGTTGGCCCCCGACGAGGGGACTGCTCAACCGTCAACAGCACATACACGAAATTTTGTATACGCATTCAGTTATGATAGCGCGTTCTAAGTTTCACCAAGACAGGACCCAGGTTTGGCTTCCAGCGAGGGAGCTCCTCAACGGGCAACAGCACAGACACGAAATTTTGTATACGCATTCAATTATGATAGCCCACTCTACAGCTGCTTCGTTAGGTCATCGAATTATTTAGAAGTTTTAGAATATTTAGAATATTTAGAATTTTTGTTTTATAAAATTATGCCATTTAAGTTTTAATTATTTCCCATTATTAAATTATTATTCATTATTAATTATCCGTTATTAAAATATCCAAAAATTTGACAAAAAAAGAGTAAATAAAATACCATTTTTATAATATTTGTTTGCTTTATATATTATATATTAAATTAGATTTGTGTGTTAAAGCATAGCGACTTCACATTTATCTGTTTTTTCTTAATTTCATTCTGATTTTACTGTTTTTTAAATTAAATTTTAAGTTGCTTACCTGTTATTGATAGTATTGGTTCTTCACCTCCTTGAAGGATTCCGGGAACTAAACACATATAGCAAATATCATAGCCTACGTCAGGATGTAAGTTACCATTTCTTCGCACTCCCTTCTACTTTTGTCATTAGCCACTTGTTAATGTATTTTTAGAGTCACTCTGCTGATTAAACTTTGCACTTTAGCCTCCGCCAAGAAAGAGCAGAAAGAATCATACAGTCGCGGTGCCAGAAATACGTAATGCGTATTTTCGAAATATAGTGTTCATCCGTTGAGTGTTAAGGAGTTTGTATGTATGGGAGTTTCTGGCCCCTCGAGCATGCCTTGTGCTGCTGCATCGGTAGTGGCTTTCTAGTGACCACTTATCCGTATTTTTGTCGTCCCTTCGGCACTTTTGGGCGAGAGGCGGAATTGCATCACGTATTTGTTACCATGCATGGCGGATATTGCGCTGTAAATGCTGCCTGGCTGTGTTCCAGAGAGAATGCGCCATAAAAAAGTGAGCACCAAACGATGCAGTCGCGTGTAAAAGTGCACTAAGGCTCTCGAGATATTTGAGAGTTCGAAAACGTGACGTAAGCAGATGGCTCGTTGCCGTGCCGTAGCATCCACAATACGAGAGCGGTCACGTGCCCGCATCTGACACCTTTCTCTCTCTGTCTCTCTTACCCGGAACATTGATTATATAGCGTTTTAGATTGCTCAACGTCGTACCGTGATTTGTCAAACATAATTGTACTACAAAACGCAACGTGTAGATGGCACTCATAGTTCCAAAAATTGATTAAACTTCTGTAGCTACTTAAAGTGATGAAATATGTAACATTTTTAATCAGCAAACATTTCCATTTCCGAGATTCAATTGACGTCATGTTACAGGCAAAAATGTCGACTTGTCTGATGATTAATATTATTGAAAGAAATAAGAATTTCCTGTATCAAACGATTGCAGATTTATCATTGTATAGAAAACATCGTCTTTCAGAATCATCAGTTTTTATTCGGACGAAATTTGCCCCACTTACATCAATTTTACTGATATATAAGTCTCCATCAAGTCTCCTTTACTTCACTTTGATAATTAAATGATAAAACATATAATGATAAAACATGATAAAATATTAAAACACTATGTTTATCTCACCACATGTAATCACCGAGGAAACATCAAGCAGACACGAAGTGGGAACTCCGATCATCGATAACTCACGATATCCTGAGTACCACGATACTTCTATTATTACGTTTCGATACTTTATTATGGCGACTTTTTTAATATAACAGTATCGCGGCGCACAGTAAATACGCCTTTACAGTATAAAATAATAATATAATAAGGAACGAAATTTTCAATCTTACTTCTTATGATTTTTAAATTATTTACATAAGGATATTATTTTTTTAATTTGCTATACAGGTTTAAATACGTAATAAATTACGCACGCTAATTTTCAGACAAATGGACGCCATTCTATCTCTCCGCATTATTTCTATGATGAGATCAGCCTATATAAAAAATGCAATAGATGACACTAATAATTGAATGTTATTGCTATCATTGGTAGAAATATTGGATTAATTAGTACTTCATAAAAGACCTTTTATTTTCAATGCTATAATAGATGGTCGAATAAATTACTATTAGTTTGGCAGTCAATTCTATCAGTATTGCCAGCATCTTTTCGTATCAGAAGAATTGCCAAATCGTACTATGGCCGTGCCCAGATTTTTTTTTCGGGGGGGGGGGGGGTCCAAAAAAAAAAAGACCTGCTAATTCAAATTCAATTTTATTACCCTTACATTAAGACGGAAGAAGCCCGCCACTGAAAATACTGTAGGTACTAACTACTAAGTAACATTTTCGTTTTTAAACCTAAAAACCTAAAGAATTTCTTTGTTATAGTCCTATTTTTATTTATACACACCATCCACCACTTCCTATTAGGCTTTTAACTTTATTTTGGAGTAATTTGCAGCAAAACAACATGACTGGCTGACTACTGTCGCGGCAACAGGAACAACATCGTCCTCATTATCCGTTTTTTAAATTATTTTAGGTAACTGTTCAAACATTAGACGTATCACGTACCTACGTCAAACGTTCGTTACACCGTGTAATAGCAGGTCGCTGGCCATGCCAATCGTCCAATAATTGACTCAAGCGATGGAGACAAACATTTGTGTCTTGAGTCTTTTGACAGCTCTACGCTCTGTTCAATATGAGTAAAACGGATAGATATAAAACTAACACCTAAAAACATACCCGTGAACGCCCTAGAATTGCTCGGAAACTTTCTGAGCGCTCTCCGCTAACAGAGCTTTTGATGATATGACGAAACACGACGCTGAGATGAATGCGAGTATCCAACTCTACTAGTTGACACTAGACTGCGGGGGATATGTCGGTCCGACAGTCCGACATCAAGGGTCTGTTATCGTATAGATTTCTACTGTCACTGAAATATCGTACTGCTGTTATTTCTTCCTCGATTTCAACCCGATAACCCGATAACATAGCTTAGCGGAATACCCCTAATGTATTTTTTGCACCCAAAAGTCGATTTTATCTAGTGTAAATCTATTTCATTTTGGAAAGTCGATTCTATCTAGTGTAAATCCATTTCATTTCGGGGGGGGGGGGGGGGGGGGATCCGGACCCCTCGGACCCCCCCCCCCTGGGCACGGCCATGGAGTTGAGCAATCTAATACCATATATAATCAAGGCTCCGACAGAACTTGAGGAGATAAAAAAAAAACGGTTTTCTGTAAAGTCGGTTTACTGACGATAGTTGAACGTGACAACGTCATAAGAAAATACTGATGGAATGGTTGCATTTGAAGCAGTTTTATTTAAGATTCTGATATTGTTTATTACAAACACCCAAAAATATATGCTTTTATACTCACCGATTTGACTACAACATGTAAATGTATTATTGTATAGCAGTATAATTTTATAATTGTTTATTGTTTAAATTTTATTGTTTTTTTAATTTGAAAGTTTGAAATCTCAAACTGTTAAATAACGGTTTGAGAAGCGTTTGAGCACGTTGCGCCATCTAGCGGTAGGTAATACGTCGTAAATAAACAATATCAGCGAAATTCCACCAACCGCTAGATAGCGCATCGTAATGATAGCTTTTCATACTTTTTTTTTTTTAATAAAAGTTGCTTACTTTGTTGCACTTTGTTGTACCCACAAGAAAATTGTCTGTTCAGTAATAACATTCCGTATATCAAGAATACATATAAAATTATGTCAAGAATTTAAATCAATTTAGTGATTTTCATTCGTACTATTTTAGACTGAGGTTAGTAAATTGTCGCAACCGGTAGATGGCAGCATTTATATTGAATAATAAATATAATAAATGGAACGCCTCAGAGCGAGGTAACGCCGCGTGAGTCATGTTTTTTCGTGCGTGCAGCCGGCCCATCGAATTATAAGACGTTGTCACTTCAATATGCTGTATCTTCTTTGTATTCGAATACGACATGGCGTTATTAACATATTTATGGCGAAGAAACCGAAAAACATGTATTAAAGTCGCCGTGTTTCGATATCATAAGAGGAGACAATTTTCGATACCATTTTTCGCTATGCAAAGATTTATTTCCAATGTTATGCATTATTTTAACTGACAATACTATTTTACCGGAACTTTACCGATGGTTGGGGTTATCACTTTAGTTATTTACCGCGGTGTGTTGTCCGTGTAGAGACTGACCACGTTCGCGGCAATTCATAATGAAAGCTTCGCCAGAGAAGAAGTGCGATGGCGGAAAGGAAAACACAGCGCTGTTGTTCGGTTAATGATTTAATTTTGCGAATTGTGAGCGGACGAGCTCTACGTACTCGCTGGCGTTTACACGATGAGTCTCCGTAAAACATGATGTAGACACGTGTGTGTGTGCTGTCGAATATCGGTCGACGGGCCCTGCATATAGGCCTGTGACTTCTTCCACTTCTCGTATTGTTAGGTGGGGCTTCGTGTGAGCCGGGTCCATTGGCCCGTCTTTCGAGCATATGGCGTCTCAGGGCTGTTCACCCTGAGGCAGGATTCTTAGAAACATGTGTGTGATAATACCTTCTTCCGTTCATGCTCATGTAGCCAACGTCCTCGCTCTGGTGTCCGCCGAGCGAGGGGTTGTCGTCGTCCGGCGTGGAGCTGACGGGCTGCCAGTCGGCGAGCGTGACGGTAGCGGCCCCTGACGGTAGCGGCGCCCGCGACGGTCGCCCAGGCGGCGGCGGCCTCACCGACCGCGGCGCCCAGGTGCAGCAGCGACGCCGGGTAGCCCTCGTCGAACTCGCTCAGCACTTTGTACAAAAGCTCCAGCGAGCGCTGCGCGTCGGCGCGTCATCCACGCCTCTGTAAATAAACACAGAGTCAAAAACAGATAATCCAAAACAAGCAAATATATTATGTAACAAAATCGCATTTTTCTGCGCGGTTGCGTCATTCGTCCCTTAGAGACGTACATAACTTCGTGGTATTCCCTTGTGTTTTAAAATCCTGGCGTTGTTTTGGCGTGTGGGCGAACATTTCTCCAATATAAATAGGATAGAAAACGAATTTACCGCGTGAAATTTTGTAGGACCCGACGTTTCGGTGACGTTGCAGCCGCCGTTGTCTAGGGTAGACTGAAGAGCTGTCGAGCGAAAAATTCCCGCGCTCCGAGCCCGGCCCCCCACCACCGTTATAACCTACGCAGTGGCGGCAGCGGTTTGCGGTCTACCCGCAAAACAACGGACTGACAGCTCTTCAGTCTACCCTAGACAACGGCGGCTGCAACGTCACCGAAACGTCGGGTCCTACAAAATTTCACGCGGTAAATTCGTTTTCTATCCTATTTATAATGTCAAACAACCGCGATAGTCTTCGATTTTATATTTCTCCAATATTTTAAAATAAATACAAAACATCGCGATTGCCTATTTTGACATCGCTCAATGCTCATAATTGGCAGGTAGAGATGTGCGAGTCGTTTTCTCACTGAAGTGAACCGGTTTATGGTATAGATTTTGAGTCGAACCCTACGCTCTATGGTAACTGACGAGCTGTCAAAAAAATTTCACGCTGAGAATGGCAGGGAGTTCGCGATTCGTCGTTTTTTAGTGTACATGCCTGGTTGACATTGTTTTTAAAATGTAGACTAATCGGATAATTTTGGTAAGCGATTTTCTTCCATTTTGGGGTTATATTCCGAGGCGGATCGTAACGATAATTTCAGATTTCGCTTTCATTGCTTCAGCTTCTGGCACCTCTGCTTTACCTCCGTTCTATCTCTGTTTCTGCTCTAATTTGCTGCTTTTGATATTAATAATACTTAATGTGATGGAATAACATTACATCGCGATGACACGAGGATACCTGATTTATTAATGGATCTGCCTTTTTTGTTGGATGCCGAGTTTTTGGCAATAGAGGATGCTTGACTCTACATGATAATGAATTGAAGACTGCGGCTCCAGGGCGAAATTATATTACATACTCCAGAAACGTGTTTTTTTGCGTATTTGTAAAAGAATTTCCTGTGGGCCACACCCAGTGACATACAACTCAAATCCACGACCTGAGATAATTATTTCTTAGTTTGCAGTGTTAATATTTTTTTTTTGGATTGAGTAAAGTTTTCGTGTTTCGCTACAAAAAGCGGTGCCGTCGATCAGAATTTAGTTTTTTTTTTTATTTCGTTTTAAGGTCGTGTTTTTTTTTTGGTAACCCGTGTGGTAATAAATAAGAAATATAATTTAAAAAAATATAAAACACTACTGCCGCCGTTACAGGAGGTGAACTATTGTATTTTTTTTTTGTAATTCAAATTCATACAACATATTTCAAGTTCATATAATTCAGAAAACATTTTAACCCGCTCGGCACTTAACATCCCTTGCGGGATATGTATGGCGGCCGGCTGAAATCCAAACTATCCCATACGGGATATCGCGCTCGCCGCTCAAGAAAATGTCGTTTAAATTTCGAAATGCGATTGTATATTCTATCGAATGATGCCATAATATAGCCAAATATGCAACACTATGAAATTGCTCGATTGCCGCATGCGATGTTAGAAATATGAATTACTACATCCCTTACAAAATCGGTGACCTCATTTCTGACGACAATCGCGAACTGCCCACCGCTGGCGGCGTATAATTCCGCGACGTGTTTGTGTTGTGAATTGTTTTGTGTATATAAGTGAAGTGTATACCGGATAAAAGTAAGTAATTTCCATTTTTAAGTAGTTTAGGCCTTAGGATTAAACAATTTACACAGCCCATTTGCTGTTTTTCACGAATTTTCGAAGAAAACACTTTGGCGAAACCAAACGGCTCTCGAAAAATGGCCGTCTTTATTTTGTAATGTTTGTGAAATATCCCGTTATATCGCGAAACATGACGTAATGTCGCTTTAATTTACTAATAAAATAGGTATTGCTTCATTTACATCCTAAGTTATCACATAATTATGCGTATTTTGAACATTATATGTTGTTTTCTAATATGGCTCACGAAAATGAAACTTGTTTTGATAATTACTATGAGAGAAAAAAGTGCGATTTTCCATAGTTTTTCGATGAAATGTGACTCTTTGGAGTATAGTAATTAGTTATTAGACATATAATAAGTCTATGATAAGACAATATAATTGAAAAAATCTAACGAATTTTATATTATGGGCATTCAAAGTTTATTATTAGGTTCGGAAGTCGGAAACTCTCAAAACTTTAGATTTTTCTATAATATCAGACAAAGCTCAAAGTTCTGGTGTGATTTCTAAGAAGAAGTGATGTAGTAATAAAGTTATTTTGAAAGAATTTCATATAAAAAAATACCATAAGTAGTCACAAATTAAAAATTAAAAAAATTTTTTTTTACGAGAATACATACAATTTTTCTTGGCTGAATAAATAAATATTTTTTCCGTATTTTTGTATGCAAATAAGTAAAAAAAAAATATCGTTTTGGTAAAGCATTTAATAAAGAACATAACTGTATTTACAATTTTTGATATTTACAAAAACTGTATTTACAAAAAAATCGAAATGATTTTATAGGCGAGTTTTTTCAGTTTGCCAATTTTGTAATATTTATTCATTATTATCTTAATTGTTTTACGAGATAAGGTTATAATGTTTTATATGTCAAATTTCAATGCGATCATTTTTCTATTTATATTTTTTTAATCCGATTAGTGGTTTATAAGTTATGATCGTTTTTCTCAAGGCCGTTGACTCGCGTCGATTTTTTGCGCGAATATGTCGCGCGCAAAAGTGATGTTTTTGGGCGCGGTGAGTTTTTACCTCGCAACGTGAGGGGTTAAAGAACGAATTTATATTGTGTATTGAATTTGAGTTGCCTATTACTTTTCTGGAATACTAAAATTGTGCTAATGTCAATACTAAAACAAAAAACAATGCATTATAGCGTTTTTTATACTGACCAAGCGTTATAGCGTATTTTATTTTTACTTCATCTCTAAATGCAATCAAAATTCTTTTTATATCACCAGCAAAGTTTTGTTTATGTATTATGAGCCATTGCAAACACTTGCAACATATTTTCACCGCCCTAATTGAGTCAGCATTCACCCCGAAGAAATTTACTTTCGCTTCTTAACCAAAATCAAACAATCCTCGGCACAAGAGTTGAACAAGAGGCAAATTTTCAGAATTGGCCTTTCGCAGTTTCTATAAAACACTCCGTGCCGCCCGGGGGGCACTTTTGCTTTGTCTTCAGAAAATTAATCCCCCTCCATGCCCACCCTCAAACTTTTATATTTGACGGAACCAACCAAACTGACGATAATGGCCTAATTATGCTTTAGATTCGTCGAATTGTAGAGTAGGTAGGAATCCCGTTTTGTGGCCACTTCAAGGCGGAGATTGATTTATTTAATTTAATATAGAATGAATCAATTAAATGATGAAATACATTCGGAAATAAATATCATTAAGAAATAATACACCCCAAAAAAAGCCGTTTTATTTTCAGAAGAAATGGATATCCAGGGACAAAAAAGCAGTGCCTCATCGGTGGCGAAAAACTTTGAAAGATCAAATACTGAGAACTTCTGTATTAACGACTTGATAAGCAATGTCTCAAAATGGAAATCTCCCCCGAACACTTATATTATTGATGGAATATTGATTATCAGCTAACAGCTAATCGTGTATCACCAATTACAAGCTTATCGGTAAATTTTGTACAACAAATGACAAGAGGAGGAAGCTGCATATTGCCTTATCATATTTTTTTATTAACCAGTTGATAGGAATTAATGCAAATTGTTGTTTTTGCAAATTGAATTAAGTCAATATTAACGAATGTAACAAAATCAACAAAATATGTATATATGTACCTATATTAAAAGGTATATTAATATTAGGTTATATATACATATGTAAGTTTTAAAAAACAATATTTTTTATCACAATTCTACGATAACTTCGCAAATGATCATATGAACAATAGTAATAATAATCAAACTTATTACATATTTTTACAAATATGGAGAGTAATAAAAAAATATTAAAAATATACAAATAGTAATAAATTAGTAATAATAATAATCAATCGCCAAATGTCAGAATAAAATAATACTGATGAGGCTTTAAATCTAATAGATGTTATGGAATTATCTTTACAGAAAACTAGTAAATTATCTTATTTTGAATGGTATAATCTTAAATATACCTATCACTTATATTAAAATTCGAAAAGGTGATAAATTATACAATACAATACAATACAATACAATACAATTCACCTACTTCCTAAGAGTAGCAACACGATAATCATACCTGAAGACTTTAACGTGGATGTCTTGAAGGAATCACTTTAAATACTCGTACGGTCTCTTAAAGACTTTGACTTCAAAACAGCCTGCTAGGTTTCAAAAATCGAGCACAATCTCTATAGATAATATTTTAAAAAACAAATTAAAACACTTGAGAAACCTCTTTAAAACTTGTATACTTTACATATAACAACATTTAATTTGGCTACGTGAAGAGCTTCATGTAAACAAAATGTTTAAAGTGAAATATGGTCATTTAACCCTACAGTAGTCGCGCTCAATATATTACGCCAGTGATCGCGCGGATTTCTTATCGATTATAGACCTTTTTGATTTCGAGTTATTGAACTAAATCATTCATGTAATTTTAAGAAAAAAATACCATTCACTTAAAATTAAAATACAAAACAACGCAAAGCTTCCCAAACTTTGACGAAATGAGAACAAAAACACTAAACCAATATTTTTCAATGGTCTCAATGTCGTCAGCTTCTTGAAGCCATGAAGCCTCCACCTAGAAGTGCGAACCAGGGTAGGACTCTGGCCTACAGGCCAGTTTCTACTATAGGAGTCAATCTTCGGACGCTCCTGGACGGGTTGCACACCGTACGGCGTCAGCCAATCGATCGTGAATTCTGACCGACAGCCGGGGGAGTCCGGAAACAGTACTGTCTCCTATAGAGCGGGGGTGGTTGTTCACCTTACGGCAACTGCTCTTGAAACGACCAATCAGCTACCCGATACCGGGCGAAGAGCCAGGCAAAGGATGCTTTGGTCCGCGGCAGATTCGGTAGATACCGTTTCACCGGTACATACGGGAGAGGACCGCGCAAGCGACCTCGATCCTGTAACCAGTCAGGAGGCAGGAGGTATCCTGAAGGTTAATTCCACACGGAGATATCCTTCCAAACTGGTAGTCAGGAGGCGAGGCTGCCCGCTGAGTACCTTTCCCGGTGCCTCACCGACAGTGGATTGTTTTTCGTTCTAAGTCTTCTGCGCTCACCTCACGGGAGACAGAACGATCTAATATCGTTAAAACTTCCTGAGGTGACGGGTTCGCCCGTTGCAGTTGACAGCTATAGTTGCACTAACACCTCCTACAAACACATTCTCGAGAATTGAAAACTTGCCGTCGTGAGTTTCATTCCCATGGTTGGCTCTCTAAGGATTAAGTACAGGGGAATCTCAAGATCCGCGTTAATGCGGATTCCTAGAAAATATATTTTCTATGGTGGTGGTCTAGATAATATGTAGAACTCGCGACCACTGCAGGGTTGATATTTTTTTTCAATGTTGTTGGGGTATTCAATTTACATGAGCCAGGTAGTAGAAGCTGTAAAAACTTGAGGTACATGCAGTATTGACGTCTGTATCGCACTTAATTGTGTATACTCTTTATTGTGAAAATGTCACAATGGGAGGGTTTATTGTCATATGACAATCTCTTACAATCAACCCTACGATGACGTGTTATATGTATGTGTGCGTGTAACATGTCTGTAAATGTGTGTCTTGTTATTGCATTCAATTGACAGAATTGAAAATGCAATTACGTTAATTTGATCCCAACGGAAAATGGTGACCCAGCCGGGAACCGAACACGTGACCTTACGGCTTACAATGTAAGATCAGGCGACCTAACCACTATGCCACCGGGTCGTCACTTGTACTGATGTTATCGCCTCGCTTACGCGTGGTAATGAACCAAGGGACGTAAATCACCAGGGGGAATTGGTTTAACTCATATCGGAACATATTCATAACACGTCGGAATTACAGTAACCTGGAAGACGCCACAAACACATTTAATGACTATTAACGTTAACGGTAATGAGTTTAGGTATATCGAAAATTCGCCAAGTGTTAATAATAACAATAATAAAATCGCTCTAATTGATGAAACAAATACATAATTGTGTTGCATCAATATATTACAGCTAACCTTGACATAATGGAAAAATCATGTTTTCGGTAAAAAATAGATGAAACTATTATCAAAATCACGCATACCAAATGCGTATATGAGTATATACAACGAATACCAAATGTAAATGAAATAGTAAATACATATAATCGAAATAGTTTTTGACTCTTTTCTTCCGTCTGGCGTCATACAAAGAAATATATCACAAATCTATTGAGTTTTCATTTCCGATCGTGGGCATTGATATATTGGCTTGCTAAATCTATACGTTAATTCAACAGTAATCATTGCATTTTAATGATAAAAATTAAAAGTCATGAAAACAAAAAACCCTAGTTCTATTATTGATATTTATGGTCTCTATTATAAAATCGACATTCCAGTAATCTCACCTCATAATACGACCCAATCAATGAGCGTAGACACGTGTTAAATTTCACTAGGACTACAAACACAGCTGGGTGTTCAAAAATGGACATTATTTTTTGTATAAATATATATATTTTTTTATCATGCCTTTCAAATGTTATCATTAAAATGCAATGATTACTGTTGAATTAACGTATACACTCAATAGAATAGTGATATATTTCTTTGTATGACGTCGGACGAAAAAAAAAAGTGTCAAAAGTTTTGGCTTTAGCCAAATTTTAAATACATATACAATAAATATCACATGGGAGTATTAAATAATAAAATTATTTAAATATTTACATATACAAGAAATAGTTGTATGAATAGTAAATACGTATATACTGGTACCAAATGTATATAACATTAAAATCCAGCAGTAAATCAAACATACATTATTTTTTAAAAATTATGATGATGCAGCTCATTTTAAAGTGTTCATTTTACTTGTGTTTAAAGCATTACAAACTCGGTGCTGTCCTTACATATGTGGGTAAAACATTCCAGAGACCTGCTCTATGTACAAAGAAGGGTAGCGAGTAGAAATTACCACTGTGACCAGATATCGAGAGAGTAGTTCGTCTTCAGATCTCATAGGGCGCCCCTGAGCTGATGGAACTTTGAACCTACTTATGACGGCCCCCTTAAGATTCTGAATAGCAAACCGAGGATTCTCGTATCAGGCCTTATTCGGTTAGCTTATTAAATTTTATCTTGAAAGTCTAAGCCAAATTGTAAAAAGCCATGAAATGATCTCATATGTTGTAATTATTTTAATAAATAATATAACTAATTTAGCTAAATATAGCATTCCGTAGAAAGTAATGACAATACTATATGCTGACGATATGAGTCTTCTTTTCAGCAATAAAAATCACAATAAAACGAAGACATTTTATTTTTCTTCGTTTCACTTGCTTTTCAATAAATTAGCTCATATTGAACCAATTCCAATTAGTTGCCACGCGCTTTTCTGTTACAAAAAAAGCAAATTCGAGAAATATTTCAAAATGTCAATGGATTTGCATATGTTAAATATTGTAAAAAAACAAATTTTAATTATAATAATTGACGGTAATCTTAATTGGTGTTGACGTACCGATAATTTATGCTGTAAACTTTCGATTGCAATTTGCACAACAAGAAAGTGCGATTATTAGCCCCTTGAGAAACTGCTTTGGGTGTATTCCTACTGCATGAATTAACATCCAGTTAAACAGGCTATAGAAAAAAAAATTGAGGCATTAACTGTTACCATACTTACAGGAAATAAGCAAAGCCCTTTCTCTAGATTTGGCACCAGACTATAATAACCTTCCTAGATGATAATTAATAAATCGGAAGCCCTTGCGCGCCAAACCCCCCCCCCCTCTCGCCTTCAACCTATTGCAGATTTTAAATAATGTTTGTTTCGCTTGTGTACGAAGCATTCTAACCAAAATTTAATATCGTGATTTCGGTCCAACAAGGCATCTGTGTATCGAAATTCAAGTATCTCAATAATTCGAGATTGATGTATGACTAGCGCTCCCCCTGGTGGACCGAAATCAACCACAATTTTGTCAACTCTGTCATGATCAAATAATGACTGCAGGCCAAAATTCGTCTCAATTGGATTCACACACACACACACACACACACACACACAGACAGACACACACACACACACTCACAGACTCATAGGCAGACTTCAGTCTGGAAATGATTTTAATCGTCTCGTGGGAGGAGCAAGGGGGGGGGGGAGGAGGGTGTCAAAATGCATAAATCCGTCCTCATCTCGAAAAAAAAATTGCGCGTTCACAATTCATTCCATCAGTTATAGATAGATAGATAGATAGAGATTCTTTATTGCACATTAAACAAAAACATACAAAAGGCGGACTTATTGTCTAAAATACAATCTCTTACAGCAAACCTTCGTGGAAGTGTAAAAATTTAGGTGCCAACAGATAAATTAAAAATTTACAAAAAAAGGAAAAAAAGAAGAAAAACTTATTACATAACAAAAATTAATCAAGTAACAAAAATGCCATTTTTTAAAAAATAAAATTAGGATTTGGAATAATTCACAAGGAGCGAAGGATAGGAGAGGATGGGATGAGACCTAGGATAACTAGGAATTTAAGGACATGAAATGCTTTTTCAGAGACACTTGAAAGGAAGAAACCGTTGGTGCGTTTCTGATATCTGGCGGGAGCTGGTTCCATAGTGCATGGACGGTGAAGGAATAAGTAAAAGAAGAAGAGTTATGAGTTGGAATCGCAATTTTACTAGTCGGGAAAGTAAAAATGAAAGTCCGTCTTGGAACCATATAAATGCTATTTTTTTAGATTTTGATAGTAAGTAATTACATGTATGTCGTAGCGCTTCACTATCGACGTATCGCGTTCGTCATCTATTGCCTTATATAACTTTTTACCCACAACGAATTCAGAAGAGCTGTCATATCAATAATTACATACATATAATATTTAATAAGACCTTTCATATAAGACATATCGTTTATTGTTATCGGAGAAAGGGTCTCTAGGGCTCATACAAATAGTAGCATTCTCCTTTGAAAATCGTTTGATTATCAGCGTTCGATTCATAGAACTATTGATTATATAGGGTACTAAATTGCTCAATGCCATAGTACGCTTTGGCAGCCCATCTGCGCCGGCGATATGCAGGTGCGCTGATAGCAATGTCCAGCGAAACTAATAGCAATGTATTTGGCCATCTATAAGAACACTGTCAATAAATGTTTTTTATTTGAATATATGACTGATTCCTTGCAAAGACCATGACTGATTCATTCCTGACAGCGTCCTTGCAAAGTGCGACTAGGTAAGGTTAGAAATAGTTTCCTGTATCAGTCCAATGTATTTTATAACAAGATTCCATTATGCATCAGGGGTCTTGGAGACGTTCAATTTAAGAGCTAGGTCCAGGATATGCTTATTAAGAATCCAATGTATTCTGGTTAGGACTTTGAGAGTATTTATTTTCCTAATCTTCCATAATTATTTATATTACAATCTTTACTTATTTTTATTTTTTTTAGTTTTCTAATTTTGATTATTTACTAAATACAATCATTGATTATCAAAGATGGATTATAATATAAAAAATTATATTGACCATTTCTATTGCGACATTGTTATTGATTTAATTTTATATTTTTTATAATTTTAATTTTACTGTTTTATAACCGACTCTTCGTTTTTATATTTTGACTATCTGCAGTATTTAAGCAGCTCCAGTTATTTTTAAAAGATCTTAAATCTTTATTTTAAATTGAAATAATAATTGTTTTACAATTAAAAATTATTTAACTAATGATAACAATAATAACATTACAACACCAATAATATATATGCGATATATATATCGCATATTTATAAAGTCTGAATACGTCACAGAAATAATACAGAGATATTAGAATGCTATCTATTAGACTATTTGATCATTAAAGCGACTAGTGACTAAGAATTGAAACAAGAGTAGAACGGTAAAATTGACATCTTTAAGTAAATAATATTATAATTAAAAAAACTATGATTTAAAAATTCGTTAGTTAGTATAATGTTGTTTTATTTTGAGATATAATACCGTATATGCATGTTTAAATACCAGATATTGCGCTACTGAATATAAGAGAAGATCACTCAATGTTTGAAACTGTGAGCCTTATCTACATGTTGCATATTTTAGTAAAATCCTATCTGCTAAAAAGTATTGGAATTAAGCTTTTTAATACCCTATATAATCAATGTTAGCTCCTATACAGATAACTCTTAATATTGTCGCTGACTTAGTAACTAATATTGTCCCCTATAACTGACATTGCTTCAGCAATTGCTAGATTGCTTCCTAAGTTGGGACACTCATGTACATAAGGTGGCTACAAAGGTGCGAATCCTTGGATATATTTTCAAAGAACTGAGGAATATTCTGGATTCCAAAACGCTAAAAACTGTTTATCATGGTTTATGTGAATCGCTAATTACTTACGGTATAATTGGATGGGTATAATTTGATGGGATGGTTGTGGTAAAACCCTGCTAGAGCCATTGCAAGTTGCGCAGAAATTTATACTGAAAATTATTCTCCGCAGACCATATCGCCATCCCAGCAATGAACTTTATGTGGAAGCTAAAGTCCTTGATTGTAGGCAACTTTTTTTTAAAACTTTCCTCTTAAAGCTATTTTTGGAGAACAATTCAAATTTAGGAATAATTCAGAACCGAAGAAGACCAACAAGACAAGTTTTAGAAAATAGCTTAATAAAATACCCAGGATGAAAACATCATTTAGACAAAGACATTACGCCGAGATTTTACAATCTGATCAATATGGAAATAAAAATGAATTTGACATTTAGGGTATTCAAAAATAAAATAAAGGAATGGTTCTCGAGTCATGACAGACTAACCATACATTAAATGTTAGAAATTATAGTTTAATAAAACTTAGGTGCACAAATTATTAATATATTTTTAAATAGAATGTATGTTGATTATATTTTAACATTCAACTAATTACCAATTCATTTTGTTGTTATATATTGTTTTGACAATGAATTGTACCTACTTTATTCAATATTTTTTTTTATATTTCTTAACATATATTAAATATTACTTATTTTTTATTTTTTTTTTAATTATAGATTTATCTTACTCTTTACTTAAGTTTTATGTAAATTCTCTGATTGTCTCGCTCTATTTAATTGTTTTTTTTTTGAGGATCATATTTTAGGGCAATTTAGTTTTATGAGTATTTTAATAAAACTTATACATAATTTATTGTAAAATTAGAGTCCTGTCCAACCTAGAACGGGCTAATCCCAGTTGGGTGACAGAATCAAATAAGCAAAAGGTTAAGGTTTTGCCATTCAGTTCCTGTTATTTTTATAAGCAGAAACAATGTTTTATAGTAATTAATTCTTAAATAAATAAATAAATTATGTTAAATACTTTGTCAATGCTGTTGCGCAGCCGCTACTTACATCCTACAAAGACTTACCCCTATCTTCTCAAGGCGTCCCTATGGACGTCAGCGATTCATCAATATCATAAATAGGCATAGCGAATCTCATTTCACGACTGACTGCTTTAGCGATAACGTAAGTTTACATTTATGTAGTTCCCCTCTTGGGAAAATCGCATTGGCGTTCGCTTTGAGATTAGTATCGATTCACTTTTATTGTAGTATCAAGTATCATTATGCAATAGTCGACAACATTATCAACATAATACAGCAATACATCATTATCAATTTTTTTTCAATTTTTCAATTTATTTTATTTCCAAAAAATCTTAACAGATTGTAGAAACTTAATATTTAGGCACATTTAAATTACAGTATATTAGTTCGTTTTTACAATATTTAAATTTATCACCACGTACATACAGTTACTTCATTATTGCTTTTAGGGCATCCAAATCATTTTTAAGATTTATTTACTAAAACCACAAATTAAAATAATTGATAAAAATAATCAAGAAATTAAAATCAGAAAAAGTCAAAATAATTAAAAAATGCTACTTAAAATTGTCAAAAAAATGACCAAAAAATTTGAAAAATTATTTAAAATTAACAAACTCATCGATCGAGTAAAAAGCTTTGTCTAATAAGAATTCTTTAAGTAACTTTTTGAATAAGCTTTCCACTTGAATAGTTTTTAAACTTTCTGGTAGCCTGTTAAAGTAATATGGCCCTGAGTATTTTTTGTCTTGCCTTGCTGTGTTTAGTTTAATACATGGTATAAAATTTTTTAATTTATTTTTCGTATTTTTAGTATGTGTATCTGAAAACTTTTTATAATGTGTTTCTTTATTCTTAAAAAACTCAGTTAGTAACTTAAAGAGATAGAGTGAGGTTAAAGTGAGGATTCTTAGCCTTTTAAAAATGCTCTGACATGTCAGGGGTCAAACTTTGGGCCTTTGCTGTTCAATCTCTCTGTCGACAATTTGAGTAAATCGTGTCGGCACAATGTTTATGTTTGCTGAAGATATTAAATTGTACATGTCCACTGAAACTGTTGTGGCCTGGGAGCTTTTTCAGCACGATATTTATACCGTTTGGTCTTGGATCCAGAACAAAGATTTCTTGTTTAATATATCGAAATGATTTTTGATGATACAACAGATCGGCAGCACCTGATTACTCCACCACTAGTGATGTGCCTGCTAGAGATGCGAAGGTAAAGGATCTAGGAGTTCTCTTTCTACCTCAGATTACATTCAAGGAGCACATCACTGATTGGTCCAGGTCCTCTTTTATTAGTAAGATTATGCACTTTCATACTGCCCGGGTCATGCATACATTTTGTAATTCAATTGTGAGAAGTAATCAAATTGTGAGAACCCAGATGCTCCAAGAAGTGTGTAATCAAATTTTGAGAACCCAGATGCTCCAATTACACATATTACAATTATTGAACATCACTGCAACAAAAAAAAAGAATAGATATCCTAATCCTTTAAATGATTTCTATCCCTTTTTGGTTTCAGTGCATTAGTGTTTAATAAATTCAATACGTGTGATCTGAGCGTGTGGGTGAGGAACCAGGAAATTTAACGCGGCCTATACCCTATGTTACACGGGTTGATGTCATAACGATTCTAACAATACCAAACATTTCTAAATCGGTTCAAGCGTTTAGAAGTTATGGTGGAATGAAGAAACGGACCACATACATATATGGACCCTGAAAGCATTCCACTCCTTTTTTAGACAGTCGTGTAGAAAAATATATATTCTCTCTTTTCTCTCATACTCTGTAATCTCTTCCGTTTATTTCAACAAGATAAACATTCAGGTATAATCATGTAACGTTGATGAAACACTTCCGTAAACTCCTCTCTCTTTATTCGGCTTTCTCTTGTTAAGTAACTCTGTTTCTTTGATGTCAAGTGTGGGGGGGGGGGGGGAGGGGGGAGAGATCATAAATTCATGCCCTGAATAACAGCCGCCCTACTTGCGAACATTTTCTCAAGTGACTCAGGTTCGTGACTATGCATTTTCCTTAAGTGGTCAAGGAGCCGCCTTCGAGGGCTTATAGGGAGGAGATTCCAGAACGGGACAATATACTTATAACGTTATTTATAAAGACGTACGTTTGATGATTGCCTTTTATGAATGGCTCAAAGGAAAATATATTCCGTTCACCAGAGAATATTAAAAATTAAATTATCGGAGAGTATGGTCTATCGGAGATTTAAACCGAAGAGAGTGTATTTATGGGAGCAAATGGGCCCAGTCCAGTTGGGTCATTATGACCTATGTGTTAGGGTCGGCCCAACTCGATGTATACTCATAATTCTATACCTGCAACATCGCAATTTCAAAGGACAACTCAATACAGAGGCATAACATTTTATAACAGGTTACCAGAGGAATTAAAAAAATAAAAACATATGCACTATTTTAAAAACTTACCAAGGAATTTTTATTGCAAAAATGTCTATATGGCACGGACTTTTAAAATTTTATATTCACAATTGACTACTTGTTTATTTTCTTAATTTTTTATTTTTTTAAACTTCCATTTAAATCCTATTCTGAACACTTCATTTTATAGACAATTTACTTACTGATTATGTAACATGATTTAGGAATTATTGCCTGTATTTTTATATTTTTACTCTGATTATTATTTGATTCTTTCCAAATTGGACTTCTTGATTATTATTATTATTATTATTGATTTATTTATTTGCGAGATCATTCAATGGATTTGCCTTTCTATTATTATTATTATTTTTTTTTTTTGGATTTGGTATTTCTATTTTTGATATTTCTTAATGCTCTTTTTAATATTTAGACAATGTAATGGTTGATTTTGTATAGTTTATTGACTTTCAGATTTCTAACGTGATTTAATTTTATTTTTGCCAGATATATGATATGTTTAAAATATGAATATTATAAAAAAATGTATTTATTAATTGGAAGTTCTATACCCTCGCCGGGTTTTTTTGGAATATATAAACTTTAAACTTTGAACTTTGAACTCACAGGTCAGCACCCATCTGGTAGCCTCTACGCAGAAGTGCGAGTCCGGGTAGGACTGTGCCTGTGGGCCAGTTCTCCTGGGAATCGTCCTTCTGCTCGCCTGGATATTTGAGCACCGTTTGGCGTCAGCCAATCAACTGTGCATTCCAAGCAGGGACGGATCTATATAAGGGCTTTTTGGGCTGCAGCTCAGGGCCCCGTGGATATAAAGGGCCCCAGCCTTCATTGAAAACAATTGACAATATTATGAATTACAAACACTCAAATTTAAAAAAAATGCTGCCTTAATATTCGCAGTGTCAATAAACATTTTAATGAACTATTAATACTTTTGCAAGACCTTAATATAGACCTGGATGTACTAATTTTAACCGAATGTTGGATAAATAGTCATTACCAGCCAAAACCTATTAAAGGTTATGTCGCACATTACACCAAAAACAACAACCTTCAAAATGATGGAGCCCTCGTATATGTAAAGGAAACTCTATCATGTACAGTGAATGAAAATTGCCTTAATGGCTCTAACTGCCTCCAGATAACCGTTGAAAATAATATCTGCATAATTGCAATTTATAGAAGCCCATCAACACAAAATATAACTGAATTTTTAGTATCTTTAGAGCATCTTTTAGCTATGAATGCAACAAAACAACACCTCATAATGACAGGCGATACAAATATAGATGTTTTAAATAATAATTCTCGACAAGTCACCGATTACATGAATTTGATGGCAATGCATGGCTTAAAATATTTGATAAATAAACCAACTAGAGAATCCCAAGATACCGCTACTTGCATTGATCATATAATGATCAGATCGAAACTGAACAGTAATGAAGCCATCTACCAGTCTACAATAACTGATCACTATGTTTTATTTTTTAACCTGCTCGGTTATAAACCAAATTTTAAAAAAACAACCGTTATAAAAACAGCTAAAATAAATTATGAATCTATTGTTGCTGCTCTTGAACATTTTGATTGGACTCCACTTTATAATATGGATGATGTAAATCGAGCCTCTATTATGTTTACAAATACCTTAAGTAAACTTGTTGAGAAAAATTCTAATAAGGTAATTCTAAAACATGGGGACATTAAGAAAATATGGAGCTCTATTAAAAGTGCGACGGACATATGTTCACCAAAGTATGATATCAGCGAGCTGTGTACTGAAAAAGGTGTAATGACACTTCAACAAGAGCCGTATGCTATGGCAAACTATGTAAATGAGTTTATGTCGAACGTAGGATGCAAATTAATATCTGAAAATTTTAACATCACGACAAATGGCCCACCAACTATCCAAACGCGGACAAACAACTTCCCCGCTTCTTTTTATCTACGTCCTACTACCGCCGAGGAAATTAACAAAATTATATGTACTCTAAAGCCCAACTCAGCTCCCGGGATTGACGGACTAAGTTCGGAACTATTTAGATCTGCTTATAAGCAATTAGCGGCACCTATAAGCTGGCTAATAAATCAAAGCTTTCGTACGGGTATCTTTCCAAGCAACCTAAAAACGTCTTTAGTCGTACCTATCTTCAAAAACGGAGTTAAAAAAAGTGTCAACAATTATAGACCTATTTCCCTGTTAAGCTGTATTTTCAAATTAACAGAAAAAGCGGCAAGAAAAAAGATTAACAGAGTATCTAAACATACATAATATTTTATCACCAAACCAATATGGATTTCGAGAAGGACAAGGAACCAACAAAGCTATAGCCGAGGTTACACAATTTGTCGTGGAAGCAGTAGACAAAGGAAACAAATGTCTGGGAGTATTCCTTGACATAACAAAAGCATTTGACACGGTTAGTCACAACAAACTTTTGGAGAAGCTTAACGACATAGGTGTTACCTCGATCACGCTAAAATGGTTTGAGAGTTACTTGTCAGATCGAAAGCAAATAACAAAAATTGGTAGTATCCATAGTGATCCCGCGCCTCTCAAATATGGTGTTCCGCAAGGAAGTGTCCTTGGTCCGGTATTGTTTTTAATATATATTAATGAGCTTTGTAATCAAACTATTGGTGGACAAGTTGTTACTTTTGCCGATGACACCGCTCTACTTTTCAAGGCAAAAACTTGGAAAGAGACCTTTGAAAAGGCTTCTTGGGACTTCAGAAGGTAATATTGTGGTTAGATGGTGCACTACTATCACTCAATGCGCAAAAAACCATGTACATAACATTTAGTGCCACCAGTGTAGCTCAACCAAAACAAGAGCATATTCTGAAACTCCACAGAGATTGTCTTAACCCTGAAAACTGTAAATGTATTAATCTCAATAAAGTTGACAACATTAAATATCTTGGTATATTAATTGATTACCGGCTACAATGGAGCACCCACATAATGGAGCTGTCGGCAAAAGTTAGGAAACTCACGTATATTTTCAAAGACCTTAGAGGCATTCTGGACCAAAGGACACTTAAGATAGTATACCATGCTCTGTGCCAATCTATCCTAACCTATGGGATCATAGGGTGGGGAGGTGCAGCGAAAATTCATATGGAGCCCTTGATTAGAGCTCAAAAGCTAATACTTAAAATTATAAAGAGAAAGCCTTGGAGATACTCTTCAGATGATCTCTACAGAGAATATAACGTGCTAGATGTACCACAACTATACGTGAAAACGGCGCTCTGTGAGTATCAAACTAATTTAGAGACCGCAATAAGAACTCAGCAAACAATCTGCACGCGGCAATCTCGAACTATACATGTTGACGTCCCTCGAATGCAGACCACTTTTGGGCAGAGGCATTTTGTGTACATAGCCCCCAGGATCTTTAATATGCTAGATGAAGATTTAAAAATGTATGTGCCGAAGTCTTCTTCTTCTTTTAAAGCCAAAATTGATTCCTGGCTTAAACATGACGCCCGGCAAAATATCCACAAATTAATATACCGAGACAGTTCCCATCATTAAATCTTACCCCTGACATTTCTTATTATTATTATTATTTTCTTTGATTTTTTTTTATTACTATTACTTATTCATAAATTTTGGTGACTATTGTTTGATATTATTTGACATTTTATTTTATTTTTATTTTATTAACAAGATTATATATTTTTGTGTTTTATTTCCTATTGTGATCATTAGTTAGTGATTATTAGTTATAATTTGTAATGGTGACGGGAATATATATATATATATATATATATATATATATATATATATATATATATATATATATATATATATATATATATATATATATATATATATATATATATATATATATATATATATATATATATATATATATATATATATATATATATATATATATATATATATATATATATATATATATATATATCTATATATATATATATATATATTTCTTTTCCTTTTAATTTTTTTTTTTATTTTTTTTTAAATTATTCATTGCCGAATATATGTGATATAAAAACTAGAGCTAGCTGCCCTGGAACAAGTCCTGGCACTTAGTTGGGCAGCAGCAGTTTAAATGCTAATGCTCATATCGGCCGTGTTTAATTTTAATTTTAATTATATATATTTTTTTTATTGATATGATTATTAGTGATACTTATGCACTGTTAATGAATTGTTAAATCAATTAATTAAATAAATAAATAAGGCTGGCAACCCGGAGATCAAATTCTCGCGTCTATTCCGGGGGACTCAGCAGTCATTCGCAGTGAACAAGCTTCATGTATCAATTTCTCGGTGTATGGAGCGGACCGCTAGTGACAAATTCTGTTTTGTTCGTTTTTCTAATGTTGTTTATTTAAGCTATTAAGCTACGTCTTCTTAATCTAATCGATGGTCTATTTTTAGTGAAAAGTTAAATGTCTTACAGTTGTGTTTGTGTGCCTGTCATAATAAACAAATAAAATATTGTATTGTCCTCTTTTTTTATATATTGTGTACCTAGTGACCTAGACATCATTACCAAAAACAGTTTTTTGACGAAATGGCAATTAGTTGATTAATTAGGCAGGCCCCCAAGTAATATTAGCCGAGGGCCCCACAAACGCACGGTCCGCCCCTGATTCCAAGTGATAACTGTGGGAGTCTAGAAATGGCTTTGTATCCTATAGAGCGTGGGTGGTTGTTGGCAACCGCTCTGGAAACGACCAATCGGCCACCAGATACCGGGTGAAAAGTCGGGTAAAGGAAGCCGTGGTCCGCGATAGATTCGGTAAACGCCGAATCACCGCTACTTAAGGGAGACCTCGAACCCGTAACCAGTCGGGAGGCCGGAGAAATCTGGCTGTAACTAGAAGTAAGGGCGCGAGTTTCGGCCCGCTAAGTGCAAACACGGTTTTTGGCAGTGAGGCATTGGCTTCTCACGGGCGAGTGGCGTAACTAGACAGTGGACTGTTTCGTCCTAGTCTTCTACGCTCACCTCACGGGAAGTAGAACGATCAATATCGGGGGAACGATAAAACTTCCTGAGGTGACGGGTTCGCCCTTAATGGTCGACACATCCAAGTGCGTATTTATAAATGACAGAATATAACGCATTTTATATTTTTTAATGATTCGTAAACCATTGGGAATAATTTGATTTTACTGATGCCATCCTAATATTTTCGGATGAACTTCTTAAAATATTTCTAAACATAAATATTTTTCTTTTATTTTCAGAAATCGACCACTAATATAGTGGTTAGTGATACTCGGTGCTGAATATGTTGTTCACCAAAGTTGTCAGAGTCGGTCGTGAAAATAGTGGTAAATAGTGGGTTACAAACAACATGGTTTAAATTTCGGATAAATTGGACGATGGTTTGAGTCTCGGGTGCGAGGCAAGATGGACGACCCGCCGCACAACACCGCCAAGCGGCCGTCGTCGGCACTATCCATCGACCGGGCCGCCTTCATACTGCTTAGGGTGAAGAGAGCCTTTAAGAAGAAGAAGCAACAGCGGAAGGAGAAAAAGTAAGAGATTCTATTATATCGGATTAGATAGAGCCAGTGATTACTGGCCGTTGGCCTGCGCATTCGGCGCGTCCTCTGCCTAGCGCGTCGTCTACCGTCGTCTGACTTTTTCCTTCGGTGCACCGTTCGCCTATATGTTGACTGCTGTAATCCTGGGTCGGGAGACCGGAGTAATCTGGTCGCAACTGGAAGTAAGGGCGCCAGTGTCAGCCCGCTGGGTAACATACCTGGCTAGCTCGCCGATAAGGCGTTGGCCTCTTACGGGCAGGTGGCGGAGCTTGTCGGTGGACTGTTTTGTCCTAAGTCTTCTGCGCTCACCTCACTTGAGACAGAACGATCAAATTTCGGTAAAAACTTTCTGAGGCGACGGGTTCGCCCGTTGTAGTTGACAGCTCTAGTTGTTGTAATCCTAGTGCTTCTAACTTCCTGGTGGGGCGCGGGGTAGAGAGGAAAGCGCTTCACACGGTTAGATCATTCCAAAGAAGTCTAAAAAAAAGTGCCTTTTTTAATATTTGTGTATGATTTTGTAAGGTTTCGTTATGACAGTTTGCACGTGGTGCAAATTATGCAGTATAACAAATTTATGCTGTACTAATTATCAAAAAATTGGACTTGAATATCTCGTAATCAAAAGCGTCATCATCATCATCATCATCATCATTTATTCATTCCATAAAAGCATTTCACAATACTGAGGAACATGTCAAATTTTACAATCATAATTTACCGGATGATAAAACCGCTTTGATTAATTAAAAGGAAAAAAAATAATTGTTATCACAGGTGATTACTTAAAAATAGTCAAATTTACAAAATAATCAATAATCAAACAAATAATAATCAATGCCATAAAAAGAAAAATTCTGAAACATGCGTAATTAAAAACAATGTCAATAAAATCTAAAACTTAGTTCGAAAGTATAGTCATAATATCGCACCTACGGTGCAATAACGTCACTTATGCAAATTTGTCAAAAATGAGCTGAGTATGCAAAAACATGCCTAAAATACCTCTGCACTTGGTGGGTAATTGTCACTTGTGTAGTTTGAATAGTTTCCGTGTGAGGGTAGTAGTGACGTTATGGTTTTGGTGCTAATCAACCGACCGCCGGGAGAAACAACGTCTCATTGGTCAGTTGCGTGTGACTGCCCGCACGAGCAGACGTGTCTTGAAGTTGCAACGTCACTAAAGGTAATTGTGACAATTATTATTTTTTATTTTGGAGCAACAATGACCTAAAATACGTAGCATATGAGTTGTGACATTATTTCTCCAGAAAGTTAATGTTTAAGAGTTGGGATATGAAGCAACCACGTTTCTTATGTACGCAATGACTTTGATTCTCCAATGTACTGTTGCGTTTACTGTTACAAAGATGTAGTATTACAATAGTGTCATTATTTCTCCAGAAAGTTAATATGTTTAATACTTGGGATATGAAGAAACAACGGTTCTTATGTACACAATGACTTTGATTCTCCAATGTACTGTTGCGTTTACTGTTACAAAGATGTAGTATTACAATAGTGTCATTATTTCTCCATAAACTTAATATGTTTAATATTAGGGATATGAAATAACAACGGTTCTTATGAACGTAATGACTTTTATTCTCCAATGTACTATTGCGTTTATTGTTACAATTATGTAGTATTACAATAGTGTGAAATGGAAGAAATTAATAAAATCAGTATAAAAACAGTAGTTGTATCTGATAAATTGGTAAAATATTATTGTGTTCTTATCAGTTACTTACACGTTTTTCAAATTTTCTTTTAGTTTTTATAACTTTTTTTGCATTAATGACTAGATTTTTTTAAATCTTAAAATAATATACTTACTTGTATTTTATTAGACCTAATCGTGGTATTTTTTATTTGTTTTAGATTTAAGTTAAAAAAATACCTACAATTTTTCCACGTGGGAAAAGACCTGAGCGAGAAAAGACTGTTTTACCACTTCAAAACTCGAAGGTACCAGGAAACTGTGCTAACCTGGACGAACCGCTACCACTACCGCCAGAGCAAGACAACTGTGTTTTATCACTTCCAAACTCTATGGATGAAGCACCAGCAAACCATGCTTACCCGGACAAACCGCTAGCAATACCTTCAGAGCAAGATAAAACTGTTTTACCACTACCAAGTTCTAAGGATCAAGCACCAGCAAACTGTGCTTACTCGGACGAACCGCTAGCATTATCCATAGAGCAAGATAAAACTGTTTTACCACTTCCACACTCGAAGGATCAACCATCAGCAATCTGTGCTTACTCTGACGAACCGCAAGCAATAATTTCAGAGCAAGACAACACTGCTTTATCATATCCAAACTCAAAGGATCAACCATCATAAAACTGTACTTATCCAGACGAACTGTTAGAATTACCTTCAGAGCAAGACAAGCCTGTTTTACCACATCTAAACTCGCCGTATAATTTGCCTGACATTGATGCTATCCACGATCCGAAAGTACAAGATATTGACCTCCTAACGTGTGATTTCTCTCGCACTGATTCTGGCGACAAATACAAGCTTTGCTCAAGAACGTCTTCATCTAGCAGTTCCAGTAGTTCAAGCAGCAGTTCCAGTAGCAGTTCCAGTAGCAGTTCTAATAGCAGCACTAGCGGTCTGATGATAATAACTCTGATAACGCTGCTGGTGGCAAGAAGTTTAACCAGCCACGAGAACCAGCATCTAAAATAAGAGGAAGAAAACGAACAGCCTCCAACAGCCTGGAAAAAGAATATTGCGAAAAATGCCGGCCAAGGATATATTTCAGAAAAATCGAAAAAAGAATTTCAAGCTAAAAAAATTGGCCCGCAATGTGCAATGACGTGTCGGTTGTCTTGTGCATCGAAATTTACTGAAGAGAACAGAACTAATATTTAAGTCATACTGGGAGTTGGGTAGTTTAGAGAGGCAGCGAGACTTGTAGAATGCTTGTACGAGACCACTTAAATGTGCATACCGTCGCATAAAGACAAATAGACAATACGAGAGGAAAGAAAATACTGCATATTACTTACTCAATGAAAACAAAGGCAACCGCGTCTTGCAAAACTTTTCTGATCAACACTTTGGGCATCACACAAAGGACTATACGAACTGTTATTAATTCCCGAGCACACAATGATGGGATAGTTTCATTAGATTAACGAGGAAAAGTACGAAAAATTAAGTGCAAATATTAACTTCTTAAGTAAATTTGCTGTAAAGTTAATAAAAAAAATGTTTCAGTTGAAATAAAACTTATTGGGATCATTTCTTGACTTTTGTTTCTATTCACCATGTCACAATTACAAGTTTTAGTTTTAGTTTAGTGCCTCAACGTCACTACTGAGGGGGTTCCACATTTTAAAATGGCCTAATTTTTTATTACAATATTTAAAGTATTTCTATTTGTCTTTAATTTAAAGTTGAAAGTAGTGGTAAAGATATTATACACTTATTTTGTTTGAATGATGAATTGTCATCACTTTACAGCATGTTAAATTTTCAAATGCTTCTCCTCAAAAAACTGCTTTTTGCATAAGTGACGTTATTGCACCGTAGGTGCGATATGGTTATTTATAATCATGCAATTGTGGACGCAATATCATAAAAGTCGTCCAGTTTCTAAAGGGCATGTTTGACTAACTGATTTTTCAAGCAGATTTTATATGCTGCCATCTCAAGTCTTTTCGTCGATGATGGCAAAGCAGTGAACAATTTAAAAGTAATATTTTAGATCTTGTGGCCTCTGATAGCTATTTGGGTCCGGTAGTCGATCAACAATTCGATGAGAGATAACATAATGATCTAGTGCTATTTATTACATTTATGTGCTAAACAATTTACCTATAAGGCGTACAATATTTATTTTACTTTAATTAAATATATTTTCACTTCGCAAGTTGAAGGAAAAAACCGAAAAGTATTAAGGTTTAGACATATTAACAAAAATAACAGAATCTAGAAATTATTATACTAAGTGTCAGTTTGTGTTTAAATTAAAATGTCATCTTGGAATTATTAGGCTATCTACGGTTTGTCAGATTTAGAGCTAGAATGTATAATAATAAGTAATATTATTATAAGTATTTAATAAAAATAATAATATATTAGTAATATAAGTAATAATATTAGTAATATTATTACAATACTTATATTACTATTATATTATTATTAATATAAAAGTATAAAATAATAATAATAATAATAATTATTAATAATAATAATAATAATAATACTGAGTAGGATTCTTATTATTATAATTATTAATGTTAATAAAAAACTAACACTAATATTAAGTATTAGCCAATAATAATATAATACTAATACCACAGTATACCAACCAGTACCAACCAGTAGCTTAAGTCTCGAGCTGCTACAGGGAATTGCGGGAAGAGGGTGCGAGGAATGTGGGCAGAGAGGAACGTTCCGAAGAACGCGAATGGTTAGCATTACGCGCAGGTAAATCCTAACGGCCGTTTCGAGCGTTTGGATATCTGCGTGGTCCGAGTAGCGGGAGATCTGGCTACCATAACCGAGACCTTACGGCTCATGACGTATTCGTTTTGATTTCAATTTTGTTCTAAGAGAGGCTACTGTCTGGTATACTGTGCTAATACTAACCTAATAATCTAAGTACACTAAGTATTTCACACAATAAATACACTATCACAAATCACTAAAACCAGAGCTGGTTTGTCTGTAATATAAAAAAAACTCTATATAAATAATAGAATAAATAATAAATTTACAGTCAATAGATTTCCAAGTCATTTTTTTTGGGCCACCCAACCCCTGCGATACGTCTCCAGCGGCCACCCACCTTAGATAGACACTAGAGGCGTCCCCACACCACAAAAGTAGGACCCCGTATAGTTAATGGTATGTTTAAAAAAACCTAACCAAATTAATAACACTTTAATTCTACCGGCAATATATGCTACTATTCTTAGTCGTATTAATGCATTAATACATAGTAGACATATATCAATGAGTAGGTAAACACGAATTAATTGGCCAGCCAGTTATATGCAAGTCATTTCGCACGGTCATTATACGGACGAAGCATACGTTGTTGTTGGTATACAGAGCTGCGGTGGAATCGGTATTTCGGTACCGGCTGGCGGTGTATGGCAGGGGCTACAAGAACGACCTAAATAAAAGTTAGGGTTGCTTCATCGATTTTTTTTAACTAATTACGCCGGATAAAATCAATAGACAACATAAGCATATGCATTCACAGTGTTAAAAATATTTATATATACATGATAATATTAGAGTATTTATTGAAGGGTTTCTTCAATGAATACTTCAGTCATACACACAAAACATGACAAACCGTGAAAAACATTCCGATGATGCAATATTTTTTTGCCTCTTCTTCGTTAAACTGGCATCGTTGATTAAAGTGTGTGAATCAGCCAGGGACTTGTTAGTCACTTTCCGAGAATTGACTAATAATACTGTTTAGCATCTCCTTTAAATTGTGATGTCAAATCACTTCTCAACCCTTTAAACGTTCGAGTTTTATATTATTATGTTAAAAGATTTTTGTGAAAAAAAATATATTTCTTTTTTATGTGAGATGGTAGATGAGTGATGATGTAGATCAGAGGTACCCATACTTTCTTGACCCTTGATGTTTTCCGTAGACCCCCTGCCTGAATTTTAATGAACTTACTAACATTAAAAGTTTTTTGACAGCTGGAACAGCACTGATCGCCTACATAATAGGGTTTTTGGTAATGTGGACAGTTGTAAAAAATTAAAAATATGTACAATTTTTATTTCTTCTTTTCTAAGCGTCCACGACCTTGAAGTACGAAGCATTTGGGAAAGCCGCACATAAGTGCACATGTAGCACTATCTCGCTTGCTCATTCATGTGGCGCGTATATCCTAGTCGCTCGCGCGGATACCCATTAAAGCGCAATTTTTCACATATCTCATTCGCACCTTCCCTCGTTAGTCATGTGCGCTGGCCTTTTCAATCGACTAGTGATGCAATTTAAGTTGAGTGTTGATTTCATTCCGTGGTACTTGTGACGCGCGCGTTTATTTATTGCTAATATTATAATTTTAAAATACTATTTTGTATACAAAATCCGTTTAAGATGTGATACGATATTAACGGATCGCCTGAATGCTTATGGTGACCTGCCTAGATGGGGTCCACTAACGTGGACCCCCATTTACATCTCGTGCACCCCGATTTTTTTTTTCTCGCTGACATGGACCCCCTGCGAAACGAAATCGACCCCTGGGGGTCTATATAGACCACTTTGGGAATCACTGATGTAGATGGTAGATGAGTCCATGGACTCTACTAGGATACGTTCTGTAAATGTAAGATGTATGTAAAATTCCTGATGTATGCAGATGACTTAAAGATATATAAAATTATTATATCTGAAAACGATTGTGTTCTCCTCCAGAAGGATCTCGACTCTTTGGAAATATATTGTAACAAAAACAGGATAAAAATGAATGTAGCAAAATGTTTCCACATAAGCTTTACGCGAAATAGAAACAAGATTAACTATTCATATCAGATCGATGACATTCCTATCGCGACGTGCACTTCTATTAAGGACCTGGGTGTAGTTTTAGATGACAGATTAAGCTTTCGGGCACATATTGCAGCTATTGCCGAAAAATCTAGTAGAATGCTTGGCTTCATAATTCGCGCATAGAAACCATTCACCGATCCATTAATATTGAAGGTATTATACAATGCGTTTGTTCGATCTCACCTTGAGTTTGCTTCTCCAATATGGTCTCCCTATTATCAGGTCCACATTAACAGACTGCAAAATATCCAAAATAAGTTCGTTCGATACTTAAATTTCAAGACAAAAAGTTATTGTAATACTACTAATGAGGCGGTCTTACTATTTAAAATAAATTCGCTATGTTATCGGCGCAACTTGAATGATGCTCTGTGCCTTTATAAAATAATGAACGGTATATTCGATTGCTTTGACCTGGTGGGAGCGATCAATATTAACGCCCCAATGAGGACCACAGGCCAATTTGACCTGTTTCGATTACCGCGTTTTAAAACTAATGCATCAAGGAATGGAGTACTCACACGCTGCTGTGAGCTTTATTTATAATACCCATTTAAATGGTATTGATATGTTTAATAATTCCATAATCACTTACAAATACTCCGTAAATCAAACCCTAACCCAGGGGTTCCCAATCTTTTTCAGCCCTCGGCGCACTTACAAGTTTAGTATTTTGTCACGGCGCCCTACTTTAGTAAGCTATGTGGAATAGATATATATATATATATATATATATATATATATATATATATATATATATATATATATATATATATATATATATATATATATATATATATATATATATATATATATATAGATATATATATATATATATATATATATATATATATATATATATATATATATATATATATATATATATATATATATATATATATATATATATATATATATATATATATATATATATATATATATATATATATATATATATATATATATATATATATATATATATATATATAGAATATATATTATAGTCGAAAGAAATAGGTACGTTTAATAATAGTAGTTAGGTAGATAGGCACAAAAATAAAACATCCACAATATGAAATTTAGTTTTATTATATTTATAAGAATTCAGAATTGAAACAGAGAACAACAAAAAATACTTAAGAAATAAATGAAATACCATAGTTACTCAGTCAACTCAATGTGACGGGTGAGATTGATGATTTCCGCACAGTTTTTCAAAGCGGGGAATAAGACTTGAGACTGCTACTCTCATTTCTTGCTCCACATTGATCTTTGATCGATATTTGTTCTTGATTACAGCTACAGCTGAAAATCCAGCTTCACATAAATATGATGTGGCAAAAGGAATGAAAATTTTTAAAGCTTTCGAAGTTAAATTTGGATATTCATTTTGAATCGATAACCAAAACTCCACCAAATCGGAACTGATGAATCTCGTTTTGAGGTTGTTGTCGCAAGAGAGTTCAATGAGACTCTCTTGCTCTTGTGTTGTGAATCCTGGCGGAGCTTGTGCATGGAAAGGATCTTGGATCCATGCATATTTTTCGACATCATCATCTTCAAAGTACTTCGAGAACCATTCTGTGAGCTTCGATAGGTGTTCCGTGAAAAGGGCCATCAGGTCTTGTGAGACAACCAGTTCATTAGCTGCCGCATATTTATACAATTGCGGGAAGCAATCTTGACCGCTGCCTTCATTCATTTTTTTTATCCACAACTGCAGTTTCTTCCTAAACGCCGCAATTTTCTCCGATAGTTTCAGAATGTGCGTGTTTTTGCCTTGTAAAGAAAGATTCAAATTATTTAGTTTCTCAAATATATCGCATAAGTACGCTAGTTTTAGCAAAAAATCTGGTTCAGTAAAATATTTGGCGTTTTCATGACGTTCTTCCTGTAAAAAAGTGCGAATTTCTTCGTGTAATTCGAACACACGAAATAGGACATTTCCACGTGAAAGCCATCGTGAATTGCAGCAATACAGCAGGGCCGTATGTTCAGCTCCCATATCTATGCACAGTTTTTTAAAAAGTCTGGCCTTTAGAGGCCTAGTTTTTATGTAGTTTACTGCACAAATGACACATTCTAGTACTTCGTTCAGTTTAGAGCTCATTGACTTGGATGCAAGAACTTCCCTATGGATGATGCAATGGATCCATATAGCATTCGGTGCTTTTTCACGAATAAGCGCTTGTATACCTCCATACCTGCCAGACATGGATCGAGCACCATCAGTACATACACCAATACACTTTTTCCAATCTAAACCATTTTCTGCAATAAAATTGTCAAGAATTTTAAACAAGTCTTGGGCCTTCGCACTATTGGTAATGCTTTTGCAGAATAAAAGGTCTTCGACAATAATATTGTCAGCCAGAAAGCGTACATAGCAAATAAGATGTGCATCATTATTACTGTCAGTAGCCTCATCGAGTTGCAAACCAAATTCCTTGCTTTGCATTTTTTCAATTAATTGGTAATTGAGATCCTCAGCTATGTCATGGATTCTTCGACTAATAGTATTGTTAGATAAGGGCACCTTGGAAATGAATTTTCCAGCCGATTCTCCCACCATAATATTCACCATGTCGAGAGCAGCCGGTAGAATAAGCTCTTCTGCAATAGTATGAGGTTTTTTGCATTTTGCCACCCTGTATGCCACCTTGAATGATGCTAACAGTGCGTTGTTAGGTACTGTGGCTTGCTGAGTGAACACGTTTTTTGTTTTTATTAAATTTTGTAGTTTCCGGTGAAAAAAATCATGCGATTTTTCAGCCATAGTTGGATGAATTGTATCGAGATGTCGCTTTAATTTACTTGGAAGCATACTTTCGGATGAAAGTATTTTCAAACAAAGAACACACTGCGGTTTTTCTTCATTGTTTACTTCTATTGAAGTAAAACCAAAGTCCAAATAGCTATCATCGTATTTACGATATTTTCGCTTCTTTGGTTCCCCGCCGCCACTGGTAGATGCTTTATCACTATCACTTGAACTACCGACTTGTTTATTTAATAAAAATCTGTCCATTTTGCGTGAAACTTTTAACGGCAAATAAAGCGAAACACAACACGACGACACGTCCGTCCCTTCGCGCGGCTAGCTTGACTACTGACTTGGTAAACGGATATTGTGTTGCAAGCAAGCAGTCGCCGTCGGGTAAAGACGTGGGAGGGGTCCCTTGCTTGAAAACCGTTAGGTTTTCAATCCCGTAGGTATTTTTCGGCGAGTGAGCGACGGCGACGAGTATGTACCTATGTTCTATAGACCGCTCAAAATAAAAATTGTTGCTTTGTAGGTTTGTGGTTTCGGGCCGCGAATATTTGTGGTTTCGGATAGATAGAGGATCGACTCACGGCGCCCCTCTTTACTTTCTCGGCGCACCAGGGCGCCGCGGCGCACACTTTGGGAACCCCTGCCCTAACCGATACAATAAGCTGACTTGGTTTTTAGCTATTTTTATTGATTATTATTATTATTATTATTATATTTTATATACGCCATTACTAATATCATACTTGCTCACACTCCACACTTACACGCTCAACACACTCCCACAAACACATACACACACACCCTGCATACTCGACTCTTATGTAGTTCTAAAATTGAAAACAATTAAATTGAAGGTACATTTGTTTTATTAAGAAGTTTAAAAAAAAACGTAATTTATATAATTTTATTGAAATCCGTAACCGGTTTTATATGTTGTAAACTGCATACATTTAAAAAATATGATTACTGTAATAATGTGTGATAAAGAATTGAAATTGAATTGAAAAAATTGAAATGTAATAATTTGAAAAAAACTTGAAAACGAAGATACAACTCCTACAACTATCAGAATTTCTCTACATTGAGAAGATTATATTTATTACGCATTGTATTTTTTTACCTATGGTAAATATATTAAAGCCTCGTCCTAGTAAGCAGGCTTCGAATACTTTAGTAATTGAATAAAATAGCTCACGACGAAGTTTAAACATCCACATTTATTTTGTCCTTCTAGATCTCAAAATGGCTTTAAAAATGTTGAAGTTATAAAAATATCGTGCTCACACTTTGCAATGCTAGGACAATTTCTGATGGCATGTTTACCTTTCTAAGGTACAGGAAATGTCATAGCGTACTGAAACAATACTCAAAGGGAAAACAATAAAAAATTCCGGTGATTTTGTTGTCATAGCCATTTTACTATCTTCTCATCTACCTTGAGAAAAATATTGGGTTGATTCTTACATCGCCATTTTGTTATTATGGTTTTATACAGAATAACGATGTTTCAATTGTAATTTTTTTCAATTACAAGAAATTTTGTTGAAACTCCATTACCCGATTATATGTATCAACATTTTCCTTTCGGCTAATACAGAAATAACAGTATACAGTATTTTCAACATGATTCATGCGTCCGATAGCCTTACGATAGCTATTACATGCTATCATGTTAGAATCAAGATCCCAAAATCGCGACGTAATGAGATAACCTTATGTTTTAACATTGCGACACGGTAATTACCGTCAGGTTTAAAACCGTTACGCGTCATGTTAATTTATACTTATGGAGTACAGTCCTAGTTATATACGTAATCTTTGTTAAAACATTATTACCTCGCTGTTATTCGCGAGGTAATTATTCTCTCAGTGGCTCGTGCCAACAAGGGTTTGACAGTATCCTCCAAACCCCCAATACAGTTTGTGCGGGATGGCTCTAAAGGCAAAAAACATTTAACTACAAAACCTTTCTCAATAATCGAGAAAGCTACAGATTGGATTCTGGAGGTTGATTCGGTCTCTAAGCAGTATAAATTCCCTGAAAGTCTCGGATGCACAGCCCTCCGTCCAGATATAACTCTTTACTCTGTATCTCGGAAGGTGGCTCTTATTGTAGAATTAACTGTTCCATGGGAATCAAATATCCCAAAAGACCACGAGTACAAATTAAATAAATACCATGATCTTGCAAATGCCGTAACCCGGAACGGCTTCACTGTTCACCTTCACGCGGTGGAAGTTGGCGCTCGTGGCCTGCCAGCTAAATCTCTATTTCACCTCTTTAAAGATCTTGGCCTTTCCAGAAAAATAATCAACTCTTTCTTAGAAAAATTATCTAAAACTGCGATTTGCGCATCTCAAATTCTATGGCTTCGAAGGGGGAGTGAATGGGTGGTAAGGTGAATGCTCACATGTGGCAAGACAGCTGTCCTAAACCTACCACAGCCGGTTCGTAAGTCCGGAATCCACTGCTCACCCCCCAGAAGTGTAAAAAATAGTATTATGATGGGCCCGACTCCGGTCGGTGAATTCCATGGCAGCTCCGTTTGTATTTATATATATACTTCCGTGTATTACATCGTTATATTTTTCTCAGTGTACTCATTTCATTATTTTGTAATTTTAAAAACTTTAGCAAACCTTCGATAATGTCAGCAACCGACGACTTGACCGAGCGGCAGTAAATTAAAAAAAAAATTTTTAATAATAAATGAGCTTTGACTAACAGGAAAGAAAATTACGTTTTTGTACGCTGATTCTTCTTTTCACACTCTCTGTAAAACGTTTTTCATTTCATACCAGGCTTTCGCTTATCTCATCTAACGTACTATTTCTACTTTCCACTGGCTAGAGGAAAATTACGCTTTCGTTCGATGCAGTAATACGGGCGCGTCACGCCCAATGAAAGTACGGGCAACAATGTCTACATCGTGAATAGCAGACAGCACAAAGAATGCATTCGACGAATTTACCACCCTGTCGCTCCCCCGCTCCCTCCCTCCCAATGCAAACTCACCACAGACAACGAGGGAGGATAGGAGGTATTAATTGAATGGGTTGTCTATGGCCGTGCCAAGCGCCGCCGCGAGTAATCCCCCTTTTTCAATTTGTAAGATAAAAAAACAAAAAGCTTAAAATGAGTTTAGTGAATGTACCTACCTGTATAGTGGTGGTGAACGATCTCGTGCAGCTTGGGCCACAAGATCCACTTTGTTCTCGGATTGGCTCAAATCATGATTCAGCTCCTATTCAGAAGCCTCCCCGTGTGGAAGGCTACCCCGGGTAAGGCTCTCGTGTCTCAGGCCTCAAAACTGGTGGACCGGTTTTTCCCGGCGGGATTGCATCCTGGCGCCACTGGACCGTTTGCGCACCGTGCGGCAAAGCCTATCGGTTGTGCATTCTAACTAATTGCTGAAGGAGTCTGGAGACTATGGAAATACACTGTTTCCATAGCAGCGGGGGTGAATATTGACCTGTTGTTATGCCACTCTTGAAATGACCTACGGCCACTTGATCGCGTGTGGCACTATGGGCAAAGCACGCCCAGGTTCGCGATAAATTTTAATTGAGTTACCGCTGTTATACAACAGGTAGAGGTCGCGTAAAGGACTTCGGACCTGTAGCCAGTCGGGAGGAAGGAGGTATACTGAAGGTTAATTCCAGACGGTGATATTCTACCAAAACTGTTAGTTAGGGGGCGAGACTGCCCGCTGGGTACCTTCCCTGTGCCTCGCCGTAAGGCGTCGGACTCTAACGGGCTCCTGGCGAGCTAGATAGTAGATTGTCTTGTCTATAAGTCTTTTACGCTCATCCCACGGCTGAAACAATGATTACATATCGTTATACCAGCCTGGGGCGACGGGTTCGCCCGTTGTAGTTGATACCGCCCTACTGTACCTGTGTAGCAATAATCAATGAAAATCCATTTCAATACAGTATTTATGCCCAATGATATGGGAAAATCCCCAAAAATTTGTACTTTATTTCTATTATATAGATCTAGATATTTATATTACTGTTTTGTGCTATCTGTTTGTAAGGGCATTGATATGTGAAATAAAGATGCGTCTTTTTGTGTTTTATTTTGTTGGTTTGTTGCTCCCTTCCTATCCTGTATCTCACTAAGCACTGATTCTTGTGGTTTATTTAATAACTAGAGGTGTTTCGTTTATGTAGATCCAATACAAAAGAGTCACCTTTTTGATATTTTAAGGTCTTTGCCCAAATAAGACGTATATGGCTACTAGATCGCGATCATTTCAGATGGGATCCTGAAAAGTCGAACCGCTTCACGTGATAAGTCTGGTACATGAAGCGGGACAAAAGTAGGCATTTATGTTTGAAAGTCCTTAGTAAATAGATAATATAAAAAACCTTCCATTTTGCCTACAAAACCTTCCACCATAAATAATAAATTTTATTTAATAGGGGAAGGGGGCCTAAAGCGGTCACTTAAACCCTTTGAGTAGCGGCATAATTTCATGGCAGATCGCGGCAATTTATTGGAATTTCTTGCAATATCGCCGCGCTCGACAAAAAGTACAATAACTATGGAACTACTATAGTAATCATAAAAATAATAACTGTGCAATGATCACATTGAAATTTTATATATAGAATATTGAAATCTTATTTTGTAAAACAATTAGATAATTATGAATAATTTAGAAATTGTAAATACTATCGTGATCTTAATTAGATTATATATCATAGATAATATTTCGTTTGGCTTATTTAGGTACAAAAATATTTAGCTATTAGCTCATAAAAAACAATAAATTTTTTGATGATTTCTCAAAAAACGAAATGATGATGTTTGACAATGGAATTTTACCAGAAATATCCGCGAAATGACGCGCGAAATTATTCTAGCAGCAGTATATGTATCTATGATAATAATGAAATATTTGGTATAGACTTTAGGTTAGGTTAGGTTGTGGATTTTAGGTTAGGTTATGCGTTCGAATTAGAAAATAATATTACTGTGCGCTCCGGGAGCAGGCCGCCAATATTGATCGTTACGTAGTCAACGGTGTTCTGATGTGCAACCAAATTTGGTCGTTACGTAGCCGAAGGGTTGAGAGTTAATATTATTTTTATTAGGAATGACCTACTGCAGCTTATTTTTTACCTTCAGAAGCCTGATTTGAGGCTTTTAAACAGTCTTTAGTAAAAAATTACAAAACGCTAAAACAAAACAAAAAAGGCTTATCACAAAATTTCCACGAATTCCCGCTTTGCCCGGAGGGGCAGCCTAAAGCAGGCATGTATTATTTTAAACACTAAATAAATGCTATCAAAAACTAACCTCAAAAGTTTGAGGTAAGTAAAAGTAAATATAACTAAATCACAACCAGATAAACACTCAATAACGAATGAGTAGTAATAAAAACATAAAATACACAAAAACATAAAAAAACATAAAAAAAATATTTGGAAATTTTGTAAAAAAATCCGATTAAAATATATTTTTTGCACAAATTCTAAACTTGTGCTCGCAGACGAACAGGATGACTCCAGCAAGATGAGAGGGGCGCGGGGTCTACCCACGCGGTACGAGAGCACGCCCATTTTTTAAATGACTATACTTGAGGGTTCCCGCTTTAGCCCTGTTTCTCCTATTGCGTAACATGATAGGAAGCTAATGAGCCCTTGTTAAGTTGGCCACGAAGACCCATTCTGTTCAGGGTTGGTCACACTCACGGGTCAACATCCATCCGGCGGCCTCCACGCACGAAGTGAGAGCTTGGGTAGGACTCCCCCTAGGAATCAACCCTCTGGCGCTCCTGGACGGTCTGCGCGCCGTGCGGCGTAAGCCAATCGATTGTGCACTCTGACTAACAGTCGGGGGAGTCTGGAAGCAGTACTGTTTCCTATAGAGCGGGGGTGGTTGCGGACCTTACGGCGACTGCTCTTGAAACGACCATCGGCTACCTGATCCTGGGTGAACAGCCGGGCAAAAGATGCAGTGGTCCGCGATAGATTCGGTATACACCGTTTCATCGCTTCGTAAGGGATAGGATCGCGCAAGCGACCTCGAACTCGTAACCAATCGAGAGACTGGAGTAATCTGGTCGCAATTTGAAGTAAGGGCGTGAGTGTAAGCCCGCTGGGTAACACTCCTGGCTATCTCGCGGTTAAGGCGTTAACCTTTTACGGGTTTGTGGCGGAGCTTGACGGTGGACTGTTTTGTCCATGTCTTCTGCGCTCACTCCAGGGAGATAGAACGACTATTCGTTAAAACTTCCTGAGGTGACGGGTTCGCCCGTTGTAGTTGACAACTCTATTAGCCCTCTTGTTCACATACGTTTTTTCGCCGTTAACTCCACGGTTAAATCGCCGTGTCGTCAGTGGGTATGAATCACTATGGAATCTTGTCCACGGACACTTCGTAAAAACAGCACGGTGCCGCCGCCATGAACACCGTACTTCTCCCTCGGCGAGACGTGTTTATTGACGGTTAAATTTGTATCAGTGTTGTATGGCAATGTAGGAGAGCATGTCGACGGAAACGGACGTTTTCTCGGAAGACAATTATTGGGGCACCTTGAAATTGTTTAAAAAATGTATATACCTAACGTGTCGTACGGCGAAAGAACCATGCAGTGGACAAGAGGTCACGTTTTTTTCTACGGAGCGGCTAACACGCCATACGTTGTAAAAAAAGTGCCGTGGACAAGAGGCCTTACATTTTTTAATTAGAGTTTAAATTATACTACTTAATCCTACTAATATTAAAAACGCGAAAGTTTGTATGTATGTATGGATGTTTGTTACTCTTTCACGCAAAAACTACTGAATGGATTTTGATGAAACTTTACAATAATATAGCTTACACATCAGAATAACACATAGGCTATAATTTATAAAGATATAAAGTGAATTATCTAAAATATAACGATAACTGTCAAGTAAGTAGGAAAAAAATCTAAGAATTTGACATTCGAAATTTAAATTCTATCCTACTATCCTACTAATCCTACTAATCCTACTAATATTATAAACGCGAAAGTTTGAATGTATGTATGGATGTTTGTTACTCTTTCACGCAAAAACTACTTAATGGATTTTGATGAAACTTTACAATAATATAGCTTACACATCAGAATAACACATAGGCTATAATTTTTAAAGATATATGGTTTTCTATCATCATTATCACAATTTTCCATCACCACGCGGGTGAAACCGCTGGGCGCAGCTAGTAATATTATAAACGCGAAAGTTTGTATGTATGTATGGATGTTTGTTACTCTTTCACGCAAAAACTACGGAATGGATTTTGATGAAACTTTACAATAATATAGCTTACACATCAGAATAACACATGGGCTATAATTTATAAAAATATATGGTTTTCTATCATCATTATCACAATTTTCATTCAGCTCCTGGACGGTCTGCGCACCGAGCGGCGCAAGCCAATCGATTGTGCTCTCCGACTAACAGTCGGGGGAGTCTGGGAACTGTATTGTTTCCTATAGAGCGGGGGTGGTTGCCTACCTTACGGCGACTGCTCTTGAAATGACCATTGGCCATCCGATCCCGGTTCAGAGTCGGGCAAAGGACGCCTTGGTCCGCGATAGATTCGGTGCACACCGTTTCACCGCTTCGTAAGGGAGAGGACCGCGCAAGCGACCTCGAACTCGGAACCAATAGAGAGACCGGAGAAATCTGGTCACAATTGGAAGCAAGGGCGCGAGGGTCGGCCCGCCAGGTAACACTGGCTATCTCGCGGCAAGGCGTTGGCTTCTTGCGGGTTGTGACGTAGCTGGACATTGGATTTGTTCTGTCCAAAGTCTTCTACGTTCACTGCAGGGCGACAGAACGAGAAAATCGTTAAAACGTCCTGTGGTGACGGGCTCGCCCGTTGTAGTTGACACCGCAAGTTGTTAGTCAGAGTGCGCAATCGATTGGATTATCCGCACGGTGCGCAGACCGTCCAGGAGCGCCAGAAGGTTGATTCCCAGGGGAAACTAACAATAAAGCCAGAGTCCTACCCAGTCTCGCACTTAATGCGTGGAGGCCGTCGGATAGGTGTTGACCCGTGAGTGTGACCAACCCTGAATAGAATGGGTCTTCGTGGCCAACTCAGCAAGGGCCCATTAACTCCCTGGCAGGCAGATAGACAGACAGACACTCGGACGCCAGTAAAACGCCAACGTCGATGTGTGTCTACAGCGGGCATTCATTTAGCTCATACCTTACCCACTTTTTGAGCTTTTTTATTGCCGATTTTACTCAGATGACAATATTGTTAAATATTGTAAAATGCAATAGGTAATTTGTATTTTTAGGCTAAACTTTTTTGGGGGTATTTGCTAATATCTAACCCGCTTTATGGGCAATAGCCTCAAAAAGGTTGAAAACCACTATACTAGATGAATCACGTAACGGAATACAAAATAATTAAACGTTATATTTAGTTTAGCCGCGAAAATTGAAATCAGCATGGAAGGCTTACTCTGGCTTCAGTTCTTAATTAAATTCTCGGCATAAATTGAATTTGTTGTTCGGGATCTACGCCTAATGTTAAAGGTAAGTGAGTTACGAATTTAGTTTACCGCGGAAAGTTAACTGGCCTAAAGAAGTGACAGCCCGTTCACATAATACGGTTTACCGAGACGTATAGAAGCACGGTATACAGGGGCATATGCAAACTAATGCGTGTATTCTCACTACACAGTAAAACCGAATGCGGTAAAAAAACCGATTCGTTTATTTTTCCTGCCGTGTCTAGTCACTGTAAACCGTAACGGATCGCTGTGATGATGTCCTCCTCATCGTGATCCGACGACGACGACCTCCTGGCTGACAGGACTTCTTCGAAGACAAGTCAGGTCCGATGTTCAAAAACTAGAGGTCATCTGCGCGTGAATAGTTTACAGTGAGTACGCGGTTGCTCTGGTGCAGACTCACTCTCTCGTCCCTGCAGTCCGTGCACCAATGGAGCGGAGATCCGCCACGATTGGAGGAAAGAGGGATGCAGTTTCTGGCCGCCGGTTCTTAGCCCACAACCGGACGCCCTAGGCCTTCCACGATGCCGTGCTGTCCCGCCGCTTCCGCCAACATACGTCGCTTATAAGCTGTTGAGTTGCCTTCTTCGCCGGGCCAGTCTTCGTACACTATGCAGGAGGTATCCGCAATCAGACCTGTCCACCGAAGCGTGCAGGCCCCCCTCGACCAGGTTTAGCCCACGAGCCGACGTGGTTTACAGCGGTGTGGCTGCTGCGTGTACAACAGCTACTTGGAGCCACTGGTGAGAGATTTGTAGAACGCCTGTGGAGCAGTGTGGTTCTCCACCCTCCGTAAGGAGAGCCGGCTGAAATAACCTGAAAGGTGCTACCACTAGACGCTCTATTACACCGCAATACTTTCTTAAGCTTTCCAATACTTTCTTTCATAAACGTATCTTTTCATATCCTTCCAATCTTTATATGAGGTCGTAAACCCCTTGGCCTCCTATTTAAGGTACGGCGCGCTAGCCTGAAATGCGTCAAAATAATGTCCATCTTTTACGAAAACAGAGTGACACACGGGTTTCTTTTACCGTATACGGTTAAATCGTCTCGGAAAACGTATTTATAGACACCGTAACAGCCCGTTCACACGGTGCCGTTTACCGAAAAGTTTTTCTTGTGCGGTTTACAGTGGTGTATGCAAAGTAATGCGTTTGTTCTAACTACACCGTAAAATCGAATGCGGTAAAAAACAGATTCGTATATTTTTACTGCCTTGTCTAGTCACCGAAAACAGCGTAGTTTTTTTGTGTCGAGCGCTGTACGCGGAATAATAACGGTGTTAGGACAATTCTGGGCTAATACTTGCTTTTATTAAAGTATCTTTTAATATATTATATCACTCTTTATGTTGACAATGATGCATGCAAAAATAATTAAAGAATTTCGTTTTATCACTTCTAAACGCGGGCCAAATTGAAACGCCGCTATAATTTGATGTTCGTATAGTCCGAGAATATTTGGGTACAAAATGATGGTTTTTATGTTATTTCTATGGTTATCTTCACTATTTCTTCCTCAGGGTGTTCCGTGTCACTGGATGTTTTTGTTTACTACAGTAGTTGTCCCAATAGCGTTGACAAACTAGTGTTTCTCAATTATTTTCGAGCGGCGAGTTGCAGGTTACATTTCGGTAACCGGTAGCCGAACTATGTGCCTTGTCCTTCAATTTATATTCGTGAATTACAATTTACAATTCTTTATTTATGTATTTCTAAGAAGCTCTTCCAGTGTTTGATTATTTTGAGTATAGATGGCGCGATGAGGGAGTATCACTCGTGCAGTTGATATGAACGCCGATAGATGGCGTGATCTGGTTTTCGCTCATTTTTTATTTTTATTATTGTTTCTTGCGAGTAGGAGTTATTTATTTCGTTTGCTACTATACGACTATACTATAATACGAACAGCGAATCATCATTGAAATCGACAGCGACATCCACCAATATCCGTCATCCGCACACGTCAAACAAGCATCAGTGTTGCCACTGCACAAAGAAAAAATACCAAAATATATGGACAATTCAAATTGCTTTTCGACCGAATGAGAATAGAAATAGAAAAACAAAAAATATTCTATTCGAAAAAATGAATGAAAAATAAAAACCATAAATAAGGGACAACAAAATTATGAAAAATAAATTAGAAATGCTGGAGAAAAGGTTGATTATTAGAAGAAGGAAAAGAAGAGAAAAAACATTCAATTTTTTAGTTTTAAAGAAAAAGAGAAATCTTCACCGGAGCTGCTCCAGAGAGCACAGGATTTTTTAAAGTCCGATCTGAAAATCACCTTGGAAGCAAACGATGTATCAAGAATTCACCGTATCGGTCTCAAAAAACAAAATAAAATAACACCGGTTCTTAACGCTTTTGCAAACAACTGGAAATGAAATGAAATACCAAAGGAGAGGAAGAGCCTAAAAGACGTATACGTTACCGAAGATTTTCCTAAGGAAATATTAGAAAAAAGAAGAGAATTGAAGCCGAAACTAATAGAAGATCGTGCGAAAGGAAATATTGTATATATAAAATTCGATTAATTGGTAGTGAAAGAAGGAAACCAAAACAAAGACAAAAGAAAAAGAAATCAATAAACTTCGCCGAAAAATCAGAAGCAGACCAAGAAATCAACGAGCTCCAACGATAGTTCAGCAATAAAAGAAAACAAAAGAAATGCATTCGATTTGATGAGACCTGAAGCAAGCTTTTTTCCGAATATTTCAAACAAATCTAAGTAACAACCAAATATCAGCAACCCACGGGGTTGCTAAACCACCACCACTCTAGAAATACACCTGGATGCCAAAAAAGGAAAAATAAAATGTATCTTGCAAGGTTAAACGTTAGAATACTAATGCCAGATAACAGATTAGAAGAATTAGAAGAAACCATAAGACTTATAAAATAGGATATCATCGGTCTTGCGAAATATAAAATAAATAAAAGAGATAAGATACAACGAATACATTTCTATGAAATCGAAGACTATCGCGGTTGTTTGACATTATAAATAGGATAGAAAACGAATTTACCGCGTGAAATTTGTAGGACCCGACGTTTCGGTGACGTTGCAGCCGCCGTTGTCAAGGGTAAACTGAAGAGCTGTCAGTCCGTTGTTTTGCGGGTAGGCCGCAAACCGCTGCCGCCACTGCGTAGGTTATAACGGTGGTGGGGGGCCGGGCTCGGAGCGCGGGAATTTTTAAAATCCGTCTTGCACACAACACTCACTGTATCCTGTTTTACGTCTTTGCGTTCGGCGTTCGGCGGCGGGAACATTTTAAGAAGAGGGTTCCACGTAGAAGAGAGTTTGTAGCCGTCATCTCTATTGAAGTTCGGAGTTCTTCTTATTTCAATGGCTTCCCGGATCATGCGAGGAAAGTAGAATTGTTCCTTCGATAGAACAATGGGATTTTGAAACTGCATCCAGTGGTTACTTCCGCTATCCAATATATGTTCGCAGATCGCCGATTTTTCTCGCTGAACGTTTTTAACAGCTTTGATGTGTTCTGTCAGTCGCGTGGCTATGGGCCGTTTCGTTTGTCCAACGTAGGCTAGACCGCAGCTGCATTCGACTTTATACACACCCGGGGTTTGCAGTGGTATTACATCCTTTACAGGCCTCAAAAATCGAGCTATATTTTGGGTCGGTTTGAAGATCGTTTTTATATCGAATCTGTTTAGCATCTTACTTATTCGATCTGTCACGCCCTTGACGTATGGTAAGAATGCTCTTGATCTGCTCGGTTTTTGAGTTTCGTCCGTATTAGATCGTGTGCGTGTCTCGTGATATTTTCCGTATCCATTTTTCCTAAGGACATCATTGACATGTTCCATCTCCTTCGGAAAATGCTCAGTGTCGCATAGATCGCGTGCTCGATTCACGAGCGACGTTTGCACTGAACGTAGATGGCAGGGATGATGGTGTGAGCTTGCATGCAAATATCTGTCCGTATGTGTGGGCTTCCGATATACCGTATGTCCGAGAGTATTGTCACTTCTCCTCGTCACTTTGACATCCAAAAATGGTAAGGAGCCGTCCTTCTCTATTTCATAGGTGAAACTGATTTTTGGGTGTATGGAGTTTAGATGACCCAGGAATTCTTTCACCGTTTGAATGTTGCCTTTCAGGATGCAGAAGGTATCATCCACGTAGCGAAGCCAGAGAATGGGTTTAATTTTGGAGGTTTTTATGGCTAATTCCTCAAAATATTCCATATATAGGTCACTAACTATCGGCGATACGGGGCATCCCATTGCTACTCCGTCGATTTGTTTGTAATAATCGCCGTTCCATAGAAAGTAGCAGGATGTCAGGCAATGTTGAAGCATGTCGGCGTAGCTAATAGGGAGGTCCTCAGACCTTAGTTTATCTCTCACCACCGTAAGACACTCCGAAATGGGCAAATTCGTAAATAAAGATTCGACGTCAAAGCTCACCATTATTTCGTCTTCGGCCAGTTTTAAGCTTCTAATAATGCTTACGAAATGTCGCGAGTCTTTCACGTAAGACGTCGTTTTGCCCGTAAGCGGTTGGAGGACACCAGCCAAGTGTTTTGACAGAGGATATGTGGGGCTGTCGATTTGGCTCACAATCGGTCTCAATGGTGCATTATCCTTATGGATTTTAGGTAAGCCATATAATTTCGGTGGCTGTACGTTACGTGGTTTAGTGAGATAAGCTATTTCTGGGAGGGAAGTGACAGATTTATCGATTAAAACTCTCGTTTGCCTGGTAATTCTGCGTGCGGATTCATCCACGAAAAGATATCCCAGGATCTACAGACATTCTCCGTGTCGCCAGTGTCAAATTGCTTCGAAAGTTGATTCAAAACAATCGGTACAAACTCGATAATGTGCAAAAAGAGTTATTATTTCTTCATCTAGAATTAAGCAGCGTATTAAGTGGCGAGGATTTTCACAAGTGCGACAGAGTTTCCTTCAGCCAATCGGAACGTACCACGGTGCTATGTGAGGAGTCGCATAATGCCAAGTTTCTGCGCCTGGCAAACGCAGGGCATTCCCGCAAGGAGGTACCGAAATACGCTGTAAGTACTGTCATTAATCTTTCGAAAATTGACATTGACCAGCCGACGACAGAAATTCTTAGCAGGGGATTAAATTATGTACCGACACCGAACCGTTTGCCTGTGGAAAGTATTATCGGTGGCATTGAAGAAGTCATCTCTCGTAACAAGATCCCTGCGCCAGAGGCCGACTTACTGCGACAGGATGTGGCTGTCTTTGTACGCAAGGCCAAGCTCCCACAGTCGAACACCACAGCCGCCCAGAGAAAAAGCTTAAAATCTCTGCGGGATAATAAGGACGTAGTTGTGTTGCGGGCCGATAAAGGCAACGCAACCGTGATACTCGATACTGTGGACTACGAGCGGAAAATTGGGACGCTCTTAGAAGACGCCAACACTTACGAGAAGGTGAATTACAATCCCACGAGCAGAATTACCAGGCAAACGAGAGTTTTAATCGATAAATCTGTCACTTCCCTCCCAGAAATAGCTTATCTCACTAAACCACGTAACGTACAGCCACCGAAATTATATGGCTTACCTAAAATCCATAAGGATAATGCACCATTGAGACCGATTGTGAGCCAAATCGACAGCCCCACATATCCTCTGTCAAAACACTTGGCTGGTGTCCTCCAACCGCTTACGGGCAAAACGACGTCTTACGTGAAAGACTCGCGACATTTCGTAAGCATTATTAGAAGCTTAAAACTGGCCGAAGACGAAATAATGGTGAGCTTTGACGTCGAATCTTTATTTACGAATTTGCCCATTTCGGAGTGTCTTACGGTGGTGAGAGATAAACTAAGGTCTGAGGACCTCCCTATTAGCTACGCCGACATGCTTCAACATTGCCTGACATCCTGCTACTTTCTATGGAACGGCGATTATTACAAACAAATCGACGGAGTAGCAATGGGATGCCCCGTATCGCCGATAGTTAGTGACCTATATATGGAATATTTTGAGGAATTAGCCATAAAAACCTCCAAAATTAAACCCATTCTCTGGCTTCGCTACGTGGATGATACCTTCTGCATCCTGAAAGGCAACATTCAAACGGTGAAAGAATTCCTGGGTCATCTAAACTCCATACACCCAAAAATCAGTTTCACCTATGAAGTAGAGAAGGACGGCTCCTTACCATTTTTGGATGTCAAAGTGACGAGAAGAAGTGACAATACTCTCGGACATACGGTATATCGGAAGCCCACACATACGGACAGATATTTGCATGCAAGCTCACACCATCATCCCTGCCATCTACGTTCAGTGCAAACGTCGCTCGTGAATCGAGCACGCGATCTATGCGACACTGAGCATTTTCCGAAGGAGATGGAACATGTCAATGATGTCCTTAGGAAAAATGGATACGGAAAATATCACGAGACACGCACACGATCTAATACGGACGAAACTCAAAAACCGAGCAGATCAAGAGCATTCTTACCATACGTCAAGGGCGTGACAGATCGAATAAGTAAGATGCTAAACAGATTCGATATAAAAACGATCTTCAAACCGACCCAAAATATAGCTCGATTTTTGAGGCCTGTAAAGGATGTAATACCACTGCAAACCCCGGGTGTGTATAAAGTCGAATGCAGCTGCGGTCTAGCCTACGTTGGACAAACGAAACGGCCCATAGCCACGCGACTGACAGAACACATCAAAGCTGTTAAAAACGTTCAGCGAGAAAAATCGGCGATCTGCGAACATATATTGGATAGCGGAAGTAACCACTGGATGCAGTTTCAAAATCCCATTGTTCTATCGAAGGAACAATTCTACTTTCCTCGCATGATCCGGGAAGCCATTGAAATAAGAAGAACTCCGAACTTCAATAGAGATGACGGCTACAAACTCTCTTCTACGTGGAACCCTCTTCTTAAAATGTTCCCGCCGCCGAACGCCGAACGCAAAGACGTAAAACAGGATACAGTGAGTGTTGTGTGCAAGACGGATTTTAAAAATTCCCGCGCTCCGAGCCCGGCCCCCCACCACCGTTATAACCTACGCAGTGGCGGCAGCGGTTTGCGGCCTACCCGCAAAACAACGGACTGACAGCTCTTCAGTTTACCCTTGACAACGGCGGCTGCAACGTCACCGAAACGTCGGGTCCTACAAATTTCACGCGGTAAATTCGTTTTCTATCCTATTTAGAATACATTTCTGTCTATCAACGAATACATAAGTCTGTGGCGAAAAACATGGTGTATATGAAATGGGATTCTTAATAAAAAATATATGAAAGATAAACTTAAAAGTTCCGATGTAAATTAATATCAGGCAGAATTGCCATGCTTAATAAATGGGGAGGCTTATATCGAAGGACAACCTGATCAAGAAACTAGCTGCTGAAAACCTTATCTTATTTCAAAATTAGATTTAAAATACTAATGTTTTATAAGTATCACATAAGGCAAAATTGTACAATACAGCTTTTATTATGAAATTTTTATTATTATTGTTATAATTTTATGCACCCAAAATATTTATTTTTCGTACTTTATGTCTATACCAGTACACAATAACCGCGGCCGCAATGTCGTCGTCGACATCAAACTTTTACGAACCGTTAACAAACCATTGTCGTCTCTATCTCTATCTCTATCTCCGAGATACAGAAGGCTGTGTAACAAACTGTATAGCGTGACGCGCGATTTTTTTTTACCGTGTACGTCTAAACCAGTGGTTCTCAAACTTATTTCGTCTACCGCCACTTTGAAAATCAGTTATTTTTCAGCTCCCCCATTTTTTTTTACAACATCTTAAAAACCACAATGACATTCATTATTTTAATTCTAAACGAGACTTTTTTACCAGTGGGAGCAATTAAAACGCAACTCTATAATATTAGGAGTAAGTATCTTTTATTCAAATTAAAACAAATATAATAAATTTTAATTTTAAAACTAACCTAATGCGAACGATGAATCTGATTACTTTTAACAAGTTTGTTGATATCACGTTCGAATTCACTCAAAAAAACACATTCCTAAATCCAGGTCCCGGGTTCGATTCCCGGCTGGGTCACCATTTTCCGTTGGGATCAAATTAACGGAATTGCATTTTCAATTCTGTCGATCGAATGCAATAACAAGACACACACTTACAGACATGTTACACGCACACATACATATAACACGTCATAGTAGGGTTGGTTGTAAGAGATTGTCATATAACAATAAACCCGCCCATTGTGACATTTTCACAATAAAGAGTATAAACAAACAAACAAACGTTCAAACAAATATGACGATGGGACGGGGGACGACGGGATTACGGGCTTTTATGTAGGATTGAAATACAGCACGCACCGACAGGAATAAGACAAACATGCACAAACTCGTTCATCTCATTCGACGCCGTACTGAGCAAGAAAGAACAAGATTGATAGAGGATGGTACATATCGCGTTATTTAACAAAAACTTTAAAACTTGATTGCTCACGGGCTATCCTACGAAAGCTATGGTAAATATTTTTAATTTGTATACAAACAAACAGGGCAGAAATATGAACTAAATAATCGATGTTGTGTAGTAGGTACCTAGGTTTTAACAACAGTGAATTTTAAAATATTAAGTAGATGAAATTACAATTCAGCCATAGCCCTCCTAAACCACTTCAGCACCCCACATTTTTTACCGCCCCCTTCTAGGCCACCAGCGCCCACAAGGGGGCATTATCGCCCACTTTGAGAACTACTGGTCTAAACCGTATCTGAAATCCGATTCGTAGACACAATTCGTAGAAACCTAACAGTGTGAACGTACTGTAGCATTTCTATCGAGGAAGTGGAATTAATCCTGGAACGGGTCGGACGAACAATAATCGCAGAACTCTAACCCGAATATATAGTCGAGTATAATAATAAAAAACTATATGTCTATAGAAAAAATTAGATTTTATTACCTTACGGCAACGTTTCTCAGCTAACCTATAGCTTAAGTTCATAAATTAAGTCTTAAGTTAGCTGCACGAAAATACAAATTAAAACGATAAAACAGACAGAAACAAGAGAAAATAAAGTCCGATGGTCCGATACTTGCCACAGAACCAATATTTAAGTATCACTTGCCATCTTAGTCGAGGAATCGAAACGAAAACTGGTTCTCAGGTATGAGTTAACTATGGGGCAGTACAGAAGTATTATCCAATTTCGGCACTATCGCGACAAAATAAAACCCTTATTTCACATATCAACGCGCTTAAGAGATTAAAACCATCAAGTAAATTTAAATTATGAAACAGTAATATGCGTAAGTAGGATATTTGCAAACTGCAATTACTTACTAAATGTTTTGATTATGTTTGCCTGCAACTTTTTGACTCCAAAATCTGTACATATTTATTTACGTACAACGGCAAATCCGACAACATCACGTTCCGTAGCAAAATATGTTTCTTGTCCATTGAATTTATGCATACGTACAAACGAACCAGTTATTTCATTAGGCAGGTAGATTCATCCTCTAGTGGTTTTCGTCCTTGTTGGATAATCTGCAATGCTTTCTCGCTTCGCACCTGTAATTGTTTATTCAGAGCGTGAAATTTGGCTACCCAGCCAATTAGGCTGATTTGATATTCAATCGGCTCCGCATATAGACACTGTTAGCTGCTATCGGTAAAATATCTTATTATAGACCTGTGAGAGTGGCCACCCTTCACCAGACTCCAATTGATTGTGAGTGCAAGGTGGGTCTCATCAAGAAGTTTTCTCCGTTATTGAAAGTCGTCGTAGTTGAAGTTGAAGTATTTTTTCCAGAAGGTATGTAGTAGGTTGAAAGTTCGTAACGCCTTTTTTGATATTTCGCCGGTGTTCGCGAGATGAAGTCGTGGTTGTGTGTCCGAAGTGTGAAGCGCCGCGATAGATTCGAAGATAATGATGTTCGCGTATACTATGCGTGGTTTGTTGACTCGAAGATGATGAAGAGCGCGAGTACGTGTAGATGGGCGGTTACTGTTCGCCAGGGAATGATAAAATATGTGTCGAATGTACTGCTTTTTATATGGTGTGTAATGATGCAATAGTTATGAGTGGGGTGAGAAATAAGTGTGTCAATTCGTATCGATCAGAAGAAATGACATTAGTCATCGTTTGACTGTGCATAAAATGCCGAATTTAGTTGGAAATCAATTGCATCTGGCTCGTGTATATTTCAGCGTATTTGCGGTTCCGATTCAATAGAAATTACTTTTTTGTTGTGGTTATGTTGGACGGAGTCTCCAACAGACCTGTGATTTGGAGACGAATTTTATAGTTAAAATAAAGTTATTATATCACTGGCTATGTAGGTACCTATTAGTTTTTAATTGCAGATAGTATAAATGATTCGACGCTACTCGGACAAAATACCCATTTACAAATATACAAGGTGAGCTTTGACTGACATCCTCGTTGTGGGTGAATCAGTGTAGTGTAGTTTACATGATATTTGAACAGTAAAGGTACCCTATGACACTAGGGATGTCGTAACGATTCTAACAATACCATACTTCTAAATCAGTTCGAGCGTTTGAAAGTTATGGCATGAAATAAAGAAATTCTTCTAGAAGGCACTATATTCAATCGTCGCTATAGGTCTTTGCTGAGTTAAGAGCTAATGGGCCCTTGCTGAGTTGGCCACGAAGACCAATTCTGTTCAGGGTTGGTCACACTCACGGGTCAAACCCATCCGGCGGCCTCCACGCATGAAGTGCGAGCCCGGGTAGGACTTTGGCCTTAGGATTAGTTTCCCCTAGGAATCAACCTTCTGGCGCTCCTGGACGGTCTGCGTACCGTGCGACGTAAGCCAATCGACTGTGCAATCTGACCAACAGTCGGGAAAGCAGTACGGTTTCCTATAGAGCGGGGGTGGTTGCGGACCTTACGGCGACTGCTCTTAAAACGACCGTCGGCTACTCGATCTTGGGTAAACAGCCGGGCAAAGGATACCCTAGTCCGCGATAGATTCGGTATACTCCGTTTCACCGCTTCGTAAGGGAGAGGACCGCGCAAGCGACCTCGAACTCGTAATATTTTTCATTTCAATTTACGGCTAGCTATTGTTATTATATAGACGGCCAGCGAATCTTATCACGTCAGCATGTTTATCGAGCCCATTGTCCATTGTCTTATATTCATTTCTTTTTCCTTATTGTCAACATTTTTAACAACGCCAGTATTTTAACACATCGTAACGAAACGCCTTCGCCACTCATAACAACATAGGATTCCCAAACTTTTGCGAACACAACTTCACACACACTTTTAATTGTCACACTTACACTTTTTTGCCACTTTGTCGTGAAGACCTTCCATATTATCATACGCAAGCCCTTCACTAGGGGGGAGCCATGTAGGAGCCTATCGCTTCACATACCCACAACAAAAAAGTTAATTTCACAGAATAGAAAACTGCAGACTCGCTCAAAGTTACACGAGCCAGCTCCAGTTAATTTCCAACTAAATTTGGCAAATATTGCCCAGGCAAGCGACACATGTCACACAGCTATTACATCACCGCCACGGTATAAAACGTAGTACATTTCAATCGATCGACATCATTCACTTGGTGGTCAAGTACACCTACACACCTCTACACATCATTCACTTGGCGGACAGCTACGCGACTATTACACATCATTATCAAGCAGTACCTACGTTATCCGCGACATCAAGCGTCAAGCCTCGCTCCTCGACTACACACTGCAAACACACTATCACGACTTCACCTCGCGCCCACACTACTACACAACGGCGAATCAACACACAAGGCGTTAAGGACTGGCGACTTCAACTCAACTATCTTCAACCTTCTGATTAAACTCTTCTACTTCAACATCCACGACTTTCATTAACGGAGCAACCTTCATGATGAGAACCACCCTTCGCTCACAATCAATTGGAGTCTAGTGAAGGGTGGCCATTTTCACAACTCAAATAGCATTTCTCTTTTAGCCATATTTTTAATGTGTGCGTGAATGCTGGATCTTTCATTGATTGAATATTTTTTTGAAGACTGGTATAGTATTTAATGGAGGAGAATTTCGGCCCCTTCTTGCTTAATTCAGTCCTTATTAATAAACGATTGACTAGGTGCTTGTTTTGAGTAGACCTTGCGTGCACATCACTTCGCAATTTATAAATTTCTGGATTGTTTTCTATAAATTTGTAACACTCCAGTATATATATAAAGAAAGCACAGTTAGCATCGACATGTTGGGAAACAGTGGTCTACAGTTTGCATCGGGCGCTACTCCGCATAGAAGTCTGATGCATGACTTTTGTAATTTGAATATTTTTTCCACATCTGTAGAATATCCCCACATTATAATTCCATAACTCAGATGTGGATATATACAACCGTAATAGGTGGTAAGACGAGCTTCCATTGATGTTATGTGTCTTAGAACTGAAAGGATATATATTTGTAACGATTTAATTTAGAGCATCGCGCTGGGACCGCTTTTCATCATTAAAAGTCTGCCTTAGAACAGGCCTAGGCCTAGTTAGGCGACTGTGTCAATCATAAAAATAATGTCGCATCAATTTCTTGCTAACATCTTAATCAAATATGACATTAACTTTTTACTAGATGTGTTACTACTAAATAAATAAAAATAAATAAATAAAGTGCCGTAGTTGGCGTTGTGCCGGTGATTCCGACGGTGAGGGCCTTTTTGGCGGCAGTGCTTACTTAAAGTGGGAATGTGTGCGTAATTTTGGTGAGCAATTTTCTTCATTTTGAGTTTAATATCCGATCTGGATCGTCGAGATCTTCACAGATGTTTCTTTCATTTGTTCCAGCTTCTGGTACCTTTGCTTTAATCTCTGCTTCTGCTTAACTCTTATTACTGCTAACGTTACAATAATTACATCATGGAATAAATTACATCGCGAAACACGAGGATTCATGCTTCCATAGATGGAATAACCGCATTTTGTTGGAATCCGTGTAGGTACTGTAGAATCGTACTGATTAAGGATTGAAGAGGAGGCCTTAAGGGCCTAATTATACCACATGCTCAGTATGTTGTAAAAGATTTCCTTCAGGCCAAAACCAGTGACATAACCAGTCCACGACCCGAAATAATTTATTGCTTATTGTGCAGTGGTTATTAGTATTTTTTTTGAGTATTGAATAAGTTTCCGTTTTTAGCTATAACAGGCGGTGGTTCTTTTTTTTTAAATTTTGTTTAAGGGTAGTATTTTTTTTTTGTTTAAACCTGTGTCGTATCAACTAAGGGTTATATAATTAGAGGTCTATGTGTAACTTCCAATTTAAATTTGTATCTGTAATGGTGATAATTATGAGAATAACGTTGGGATTTCCGATGAAAAAGAGTGACTTACAAAAAGTTTTAGGGGGGGGGGGGGGACTCTATAATTCACACTGCCCTTCATCCATTATAGCAGTTCATTGTTGTTTTTCATAGGGTTCGCTCGGCCGATTCCTGAAATTTCAATCACAGGCGCCGAACAAAGGTTCGGGTCGTTGTACTTGCGGAAGGAGCGGTGGGACATGCATTTCCGCATGACCTCTCCCACCCGCGAGATATAATGCGGCAGCCGAATGACGTCACGCTATATTTAGAAAGGCTCTCTGAAGCGACCCTAATCAGGACATTGGACGTATGATTGGCACGGAGGAGCCGCCCATTTTGATAGAAAGGGCTGAAAGTTTTCAACCGCACTCTTCTGTACCGTATTCCATGAATAGTTTATTATTTGTATACGCAGGGGAAACTGAAAGGGTTCCGTTTACTTGTGACTAAAAATAGATAAGTCCAAAAACATTGAAATCTATCTCCCAACTTATTACAATCATGTTTAGGTATGTGTTAGGTATGTGATATACACGTTGTATTATTCATATAGATTTTGTATATTGATTTGTATTATATTATTCCATTATTGCTATTATATTATTAAATATTAATTAGGTAATATAAATAAGGTGAAAACCGAATGTTTCGGCGCCGAAAACCAAATGCTTAGCACCCGACGTTTCGGCGACTTTGAAGCCGCTGTTGTCTAGGGCAGACAACGGCGGTAGGTAGCTGACCAGTCTACCCTAAACAACGGCGGCTGCAACGTCGCCGAAGCGCTGGTGCTACAAAATTCACGCGATAAATTCGTTTTTTGTACTATTTATAATGTGAAACAATAGTCTCCGCTATAATCTCCGATTTCATATTAAGGCGACATGAGACCTCAGAAAATATCCGAAATGGGCGGACACGCGAAAAAATAGGCGGGGTCAATTTTGTAGGGTTTGACCAGCGTTGACGAAGCTTCAAGTGCAGATTCCACGTCCGCTCGCGCCTGGGACCTGGTGCATAATAAACGTTCTATCGCAGAGCTAGCACAGAACAAATATGTTTACGCAGTGGTGGTATAAGGGTGTAAATGACAAAGCATATTTAGCGAAACTCTCAGAGCGCTCTCACGTTTTAATTAATTGTTATTTATTTAAGGCCTAAATAAAACACGTGGGTAAGTGCTCCCTAGAGAATTAACCAGTCAATATAATGAAATTATAATAAACCACACTCACCGCTTACATTGTGTGAGTAATCACGCCTGAATGTTTTCGAAGTCAGTTTAAAGCCTTAATGTGTATTACCAAACTAAACAATATCCAAAGGACGGCGTGCCTCATTACAACTAGCGCAATGTCCTCCTCTCCTGGAGCAGCTCTAGGTGCACTGCTGAACTTACCGTCCTTACACATTCACTTGCAACAGGTGGCGAAAGCCAGCATGTACAGGCTATTTGTCCGAGAGAAGGAAAACTGGATCTCACAAGCACTAAGATCAGTTCTTGACTCAGTCAGCGAAACTCCAACCCTAAACATTGTATCAGACACCATGCTTCCACTCCTAAACTTTGGAAAACTTTTTACAGTGGAACTGCCGCCCAGAGACGACTGGCTAAAAAGCCAACTGCAATGGGAGGCCGGTAGCCTTAAATGGTATACTGATGGTTCCAAATCGGGACTTGACGTAGGCTGTGGTATATATGGAGAGCGACCAAACTTCGAAAAAAGTGTAAACTTGGGGAAATACGCCTCCATATTCCAAGCGGAGGTATACGCCATTATTGAATGTGCGGATATAAACCTCCATAAGGATTTTATTTTATTTTAAACCAGTTGATAGGAGTTCCTACACTTGGTTATGTCAAAAGTAATAAAAATAACAAATATAATATTTAAATAAATACCTATTAAGGTATAAGATATGAACGTCGGTATTGCAAGGTATGAACGTTGAACATCCAAGCGCAGATTTTCTAGGTTATATATGTAGAGGAAACAACATTTTCCAATATTTTCAATCAAAATTCTTAAGTAATTTCGTAAAATTTTCTATCTAATTTTCTATATAATCCTAAGTACTAAATAATAAATATTGGATAATTTCACAAATTATCATACGGGAAGATATTTTAAAGAAAAAACACAAATACAAAGAAATCAGTAATAATAATTATAGTCAATAAATAGTTAGAGGACGAAGAAAAAAACGTAATTGTAAAATAGTCAATAATAGAAAGAATAAGGAATAATAATAGTCAAGTAGGTCAATAGAGCTGCGAAAAATTGATGTTGTCGAAATCCTCAATGCTATAAATGGGGTTTTTAGTCAAAATACCCTGTACCTTTTTCTTAAAGTGAACCTCCCCAAGGCCTCTGATGTGTAATGGAAGTTTGTTGTAGAATAAGTAAGATTGGCAGAGAAAGCTATTCCGAACCTTACTCAGACGCGCCTTAAAATTACGAAAGTCCTCTTTATTTCGCGTATTATGCGAAATTATGCTTTTGGAGCGCCTAGATACGGGACAGTACAGTCCTAGTTATGTGGGCGCTGAGTATTGACCAGATTCGCGTGGTTAATTTTTCCGAGCTATTTTATGGCATCGATAACAATGTGGCTAAATTTATAAAAAAAACGGTTGTGTTACCCCAAGGCTTTACCGGCAAGTAGTCAAGGAATTATTTCATCTGAATATTAATTTCATTACAGACAAGAAGCCAACAAACTAAAAACACAAGGCAAGCTACTGGGTCGAATTATAATATTCCGATTGTAAAGTCCTCATTTGCCCAAAGGCATTTTTACTTCCTTGCGCCGAGATTTTATAATAATTTAAATGAGAGTTATAAGAATGCAAACAACTTAAATTCATTCAAAATACTTATAAAGAAGTACCTGCTTGAAAGGGGTCCAATGTATGCGGAGTCTCAATTGCTCTCGCTAATAATTTAAGTTGTTTTATTAAATTATATATTACTAACTAATATCAAATCTCGTGTATTATTTGCTATGTATATATATATATATATATATATATATATATATATATATATATATATATATATATATATATATATATATATATATATATATATATTTTCAAATTGAAATTATGTTTATTACTAAATAAATGAAATGATAAAATAATGAAAGGGCACTTATCTGGTCTGTGGTGACCAGGAGTGACTCCACGCCTTTTTCTTCTCTTCTTTCAGTATTTGCTAGGTGTTTCCTGCTGTGGTATTGGAACCTGAATGTCTCCTACAGCGGCAACACAACAAAGCGAGACGAGAATGAATGCTGGAAAATAATAGGCGATTAGTGTTTCTTAAATATTAATGATTGTTATAAAATGTATATCAATATTTCGGCTCAGCCGTCGTCAAGATAATATATATATATATATATATATATATATATATATATATATATATATATATATATATATATATATATATATATATATATATATATATATATATATATATATATATATATATATATATATATATATATATATTTATGTATGCGTATGTATATATGTATATATTCTTATGTATTATGCAACGCAAATTAAGTTCATAATATCAAAAGAGTCAGCTCGTCGATACAATTAAACAAAAATCAGCATCCCTAGATACGGGTCTCTGACGTAGTTAGGAATGCGGATAAACATTTTCACCATAGGATGTGCTCAATCTCTCCCAACTCAACCATATTATGTAAATGGTGTTTATATGACATATTATATGAAGTTATTGTAAATTAATAAATAATAATAATTTTTTTTTTATTGAAATCGATGAGCGCCCTCTTTCGGGCGGCTTATGGAACCGTTTGGGTTACGTTACTGCCTCAGAGCTTGATGCGAGCGAGACGTTGATTTATTCGTATTCGTTTGCAGCTTTCCAGGGATTGTCGACTGTAGATCTTGCGGAATAAACGTTGCATGTGTCGGCTCCTTATACAGCTGCTGCGAACAGGTGATGTTGATGATAGTGCGCTGGTTCTTTCATTGGCCTCTAACAATCTTTATCATCATCATCACCAGGGAGCTAAACGGCCCTGCTGAAGTTTAGCCACTGAGACCCATGTGTTTATTGGTCGCAAAACTAACGGGTGAACATGCATCAGGCAGCCTCCATGCAGAAGTGCGAGCTCGGGTAGGACTCTGGCCTGCACGCCAGTTTACCCTAAGAATCAACCTTTGGGCGCTCCTGGACGGGTTTCTCACCGTGCGGCGTCAGCCAATCGATTGTGCATTCCGACTGACAACCGGGGGAGTCTGGAAACATTTTTCCTATATAGCAGGGGTAGATCTAAACCTTACGGTAACTGCTCTTGAAACGACCAATCGGCTACCCGATAACGGATGAACATGCCGTAGTCCGCGATAGATTTGGACACCGAATCACCGCTACTTAAGTGAGAGGGCAAGCGACCTCGAACCTGCAACCATTCGGGAGACCGGAGTAATCTGGTAGCAACTGAAAGTAATGGCGCGAGTGACGGCCCGCTAAATGATTAACCTGGCTATCCCGTGGTAAGGCGTTGGTCTCTTACGGACGAGTGGCGTATATATATGTAACTAGACAGTGGATTGTTTCGTCCCAAGTTTTCTACGCTCACCTGATGGAAGATACAACGATCTAATATCGTTAAAACTTCCTGAAGTGATGGGTTTGGCCGTTGTATTTGGCAGCTCTAGTTGTCTTTATAATCGACGGTTGATCAAATCTTAATCCTACTAATATATAGCAAGTTTCATGATGTACGATATAGCCGTAAATGATTTAGTTGTAGTCGAATAAACAGCAACTTAAAAGGCGGCGCTAGTCCATAATTAGATGATCAAATCACAATGTAGACTCGTCTCCGTATATCACTGTAAGTATTTTTCCAGAGTATTGCACATTGACGACATTTATATTTTAGAATATTTAATATAGTAATTTATGTATTTATTTATTTAATTTATTTATTTAACAGGGGAAACATACAGTGCTACAAAAAATATTACAATTACATTAAATACAATATTTCTGGTCGATGACATGCTTTCAACAATAGTTTTAGTTAGTTAAGTCTCCAATACGCACAGTGCATACTTTGGGGGTTCGGAGAGGAAAATGAAAGGAAAAGGAAGGAATGGGTGTCAAAAGATTTTAAGAAATAATCTGCAGTTCAAAAAATAAGAAAAATTTACTCCATCATATAAATCTATCATATAAAGTTAAAGAACAAAGAATGAAAAACCAAATAGTCCCTAAGACATAAGTATCCCATGAGAAATGTCTATGTCGCATTTTCGATTAATTTTACGTATATGCTCTGCTTAAATTTATTCTCTTTCATGTTAAATAGGTCGATATTCTGGAAATGATTATCGTAAGGGAGTAAATGGGTATTTTCATGGATGCATCTGTCTCTTTTGCAGGATTTTCGGCGACATCGACCTTAAAGTACTATAACTACGAAACTACTACACCAATCATAAAAAGAACAACTGCTCAATGATTGCATTGAAATTTCGAATATAGAATATTGAAATATCATTTTGTAAAACAATTAGATAATTATGAATAAATATGAGAACGTCAAAGAAGTGAAAAAAACGCGGAACCAGATCTGGTCGTATCATACTCAACGGATAATTGTTTCAGAACCAGATTTGGTCGTATCATACTCAACGGGTTAAGCGGTACATAATGGAGTTCTGGGCATACCTAGTACGGACGCGCGGGACTTCGAAGGTACGGGGCAAGCGAGCCACGCGTGGTGGAACGTGAACAAATAGATTATGTGTGAAATACGCACGGAAAAAAAAATTGATTAATATTACGAAATTCCATGCATATTTTACAAAACCTATATGTTAATATAGGTCCTATCGAGAAAAATGTTGATACTACTAAACATTTTTAGTTAAATTGTTTACTAACACTTCTTGTATAACTTACAAATACTTAAGTTAATGTCACCAGATATATTTGTGTTAATTTTACTAGTTCTTCCGGCTTTTCTAATTAAAAATACAAATAAAGTTTAGTAAGAAGTACAACTCTTTTGATAGATTTGACAAATTTAATTTAGTAAAGTAATTGTTTGAACTGATTGGAATGATTTTATAGGTTTAGTAAATGTTACAAAACAATTTTGTTAAATTTATAGAATAGTCTTGCTAAATGTTACATTAAAACTTTAGATGATTTTACGAAATGTATTTAGTAATAACTAACGGTATCATAAGTTAAATACGAATTTAGTTTTGTGAATACATGAAATGTTATTTGGTATTATTCAGTAAGAAGTGTATGTAAATACAACTATGTATTAATTCCTAGGATCAACTATTTAAATTATTAATATAACAAAACATTAATTTGCAGTATTTACCAATTTACTTTGGTAACTGCAATTTAATTTACTTGGTAGCTTTTAATAAGAAGTATACGTAAAAATAACAATGTAATATTTTGTAAGATCAACGAATATTACAAAATATTATTTGCAGTATTACCAATTTCGTTTGGTGAAGGCAAGGAAATATACTTGGTATTATTTAATGAGAAGTGTACGTAAATAAAACTATGTATTATTTCGTAAGATCAACTAAATAAATTGTGAATATTAAAAAACATAATTTTGCAGGATTTACCAATGTAATTTTGTGAATTTAAGGAAATTTACTCCGTAGTATTTAATAAGATGTGCACGTAAATACAACATAGTATCATTTGCTAGAATCAACTAATTAAATTGTAATTATTACAAAACATTGATTCGCAGTATTTATAAATGTAGATTTGGTAATAGCTACAAATGATACATTTGTTAGTATTCACTAAATTATTTATGTAATTTCAACACAGGTTTATTTGGTAGTATTCACCAATTTATTTAGTGCATATTATCAGTTATATTAAGTAGATACAACCAAAGCATTATTACTAAAACAACCAGACCTTAATTTGTAGCATCAACCAATAATACATAATCATCATTTCACCAGCGAAGCATCAAGCTGAGAACTGTCATACTTGTCACAAAAGAGTGTGTGACGAATTACTTTTCGAGAGATCTCAGTTTAAATATTGAGAATTCTCAGCTTGGTGCTTCGTGGACTGATGAAATTAAGATTAGTTTTGAATACTTTTATCATTCAAAACTCAATGTGTTATTGATTAATACTAAAAATAAAGGTCTGTTGTGTGACCCATAATGCTTTGGTTGTATCTACTTAATATACATACCTGATAGTATTCAGTAAAATAAATTGGTGAAACCTTCTGAAAAACCAACCTGTGTTGTATTGCTAAAATAGTGCTTCGTTTCATGTGTGCGATTCTGTAAAATAAAACAAATATTTTTTATTCACTTTTATTATAGACACAAAAAATATACATTTATCAAACTTCAACTTAATTTACCAAACTTTAACTTCAACTTAACTTCAAAACAAAATCAAAATCAAACTTCAACTTCAAACTTCAACTTTAACTTAACATTTATCAAACTTTAAATATAAGTAGGTACATAAAAAAATCTCTCACATTGTTTGCTATTATAATATCAAAACACTGAACCCATTTCCTTAATATTGTTTCGTGGGGAATGGAAACAGGCCACTTCTTATATTACTTCTTTACATTTTATATTAAATCTGTTTGCTATTACTTTTTCATAAGGTACTTACATATATTCATAGAAAATAGACCAAATCAGAATTTAATGTGAACGGTAATTATTAAGTTTTACAAAAGTACTATTAGAAGGCGCGCTACTTTAGGTATCAACTTACTTGAAAAATATTCTCAACAAAAACAAATTTGACCATGTATCTACTTATCAAACTTCAACTTAAATTTTTAGAAGTACTTAAATTTGCACTGCAATTAAAACAGTTCCACATGTTGAATTTTTAAGTAGATACAATTATTTCACATCAACTCTGCCATAAAGGCAGAAACATATGAGAGTTTCTTATCGCCTTTTAAATCGATCTCATAGAAATACTTCTGTATAAATAGCCATATTTGTTCACACTCCAGCGGATAGCACGCGTTAAAAACCATGTAAGATTTAAAGCAAATATCAACAGTTTTCAATATTGAACCAACTTGGTATTTGATGTCATCCAGCACAACTAGGAAGTCGTGCACTTCTTGCACAGTAGCACCAACAGCGATCACACAAGGTTGACAAGTCAGTCCTTTTCTTTCATATGCGTCTCTCCGGTTTTTCAGCTGCTGTTCAACGTCAGCATGGTTCTGGAAAGAATAATAATTGATCATTCATATGTTATATAGAAAACTTTGTATACTAAATAGGTATACTTTGCAAACTTGCTAAATAATATGAAAGCAGCCTAACCGTCACGTGCAAAATGAAGGATTCCCTGGACTCTTGGATAGATGTCTTGCAGAATTTTTTCTTTTCAGCTGTATCCCTTACTTTGCTGGTTGGCTTTATCTTGGCCGCAAGAAGTGTTAGAATTACCAAATCGCGTGAATCTGAAATTTCATAATTAAGTTATAAATTATTTATAGATTACCGTGACCTCTTAGAAATAAAGAAATCTTTGATCCGAGTAAAATATATAAAGGTCGGTGATTTACTTTATATTGGTAATTATTAAATCAGTTTAGATTTTCTCCCCATGAGCTAACTGAGGCTTCTGTATTTAAGGTTGACCTCAAATCTTTTACTTTGGATATGCTTCTTCCAGTTTAGCATACGATAAACGTGCATTTCTAAGTATTTAACAGTGTCGCTCTCGGTTAGTATACTATCGCCCAGTTTGACTGGGGGACAGTCGCCTTTTCTCAGAGAGAATGTTATATGTGTTACAATAAAAGTTGATAAGAGATATTCCTTTAATTATTTTTACAAGAATCACGACCAAGGACATTACTTGAATCTCACAAATTAAGGAGCTGACTACAAACCCTCTGTTGGATCCTCTTCCAGAATAGACAATAGCGTTTCATGGTTTTTTATATCTTTTTGGAGAATTGGAATTGCTTTTTTCACAAATGGTTCCCATTTTTGGATAAGTTTTAGTCCCTTGTCTTGAAAAGTACTATTGAAATCAATCTCAATCTGAAATAACAAAACGCAAGCTTCTAAATGTGAATGAAAAAAAGGAAGCTTCAAACTTAATTTCATAAGTGTATTTTTTACCAATCGGTATCCCAAACTTTGTCTTAAGCTGGGCCATTCTTTGAAAATATCTTTTACTTTATTGAGTGCGCTGCCGTATGTTGTTGCCTTTCTGAAATGACAACTTTCTTGCCACTTCGTCTCAATCTGAGTCCAAGGTTCTTTATTAAACTTCAGCCATAACTGTGACTCTATCCCTTCTTCACCATGATCTAAAAAAAAACAACGGTCAAGTGAGAATTCATACGTGTCGAGAGTCCCGTCTTAGTCCTTATAGCTTTGAGACACGATACACACAAATTAGCGGTGGTTATAATTTTTCATCACAAGTACACATAATATTTTTTTTTTGTAAAGTATTTAACAGAGAATGCTCGGGACGGGATACAGCTTTTGGAATATTAAAATAAATTGTTCAAGCAAAATTAAAAAAAAAAAAACATTATACATATTTAGAATCAGTGCCATTCAGCACAGCCTTGTGGCCATTAATTTTTATTCACCATCCAGTGGCGCAGCCTATTGGTCGCTAATTTTTATTCACCATCATCATCTGCCCATATCTATTAACTGCTGGAGGTATGCCACCCCCAAGGCACACATTCTTCCATTCCTCTCATCCACCTCGCACTCTATTCAGTATGAACTATTTCAAATTGGATTAAAAACATAACCTTGAAATGGTACAAAGATGAAGATCTTTACATGAAAGTAATAAAAAGACGTACTCTATAGATAAATTACAATAACCTAGACCTTCACATATTATATACGTATGTATGTATAATTTAACACGCTTACCAACGTTCTTCTCTACGAGACTTGAGTCGACATTCAGTTTCCTCTTCTTTGATGGCAGTACTCCGAAAGATCTTAGTGTACGTATTTGGTTATAGTATCGGTCTGTAAGTTTGCCTTTTGCTGGCATGTATTGTCCTTGGCCATATGGTCTAGATGGCACATAGTAGGTCTCCTGAAATAAGGAATGCATTAGATATTGGAACGGTATTACAGTCCATGTCTGACCAGAGAAGACTGCTACGATTCAATTGTGATTCAATTGTGTTTACAGCACGAAATTTTGCTGTCCTAATTACCAGGTCTCGCTAGTCGTGATGTTCTAGCTAATGCATAGCAAACATCTCTGGTATAGTCAAGAGACTTCGATCGTTTGGGCAAGGTGCCAATGCAGAACTACCCGCATTAACGAACTGCTACAATATTCACAGCAGATGTTCGGCAGTTGGAACTTGACAGCCAGCCGTCAAGTCAGCGACTCCAGGGTCGAGCCGGTGACTGCATAGCAACAGTCGAAATATCGGCCACAAATTAGTGTTTTACACAATCAGATTATCAAATTTATCATAATAATAATGGTGTACAGCCGTTGCAAAACATATGTAAGGTAAACATATTTACCCTACATGGTTTCCCAGAAAACTATGAAAATGGCTCTGACTTTAGGCCGGTGATAGTGCTATGCAGTTGACCGTAGCGGTTGGACAGTATGGTTGGCTATATTATGTATGACGATATATGAATATTTGCCGATCTGAACGGCGAATGCCCCAGTTATGGCTCTGATCCAGTCGGGACCAGCCGCACAGGGCGTTTGTGATCTCGCTATGGAATATTTTTAGGCAAAAAAAAAATAACTTCTTCATAGATTTTTTTAATACGTTCCTACTAAGTAAAGTGAAGGTATTTTTTTTTACACCAGGTTGCAAAGTGGTAAAACAAATGTTTTTCTGAATATGAACTTTAAAAAATAAGCTCCAAGTTTAAAAAATAAGCTTAGCATAAAATCAACAGCCTTTATATATATCTTAAGCTTTTCTTTTCCCTGGTCATATTATATTTAATAAGTTTTAAGAACAACTACTTTAATAAGTTTTGAGAATAACTAGAATACAAAGATATACAACGAGGCTTGGTAGTTAGTATTTTTTTTTGGGTCAATCTTTCTGCTAAGTATTGCTGGCCTTGTTTTTTTTGTTTTTTTTTCAAAAAACACAACTATTATAGGTGAACTTTTTAGGGGATAGTATTCTTTCAGATTGTGCACGTTAAATTATATTTTATGGAAAATACGGTTTCAGGTAAGGAATCGGAATAGATGACCTAACTACATGTTAATATTTCTATTTTACATATTCCATCTCGCTACTTATGAGACAGATGATCAAGCAAAATGTTAGTACCTAATTTTACTACTTGCATTTACCAATGGTCTATTATAATTTCTACATTTTGTTGAAGGTATGATATACAAAACTTGGATCTTAGCCATATATATACCTGGCACTCGCTGGGGCAGAACTTGACGATTTCTTTTGATATATATTGAAAGTCATCTTTCTTCATCGAGTTGTAATTTTTTATATAGTACTCCACTATACCTTTAACGAGGCAGTTTCGGGAGTGGCTATCTAGGGAACGTTTATTCTTGATAGCATTTAATGCTATTTTACCGTTTGTGCATGTCAGTATTTCCTCCAGCGACGGGTGCTAGAAAAATCACTCATAAAAATAAAATTCAAAGCACTAGTAGGTATATTAAAAGCGCATTTTTAACCATTTCTATAACCATTTTTACCATAAGAGCTCTTTTACAAAATCCGCTCTTCTATGCTTCACTCTCTATTAAATTACGAAAATCTTCTCTATTAAATTACAATACGAAAGATTGAGCTACTAGAAACAGTACTTCAATATTGCTTATTTCTTTGTTAAGTTGGAAAATTTGTCGCTCAAAATCTTCTAATTCAAGCGAACTGTGCGAAATGGCTCCTATCAAATATGTGATAAGTAAACATATTTATTTTAAAGAAATTAAAAAACGGAACTTTTAATTTTATGATGGTTTTTACTGGATATTTATGGTTACTATAAGTGGGAAAAAGAAATAATGTTAGGTTAGACAGAACATATAGTTGATTTGACCGCCAATATTTTATAAAAATATGACAGTACCTGTACATGTGAAGAGGGCGATTCGCATGAAGTATTGGACAACAAAGAGAAATCAGAGTCGACAGAGCAGGTGTCCACAGACGGTGTATTCTGTAAAACACGGTTACAGTAAAGTATAAATAATAAAAAATGAAATATAAAGTGAACTGTTATGCTTAGCAGAAAAGGGACCTATTTTTACCCAACTTTTGTGTGTGTGAGAGAGAGTGAGGGTGCGCATGTGTGTGTGTACTTATGTACACATTTTGTGTTTGTATTTTATGATATGTTAATCTTTAGGATGCAACTTTTTATTAGAAGGTTGTCAGTACTCGTATGACATTAAATGGCACTTACACAATGTACAGCTTGGGTATCTTGCTTCCATTTATTGACGGCTTCACGAAATTTTATTCGATCTCTTAGTTTTGTATCAGGTATAAGAATCTTGATGTCATCATCTGTTATACTATCAAAGCAGGTTATGTCGATACCTTGCACTGAAAAGGAAAACATTGCAGATAACTAACAAAATAGGGTATTATTCTAGTATTGCTACCAGTTCTACATTCTAAATAAGATAAATAAAAAAAAATAAAAAAAACTAATTTACAGCGTGAAGTTTGTATGCCCGACGTTTCGGCGACGTTGCAGCCGCCGTTGTCAAGGGTAGACTGACAACCAGTCTACAGACAACGGCGGCTGCAACGTCGCCGAAACGTCGGTCATACAAACTTCACGCGGTAAATTCGTTTTTTTATCTTATTTAGAATGTCAAACAACCGCGATAGTCTTCGATTTTACAGTTCTACATTGTAGATTTTTTAACGTCACCGACTATATTCACCACGCTGATTCCGAAACTGCAATAATCTTTTGGCGGACTCAATAAATAAGCGAGATATAGGCATATAAAGAAGCGTCAAACACATAGATTTCGGTAGGTTAGTTTTTTTTTAATAATTTATAAACACCTCTATGACAGTAGGTTAAGTTAGTTTTTTTAAACCATCATAAAAACTAATTTAAAAATATAAAAAATAAAAATGTTAAAAATCCGACGCAATTTTATGATCCAATTTAGTAGTTAGTTGGCTTATGTTTTTTTAAAAAATAAGCTAGGTAGCGATACCATATATATTCCCTGGTAGCAATACTAGAACAATGCAAATAATAAACTAGCTTACCTCTGAATACTTCTTGTGTTTCTTCACTTAGATCACATAATATTGTGTTCTCCATTGTGCGTGACGACACTCACGGTAAACAAAACACGAATAGTCATGATCGGTCGGCAGCCGGCCGAAAGTAGGTAGTCGCTAAACAGCACAGCGTTGCCAGCCAACTTTATTTTTGAGGCGATCAAACTATTGTCATTTCAGTAATCGTATTTTAGAAAAAAAGTAGTACAAATTGAAAATTCAATAAAACAATAGTAATTGATTTAACAACCTAATGTTATTATAATTCAAAATCAACGTTTAGTATTAATATGTTATTACATTATGTTGTTATGTTATTATATCGACTGCAACATATCTCGGCTGTATACAATACGGCAATCAGTGATCACTATGCCATAATTTTTGGAATGAATGACTTTATATACAAAAAGAAAAAAACATATTATTACGACAAAACAAATTGACTTAAAAAATCTATTATCTGCAATGAATCTTGGGACACAGTATTAAACGAAGACGACGTGGATAAGGCAACTGAAAACTTTATCACAACTAGAAGGGTATATCGAAAAATGCACCACAGTGACCCAAAAACCCATCCCACATAAAAAGCAACGACTCAAGGAATGGATTACTGATGGATTGGTTCGGTGTGTTCGAAATAGGGATAAACTTCACAAAGCTGTACTAAAAAATGCAGCGGATGAAGAATTACAAGAGTATTATATAAAATATAAAAACTTGTGTCATTTGATAATAAAAAATACGAAAAGAAACTTTTATAGAAAAAAAATAGAAGTAGTCAAACATGATTCGAAAAATATATGGAACACAGTCAAAAATATTGCTTTCAGTAATACAAAATATAAAACAATCTCGGAATTAAATATAATGGGAGAGATAGTCACAGTCGATCAAGACCCTGAGAAAGTCGTAAATTATATTAACGAATATTTCAACAGCATAGGCCATGTGTTAGCAAATAAAAATCTTCAAAAAAATAATATTCTGGAAGACGAACTAGCGGACAGGATCGACACCAATGATAGTAAGTCGGCGTCATTTTACCTGAGACCAACAACAAAGACGGAAATTATCAAAATTATATCAACACTCAAAAACAACAACTCAAACGGTCCTGATAATATCAAAGTAGATATTATAAAAACCTTTAAAACCAACCTTGCCATTCCACTTGAATACATAATAAACAAAAGCTTTAGGACGGGGATCTTCCCAAATCACTTTAAGCATGCCAATATAATACCAATATATACGCAAGACGATGACACAGATATTGCGAACTACAGGCCTATCTCACTTCTTAACAATCTGAGCAAAATACTGGAAAAAGTGGTAAAGGAAAGACACACTAAACACTTAGATAACATGGATCTTCTATCTAATAATCAATTCGGCTTTCGGAACGGGGTCGGTACCAGTGAGGCTACAAAAAGGTTACAAAAAGCATAACGGACGCATTAGATTCGAAAAACAAATGCATTGCGGTATTTTTAGATCTAGCAAAGGCCTTTGATACTATATCTCATAAAATACTTTGTAAAATATTAGTGGGTTATGGTATCAATGGCTTTGCTTTGAATTGGTTTACCAATTACCTAGAAAACAGAACACAAACGGTTAACCTTAACGGGTGCTCAAAGTGTATCGCGGTTGCTGATATATGGCGTTCCTCAAGGTAGCGTTCTCGGACCAATTCTATTCACTATGTATATAAATCCGCTTTGTGAGCTTGGTTTCGGTAAAACAATAGCGTATGCGGATGACACGGTGTTAGTCATTTCCGGTTCTACTTGGGAGAAAGTATATAATCAAACTAACATCGCAATGGCTGCAATTAAAACCTGGCTGGACCAAAACCTACTCACATTAAATATTAGCAAAACAAAATACATTCCATTGAGCATCGACGTGAGAGGCCAACCGGACGATCGCAATCATCTTATTATTCATGACTGCCGGCGAGATGCCACATGTCGTTGTCTACCACTTGGACCAGTCCGAGAGATAAAATATCTCGGAATAATGGTAGATAGACACCTACGGTGGGAAGCACGAATCGAGTGTCTAGTAAAAAAACTAAGAAAATTAATTTACATATTTATACAACTGCAAGATATTCTCTGTCTGCCTTTCTTAAAAATGATATATTATGCTATATGCCAATCCATTATGACATATGGTATAATTGGATAGGGAGCTTGCGGGAAAACCCTCCTCCAGAAAGTGAGCGTTGTCCAAAAGGCAATAATCAGAATTATGCTAAGGAAACCAAGGCGTTATCCATCCGACGACCTGTTTGTTGAGGCACAATTGCTGGATTTAAGGCAGTTGTATTGCCTTAAAGCAGTACTTCATCTTAAAAACAATACTGGGGACGAAGATAATGTTTATACAAAAAACAGTGTGAGAACAGGTCGTTATAAGGAAAACTTTAAAGTGCCAAAACGTCTAACATCTTTTGGACAACGTCACTACAGCTTTCTTGCTCCAAGAATGGCAAATATTATGAGTAAAACCATATTGGAGGTAAGCAGAACACAACAAAAATATCACCTTACATTATGGCTAATGAACCTCGGTAGAAAAGAGACAGAAGAAATATTAGTTACAATTTTAATTAATATTTCTATCGTATTCTTATCGTTCGTAAACCGACTTTACAGACAACCAATTTATTTAGTACCGCAATCGGGGATAATTCGGCCTATATGGCAACACTGCGAATCTTAAAAAGTCCCCTAAAGACCGTTATGCTATGTTGCCGCGCCGTACGGTAAAGCCGTTGCTTGCTATGCGACGTTGCCATTATTATCTTTTTTACAAAATTGTTTTGTAAGAGCAACGAAAGAGTTTAATAATTTTTATATTAATTTAACCACTTGAGTTGCGTGGCATATTCTCGGCAGGCACTGGACTTTTGAGTGCACGGCGGATTTTCAAACCTCGCGGGTGTCAAACAACCGCGATAGTCTTCGATTTCATATATATCCAAGAACTTCCCCAAAATTAAGGATTGCAATTTTTACTATAGAATGTCGAAAATAATACTAATAATGTCAGTGGCATTAACATTTACTCTTTCGTGTATATTAACAAATTAATGACCTTTATATAGACTGAAACGTTATGGTATATTTCACTATAAATAACAGTAGGGACTAATGATTTTTTTCAGTTAATTTAATGACATTAGTGATTGTAAATTAAGCGTTTGTGAACAGGCAATTTATATTAACAATAAAAGTGATTCTTGCATAAAATATTCTGTATTTGTTACCAAATACATATACTTTACAATTATTGAAACATATTAGTAAATTTTGCTATTAGTGTAGTATTGGTAACGAAATATATTCAATAAATTCCACTAAATCAATAATTGCAAACTGTTACTTTCGAGAACGCGTAGTTATTAGTAACAATGACCATTACATTAACAAGTATTTTTTCGTATTTAATACCAAATTAATGTCTGACAATTGTAGTGTAGGAAATATTGGTAACGAAATATATTCAATAAATTCCACTAAATCAATAATTGCAAACTGTTACTTTCGAGAACGCGTAGTTATTAGTAACAATGACCATTATATTAACAAGTATTTTTTCGTATTTAATACCAAATTAATGTCTGCTATTACAGAAATTCCCTGTACAATTTCCCTGTACAATTTCCCTGCTATTACAGAAAGTGGAGCTTTTCTGCGACTGGTCAGGCTGTATAAAAGTGAAGCCCTCCAAATGTTTTTGCCTTGGACTCGCCCGCATGGGCACAAAATTTACATCCTATGACCCCAAATTGGTCTATAAGGGCTCTAATATCTCCCTTATAGACCCAAACAATCATTTCAAATTTCTCGGCAGAAAAATCACCCATCAGGGAAAGCACGACTCGGGCGATCATGTTATAGAGCATTTCAAATGTTGCCTGGCGAAAATAGATGCCTTGCTAATTTCTGGCCCTCGTAAGGCCTGGATCTATGACAATTATCTAACGTCACATTTGTCATGGCCCTTTCTTATTTACGATTTTACCAAAACCCAACTGTCCCGTCTAGATGCGCTGGTGACAGCTAGTTTAAAATCCTGGCTGTCCTTAGCCAAACCAGCTGACCCCTCGACTCTCTTCAGGTCCAAACAAAATTTTGGGCTAGCGCTTAAACTGCCCTCTCTGCTCTACGCCAACTCCAGAATAACCAAAAATTCGATTCTGTGCAATTCCAAAGATCCGGCAATATCGAAGCACGTAATAAGTGGCCGTAGTGATTCAAATGATCTACAAGCCCGCGTAGACTTCCACAAAAGTTCCTTACTGGAATCAGCCAGAATGGCACTGGTCTGGGGTATGGCAGTACAACCACGAGCGACGTGGACTTGAAGAAGTCTCTTTTGCGGGGAGATTACGACAGCAAGAGTATGGCTCATGCTATTGGCCTTCAATGCCAGAATGATTGGACAACAATTGGGGACTTTTGCATTCCGCCTCCAATGCACTGGAAGGTAATGCTCTATGACTGGACGCCAGAGATGCTGAAATTTTATTTGAATGCCTTTCAGCATACACTTCCAGACCCCAGTAACCTCGCTCGTTGGAGCTTTGCTGAGGATAGTTCTTGTCCCCTCTGTAGCAATACCCCTTGCACAGCTAGACACATTCTAGCTGGCTGCAAGGTGGCCTTAGATCAAGGACGGTATAATACACTTACCGCCATGACAAAGTTCTCGCTGTTATTCGCGAGGTAATTAGTCTCTCAGTGGCTCGTGCCAACAAGGGTTTGACAGTATCCTCCAAACCCCCAATACAGTTTGTGCGGGATGGCTCTAAATGCAAAAAACATTTAACTACAAAACCTTTCTCAATAATCGAGAAAGCTACGGATTGGATTCTGGAGGTTGATTCGGTCTCTAAGCAGTATAAATTCCCTGAAAGTCTCGGATGCACAGCCCTCCGTCCAGATATAACTCTTTACTCTCTATCTCGGAAGGTGGCTCTTATTGTAGAATTAACTGTTCCATGGGAATCAAATATCCCAAAAGACCACGAGTACAAATTAAATAAATACCATGATCTTGCAAATGCCGTAACCCGGAACGGCTTCACTGTTCACCTTCACGCGGTGGAAGTTGGCGCTCGTGGCCTGCCAGCTAAATCTCTATTTCACCTCTTTAAAGATCTTGGCCTTTCCAGAAAAATAATCAACTCTTTCTTAGAAAAATTATCTAAAACTGCGATTTGCGCATCTCAAATTCTATGGCTTCAAAGGGGGAGTGAATGGGTGGCAAGGTGAACGCTCACATGTGGCAAGACAGCTGTCCTAAACCTACCACAGCCGGTTCGTAAGTCCGGAATCCACTGCTCACCCCCCAGAAGTGTAAAAAATTGTATTATGATGGGCCCGACTTCGGTCGGTGAATTCCATGGCAGCTCCGTTTGTATTTATTGACAATTGTAGTGTAGGAAATATGTAAATGATATAATAATAATAACCGTGACATTAACAAGTACTATTTCGTATTATTAACCCTTTACTGGTAACATGATTTTAAACTACGTAATAGGGAACATCGGTCTGTGGGACCGCTATTTTTAGTTATTGGTATTAAAACACACTTCTAACTCACGACTTATATCGTATTCGTTGCACATTTTGTGCAAACCTCTATAGAACACTCTAAACATAAAGGATCCGAGTATTTAATGCATTTATAGCCTGTCTTGCGTATGGACAGAGTTTACAAGTCTTTCATTTTTCAAGTTTGTCCGTCATGGTCATCGGTACCTCCGCAGAAGGTATCACTAACCGGTACTTATAATTACGACTTCTTAAAACGGCGCTAAAACAATGAAACAGACGCTCCTACAGACGCGTGCGCCGACACGGCAGGAACTAATAGGAGACTACTATATAGGAGCGGTGGGTCGCTGAGGGGTTTTCTTAGAAAGCATAGCGGTCTGTGAGACCGATGTTCCTGGTAAAGGGTTAACGAAATCAATAATCATTGTTTTAACCGAGGATTTTCGATTAATTTTATTATTAATAATATTAGGACCAACAAACATATTCAGTAATTTCTTTTAAAATTTAGACTGTGATTTCAACATCCGATAACACTTAAATTATGTGAATAATAACAGTTATATTTACATAATTTCTTTCGTATTTATTACCAAATACATAATTTGTGTATTTCAGGGAACGTAATGGTTAATATTACTATGAATAATGGTACTGACGACGAAAATGTATGAGTACGTTCTACCGAATTATGGACTGAAATTTACTTACACGAATGCTTTAATTATACTAATAATATCATTTCATTTTAACAAATATTGTTTCTCATTTTATAACAAATCAATGACGTTATGCTAACTGAAAGTTTATAGTTGATTTTACTAATAATATACGTAGGATAAACTGAAATTTTTAATATTTTTTAAGAAATGAGTCCCTGTTAAATTTACTTGAGTAAATATGTAAATTTTACTAATAACGACAGTAAGGCTTACCAGTATTGTCAGTAGTTGTTGCTAAATTGAAATATATTTTATTAAATAACAAATGTTGTTTAACTTTACTATACTTTACGATTCATTGTACTTGTTGGAATAAGTAAATTACATAAATAATAAATAAAAAAAATCTACCATTACTTATAAGTAATTTTAACACTTGCTTTTGTAAATAACTTAACAATATCTTTTTGGTAATTTTAACATTCTTGTTTTGTAGCGACTTTTGTATATTTTACAAGATCATACGTTAACATTACAAAACTTATTTTAACAACGGCTGTTTCGTAAAATTAACCACATCATTTTTTTCCGTGCGGGTTGTCCACGTTGTTATGGATAACTTTGTGTAATAATACCATGTCTGCCGTGGTACGGCGGTTCTCCAATGATGTAATATTGAAGTGATTCATCCTCTCCTCGTACGTGTTCAATCCCAAGCATTGACGGTAGTTTAGTTGTCTCATAAATCGTTTTTGGACGCTTTCTATTCTCTCCTTAAATACATGATATTGCGGATTCCAGATCGGCGATGCAAACTCTAATACGGTGCGGATGTATGCAAAATAAAGGGTTTTGAATACAGTCGGGCCTGAGAACGACTTAGAGACCCTACTAATGAAGCCCAAGGTTTTTAACGCTTTACTGATAATACCTTGTAATGTAATTATTATCATGGAAGTGAACCATTTTGAATGTGCACCTTTTTATTCTAGATTGTCTTTGTTCCGCAAAAAATATTCGTTTTAGTCTAAATTCTTTTGCATTTCTGATTACACCTCTACCCGTATTTAAATACATTTACTAAGATTTACCTTGTCGTCGTGAACCATAAAAACGATTGGGGCTGAAAGCGTTTGACTGAAAGCCTATTCAATTATTTAAATCGCATTTGAGAGACGCCTCCTTTAATTCTGAGCAATATTCTGCAAGTCGTTCGGAACCTGAAATTTAATTAAAAATGCTCCGTTAGGCCCTGATTAATCGGGTGGTTAGAAACTTTCGCCAGTTTCTTCTGCTCTATTCGAGTATAATAAAGAAATTTAAATTTTGCTAAATTTGTAGTATGGAAAACTAACAGATAATATATCCATTGACAAGTACTGGGGGCAGACGTATGTAGCTTTAGACTTTCTTTGAACAAAATTGAAATTGAAGCGTGACGTCATGAGTCCTAAGGACTGCTACAACTAGCAATACGATTACTAGATATTGTACCACAAGCATCATCCACGCCGACTGAGCTGCCGTTGAACGAATTTCGCAGAAGCAATCATATGGCCGCCTTTCCATCGACGCAGATATTCAAACATCCGTGACATTTAATAATTCCCTAGTCAAGCCAACTACAGGCATTTGCCGTAACGAATCCCTCTGCTCATATCCTCGCACCCTATCCCCGCAACGCCTTGCCACTCGAGAGTGCTCTTACGGTTTTAACTCGGTATACTGTGCTGGGGATGTCAAACACAACGGGCGAATCCTGCATTCCAGGTAGTTATAACGGCATCAGGTCGTTCTGCCTGGAAGGACTTAGAAGACAACAACAGTTTACTATCTAACTACACCGACAACCCGTATGAGTCCAACGCCTTACCGCGAGGCACTGGGAATACGAACCAGCGGGCTGATCTCCCTCCCTTACTACCAGATTTGGAAGGATTTCTCAATCCTCCAGTCTGGTCCCAGATTCAAAGTCGCTTTCGCGGCCTCTTCCTAATGTTAGTGGTAATTCAGTTCGAATATATCGGGGACCGTGGCATCCTTTATCAGTCAATATCACACGGGATCGGGTGGTCAACAGAACGTTTCGAGAATTGCGTCAGCGACAACTATCCCCGCTGCTTAGGAAACGTACGTTTCCAGACCTCCTCCGGTTATTTTCCGAGGTGCACAGTCGATTCGCAACGGCGCACAATGCGCAAGCTACCCAGTATTGCCTCAGGTGTTCTACTAGTTTGGATCTGATCCCACCTGTTTACGACACAGTCATGACAGGGTTCACGGAACCCTTTCCAGGTTTGTCCCTCTCGAGGAGTTTACCGGATGGGAGTCAAACCGTGAGTTTATCCGACCCAAAATAACAAAGAGTTTATCATGCATAAGCTGTGCGGAGCCGTTGGATGCCAGGGCTCTAATCTCTATATGAAATACTTTTAATAGTCGACCACATTTTCCCCTTGATAACAAAAGCTATCCACACATCTGATTCTATCATCCAATTTCAGAGCAGTATACATTCTTTACTACAGAAAGTATACATTCTTTACTACTGTTGTAACAATGCAACTACTTTTCTTTGTACAAGTATTAAATAAATAAATTCTCAAAGTTACCATTGATAGCACACTTGGGGGGCGCCAGTTTTGCATGCGGCAATTTTGCACAAATGTCACTTTTGACAGTTCCAAATTTGTTGAGGGCAGATTTGCAGGAGGCAACCTTGCAGGCGGCAACCTTGCAGGCGGCAACCTTCAGTACAGTTTTTAAGTTTTTCTGTTAGGTTAGGTTAGGTTAGGTTTTTCTTTCCCTAAAATCGAAGTGACATTAATTACCGGCATCCTTGTAGTGGATGACTTTTATACATCAAACTAAACATTAAAAAAAATGTTTTAAGTTTTTCTGTTAGGTCATTTTGACATTTGCAAAACTGCCTTCTGCAAGATTGCCTTCTGCAAAACTGCCGCCTGCAAGAATGCCGTCTGCAAGATTGCCGTCTGCAAATTTGCCTTCTGCAAGTTTGATGGGACCCGCACACTTCGCAGCTCATATAAGACATATAGGGTTTCTATTCGTCTCACAGCTACAATTAGAATCTAATAATATGCCTAAATATTTAACAGAATCCATTGTTAGATTGTATTACATTTTCATTTCGAACTTTTTTTACATGTAAGTGTGCATTTTTAGAGTTTGGTCATTGGGAAAGTTAGAAGAATGAATTCCGAAGGCTATGCATTTAATTTTTGCCAAGTTTAATATCACCATGTGGTGATAGTTATTTTTTGGCAAGTATGAGTGTCGTCGGCGAAAGATAATATATACCCTGTATTATGTAGGGATAAATTAAATAGATCGTTATATAAATTAGAAACAACAAAGGTCCCAAGACAAGGTCCCATGGGGTGGTAGCGACTCATTTAGTGCATCTTGGGCCATAATATCCAATTTGTTTTCGGATCGGCTCAACTCACGATTCAGCTCCTACTCAGAAGCCTCCTGGTGTGAAAGGCTAGCCCGGGTAAGACTTTCTAGTCTCAGGCCTCACGGCTGGTGGAGTGGCTTCCCCTGGGGGATTGCCTCCCGGTGCTACTGGACGGTTCGTGCACCGTTCGGCGACGCCAATCGTTTGTGCACTCTGACTTATTGCTGAAGGAGTCTGGAGACTATGGAAATATACTGTGACCTGTCGTCAACCACTCTTGAAATGATCACGAGGCTACCTGGTCCTGAATTCAGAGCCGGGCAAAAGATGCCTTTGGTCCACGATAGATTCAAACTGAATCACCGCTGAGCATACGGTAGGTAGAGGTCGTGCAAGCGACTTCGGACCCGTGACAAGTCAGGATGTTAAAGGTATCCTGATGGCCAATTCCAGACGAAGATATCCTTCCAAAACTGGTAGTCCGGTGGCGAAGCTGTGCGCTGGGTTTCCGTGTTTCGGTGACCCGCCGTAAGGCGTTGGCCTCTGACGGACCTGTTGGCTTAACCAGACAGTAGATTTGTATGGTCTCTAAATCTTCTACGCCCATCCCACGGTTGAAAGAACAATCACATATCGTTACACCAGCCTGGGGTGACGGGTTTGCCCTTTGTAGTCGACAGCGCCGCACTACCCTAGGGTACACCATACTTAAATATCATGTTGTTACTTATATGGTTGTTAATAACAGTTACTTTAGGTCTATCCTCGATATACCCTCGAAACCACTTCATTTCCCTGCCGTCAACACCTAAGTCAACCAGTATTTGCACAGAATGTCGTGCGAGACCTTATCAAAGGATTTAGACGTCGAGGAATACGCCTATGTTTTTTTTGCTTTATCTATGTTACGGAAAATAGATTTAGTAACACAACTAATTGCATAATTTGTTTCTCGACCCAGCCTAAGGCTAAATTAAAGTTGATTCAAATTTGATTCTAAGTGCGTCGTTGCATCGAGGTCATTGATATCAGGGAAGAGTTTCCACATTCTAAGATATCCACTTGTCTTCCTTTTTGGGTATTCTATTGCCAGCAGCCGAAGTTAGCATCGAGTCTATGGACATTGATACGGCTATTGAAACTCGTAAGGCGATATAAGGCACAACTGCTGAAAATAAAGGCGCCTATAATATCCACCGCCCCATGCGGATCGGCCCACCCTCTCTCATGTTTAATTCAGTCTGGTCGGTGCACGTCAAGCCAAATAAATACACCCCGACGCCTATTCGCCGTATTACACAAACAGAAAAAGATTTTATTCCCTTATTTCTCCTCCAGCTGCCTTAAATTATTTTTAAATTGAATTCTTCTGTTTTTATTCCCCGGCGCATATTAAGCAGATGTTCAGTATTTATTGGCGTTTTGTCGCAGTATTGATGTATGCATGAAGTAATTACCAGGCGGAGATGATGACTAAAGACGTTACCGATGAGATTCCTGATTAGACTTGAGAGCTGGCAACTACTACGGGTCAACCCGCCACTCCAGGAAGTTATAATGATATCAGATTATGGAGTGAAAGGGAGTGAACGGATAGACTTAGGGGCCGTCCACATATTATGTAATCACGTTTTTAGGATTTTCGACCCCCCCACCCCCATGTCAACAGACGTAATCAGCGGTCTGACCCCCCTCAAGATTACGTAATCACCCGAATTTGCAGCGGCGCGCCTGCCGCGCCGCCGCGACGCAAAGCAACCACCGGCTTGCCAGCGCAAGAAGGAACATGTCCGGGCCACTCAATCGCAGACGAGCGCGTGGATTACCAAGCACATCGCGCGAAGCGTTTCCTTAGCGGGGCGGCACACGCTATTTCCGTGCTAGTTTAAACCAAAAAAAAATCCATGTGATGACCAAAGTTGATTACGTATTCAGGACAAGCACTCCCTACCCCCTCCCCCCCACCCCCCACGTAATCAAGCGTAAACCTCAGATCCAACCACCCTCCCCATCAATGATTACGTAATATGTGGACGGCCCCTTAGGGACAACACAGTTTACCATCTAGCTACGCCAAAAAGCCAGTATGTTACAAATACCTTACCACCGCAAGACACTGCCAAGTGACCAACGGGCCGACCTCACACCCTCACTACCAGATTTGGTCGGATTTCTCTGTCCCCCAGTCTGGTCATGAATTTGAAGTCGCTTGCGCTGCCTCTAGCTGATGTTATCGGTAATTCATTGCGAACTTATCGCGAATCGTGGCGCTATTTGCCCTCTAATATCTCACGGGACTGGTGCCCAACGGATCGTTTCAAAGGTAGCTAAGATTATATCAGTTACCACATCCGCTGCTTAAGAAACGCATTCGACCATTTCCAGACTCCCACGGTTATTCGCGGGAGTACCGTTAGCAAATGCTGAACGATGTGAAAACCGTCCAGTATAGCCCGAGGTGTTCCTCCATAAAAACTGATCACTTTGAAACATCTGATCACCTGTCTACGACTCAGCCGTGGCATGGTTCACAGAGTTCTTGTATAGGTTAGTCTTTCTTCGACGATGCTACCGGATAGGAGTTAAACCGTGAGTTAAACCGACGCAAGACAAACAAATAGGTCATCAGGTTCAAGCTGCGTTGAACAGATAGATACCTAATTAGACACTTCGAGGTGTCGGCTACAACGGGCGAATCCGTCACCCCAGGAAGTTTTACCGATATTAATCGTTCTGTCTCCCGTGAGTTGTACTTAGAAGATTTGGAACAAAATAGGGCCACTGCCTAGCTACGCCTACACTGAGAGAAATATCCTGACTTACCTTCTGATTTTGTCCTTCCAAAAGCGTTTCCTTTCAAAAAGAAGGACTTTTCCTTCCTTGTTTACCGTCCGAATCGGAAAACTGCAAAATTCCTTCCAATATTTGGAAGGAATATTTTTTTTCCATCTAATACAGAATGAAATAAGGGAAGGAAATTATTTGGAAGGATTATACCAAGTAGGAATCACCTTCTAGTAAAATATTCCCACCAAAATAGGACGGAACAATATTTTTCCTTCCACATTAATCCTTTTAAAACGGTAAGAAATTTTTAGTGGGATAAATAACACCACTTTTCCATCTAAAATGGAAGAATTCGCTGATTATAACCTTCCATATTAGAGGTATTTTATTTGGACGGAATATCGCGATGAAAATCCTTTCAAATTAGATGATAATATCCTTCCAAATTGATTGTAACTGCTTGGTAAGAAAATTTAAAACGGATTAACCTTCCGTTTGTGAAATTTTTATCCAATACAGAAGAATATGTGTCTTCAAAATCAGCGGGAAATAATTGGTAGGTAAAATGTAACCGATTAACGTCCAAAAGTGTAAAAGTACACCCAATTCAGAAGTTACTTACCTTCTAAACCAGTAGATAATATCACCGGGAGAATATTCCTACTAAATAGTGGCGGAACAAAATTATACTCCTTCTAAGTTAGTACCGTTTAATTTGTCCGGTTCTCGAAATGGTCGGAAATTTTAGAAGGGATAATCTGTATCCTTTTAAGCCAGTGGGAAATATCAGTGATAAAAAGCGTTCCCACCAAAAAGGTCGGAACACTATTTTTCCATCTACATTTTAACCTTTTAAAACATTGAGAATTTTTCAGCAAAAAAAATAACATCCCGATTCCATCTAAACTGGAGGATTTAGCTGATGGTAACCTTCCAAATTAGAGGTGGATGGAATACCGTGACGAGAATTCTTTCAAATTAGACCATAATATCCTTCCAAATTGATTGTTGCCGTTTGTTAGGAAAATTTAAATCGGATTAACCTTTCGTTTGTGAAATTTTCATCAAATATAGAAGAATATGTACCTTCAAAATCAGCGGGAAATAATTGATAGGTAAAATGTAACCGATTACCGTCCAAAAGTGATAAAAGTGCGCCCAATTCAGGAGTTACTTACCTTCTAAACCAGTACCTTCATCGGGAGAATATTCCAACTACATAGTGACGGAATAAAATTATACTCCTTCTAAGTTAGTGCTGTTTAATTTGTCCGGTTCTCGAAATGGTCGGAAATTTTAGAAGGAATAATCTGTATACTATTAAGCCATGGTTGGATATATCAGTGATAAAAAACGTTCCCACTAAAAATGGTCGGAACAATATTTGTCCATCTACATTTAACCTTTTGAAACAGTGAGAAATTTTCAGCAAAAAAAAATAACATTCCGATTCCATCTAAACTGGACGAATTAGCTGATGGTAACCCTCCAAATTAGAGGTGGACAGACTATCGTGACGAGAATCCTTTCAAATTAAACGATAATATCCTTCCAAATTCATTGTTGCCGTTTTTTAGGAAAATTTAAAACGGATTAACCTTCCGTTTGTGAAATTTTCATCCAATATAGAAGAATATGTACCTTTAAAATCAGCGGGAAATAATTAGTAGGCAAAATGTGACTGATTACCACCCAACGGTAATAAAACTTCACCCATTTTAGAAGGTACTTACTTACCTTCTAAACCAGTAGTGAATATAATCAGAAGAATACTCCTACTAAAGAGTGACGGAACAATTATACCCTTCTAAGTTATTATCGTTTAATTTAGCAGGTTCTTGATTTGGCCGGAAATTTTAGAAGGAATAATCTGTGTCCTATTAAGTCAGGGAGAAATATTCAGTAACAATAGATGATCCTACTAAAATAGAACTGAATAATATACTTTCTTTTGTATTTTATCCAATTAAAACAATAACAAATTTTCAGTGTGAAGAATAAAACCCTTTTCCATCTAAAATGTAAGAATTGGCTGACGATAACCGTCCAAAATAAGATATTTTATTTGGAAAATCTTTTTAAATTCGATGATAATATCATTGCGAATTAAAATCTTAGGTATAAGTTAATTTTTAAAATCACGAACTTCTTCCTTATTAAGGACAAATTCTGCGGCTTCTTGGTCCACGATGTTTTGGCCTCTGTGAGTCCACGTCTGATTCGTATTCTTGCAAAATATTTTGAATAGCTTTAACACCATAATTTCTGACTTTCCTATGCCCCATGTTCTTGACCTTCTTTTTTGAAAAATCTGAAATAGCTATGTGCTTAAGGAAGATACCTTTAGTTACAGTATTTTTTTCCGTTGGCTAACACTATCTGTTATTTCACTACGGTTCAAATATTGCCAAAAATATAATTGTCAAAGTTTACATATACATCACCTTAACGGTGTGTGTGCTACAATTGCGTTCTGAAGTATTCCCGAAATATTCTGAATAATTTCTTCATGTCAGGGGTGTACGCGTGGTCTTCATGGGCTGCCTTGATTGGGTTATGTAAAACGCTTGATTGGGTTATGTAAAGTAGCCATAGCAAAACGTTCAAAAAAGTAATCTGTAAAGTAATGAAGATAATACTCAGGGAGATATAATACTCAGAGATCACTGTCAACCTTCCGAGTTCCGAGAACTAACTTAAATCCCTTTAGTGCAGGCTACCGGATAGGAGCTGACCCGTGAGTTAGGCCGACCTAAGATCACATAAGCAGGCCATCAAGTGCCAAGTTGTTCGGATCCACTAGAATCCAAAACCGGACAGACAGACAGACTTTCGCTAGTTGTAGGTACATACCTTTTGTAAGTACATAAACGCTCGAAAACATTACCCTATCTTTTTACTTTTCCTACCGATTCGTCAATCTGATGGAATTACCTGTTTTTCCTTCTAAATATGCCTGGCTGGCAAAGAGAGGCCTAGAGATGTACCACCTATTTTTTACTTTTCCTACCGATTCCTCAATCCGAGGGAATTACCCGTTTATCCTACTAAATTTGACTGCGGGGCAGATACAGGCTTAGAGATGTACCGTCTGACACATTAATATCGAACGATCCCAAAACATCGACTCGAAATGGGTTCTTACTTTTCAGTATACAGTATGTTAGAAACGACCAGGCGTATTTTTAAGGGGTGATTCTGTACATCAAACTAAACAAGATTTTTTTTTTCATTTTGACTTTTTTATGAAAAAACATTTTTTTGGGTTTAAAAAGATTCTTTTGTATAAGAAATTATTCTACGTGATAAACGGAGTGGAGAATCATCTACAACTTTTTTTGATATTGATTTTGATTTTGATATTGATATTGACATGATATTTTTTGATGGTGTTTGTTAATGGGAAAAACAAACCTGAATATACAAAAGTTAAATAAAAAAATATTTTCCTATGCAACCAAGGCTTGAATCAAAAAAAGTTGTAGATGTTTTTCAACTTTAATGTTCACTAGAAACCTATCTATCGGGCCTAGCTCAGTCTTTGATTTCTAGCGTTCTGGCTACACGTATCGTGTGTTCTCCTGAAAAGTTATTTAGCAACGATTACCTAGACCGTTATGGCACCTGCACATAAAAAAATAGCCCTAGCCGCGTACTTTGACTTCTATAGTTCTGGTTACACGTTTCGCGTGTGCTCCGTCAAAGTAAGTTTGCCACGAGTACCTAGACCGTTATGGCACCTGCACTATCCAAACATCAAAAATAGGCCTTGCCGGGACTGAAAATTAAAAAAAGAAGAGGAAGATGCGAGTAAGGCACTACTTGATATTATGGGAAAAGTTGTATAATAAGTTGTCAAATATTAAGTCCACTGAAGCCATCAGATTTGTGAAACTACCGGCTACACAATTTGAAGAAATTTTAAGATTAGTAACTGCTTTTATAAAAAAAAAGACACTATTCTATCACAAAGTGTCACTGCAAAGAAAGGATTGGTAGTTACTTTAAGATTTCAGTTCCTTGATATTATATTATATATAACATAGAGATTGTAAGATACGGCGTGGACCTACAATCTCTACATAAGGTTTAACAACAACTCTTGTCCTTATATTTTCAGGGGAGCTTCTGTCTATCAAACAAAATGTAAAAATCGTTTTTTATTGTAGTTTTTTTTATGAAAAAACATTTTTTTGAATGTTAGGAGATTGTATTGTACAGTAGAATATTATACATAAAAAATAACTTAAATTCATCAACAACTTTTTTGATTTAGACCTATGTTACTGAGAAAAAAAAGCTGAATATTCGAATGTTGAATATAAAAAAATATTTTACAAGGTAACCAAGACTTAAATCCAAAAAAGTTGTAAATGATTTTCCACTCAGTTTTTAATGTGAAATATTCTACTGTACAATAAAATTTCCTAATATACAAAAACATGTTTTTTTCAGAAAAAAGCCAAAATTAAAAAAAAACCAATTTCCTTGTTTAATTTGATGTACAGAAGCTCCCCTGAAAATAATAAGGATAAGTTTTGTTAGGCCTAATATACATAGGTATTATTGTAAATAAACTGTGTAATGTTTTATGTGTTCAATAAATAAATATGAATTAAACTGAGTTTGTCTATTCTGAAATCGTGCAGTATAGTTATTTAAACTATATATTTATAATTTATTATTAACGTATAACGCGTAAAATTAAATTAACAGTAGGGAATTTTGCTCTTTATACATAACAAAATCAAAACGAGTTTTATATGGCCACTTTATATTTTAAAAAAAATAAAATGTTGTTATATCCTAATAGACAAGCCACATATCCTGCAATAAAAAGGACTCAAGCCACTAAAATGTCTATTTATCTATTTTGGTGTAGATTCATCACTTTTACTTGAACTAGTGGAGAATTTTCCCTATCGTTTACTGAATCGTCAGAGCCAATATCCGAACCTGAACCATACCGTCTATTTCGTTATAAGTCACCTGTTTTCGCTTTAATGATATTCGATCACCTGTCGCCATGTTGACTGTTGTGGCTTATGATATTCTTGTTTTTTAAAAAATCCACTGGTTTGCAAGCCAGCAACAAGTTATTTATAGCTTGGTGAGGACATCTGTCGCGCAATAGCCGTACAACGGGGATATTGGTTTGAAACCTTCTTTACAGATGCCATTTCACTAAAATCGTGAAAATTCAAAAATTGTGTAGATCCGTTATTGCCCCGACCTCTTCAATTATTTGTGGTGACGATGAAACATGCAAGGTTTCCTAGGTGTGTTGCGACTATACAAATAAGCTGGACGCTGTACACTCACTAAATAAAATATCCGCCCTATCATACCTATTTAATAGACTTTAGTAAATACTGTCGATACTTTATATTGACATCATTTATAATCACAATTATATATATTTTTTAAAATTAAAATTCAAATTTGTATATCAAAACTATATAGTTTATTTTATTTACAAAGCCGTCCTAATTAGGCCACGCCTATACTACGGTAGGCTTATTGTAAATGTATTTAGTGTAGATTACTTGTTTTACGGCATGATTTTTTTATATACATAGTGTCTAATGAATAAGAGTAATATATTTTATTTAGTAAATCATGTGTAGGTACATAATAATATAACAGTATGTGATAAAATAATATTTAAATATACATACATATAATAGATAATATATACATACATATATAGATATACACATATACATACACATATACATACATATACGCATATACTTTATAGAGAGATATTTAATATAGATAGATATTTAAAATGAAACTTCGTCATTTATTTTATTATATATCTTATTAGTGTCTCCGTTTCTTGTCGACCCATAGTCAAAAGTGACTTTGTTGGGTTGTATAATACATAGGTTAATAGACTTATCGATCATCCGAGTAATCGATTTACGTCCCGACTGCCGTGACCCTATCCGGCGACCGGCCAGCTTCGCAAATCAGTACATTGATGTAATTACGAGTGATTGCAATAAGTGCGCGCATCGTTGTCAACGGTCAAAAAGTAATGTTTATTCGGAAAAGACAGGTTCTTACTCGATTGTGAAAAGTGCATTTACACAAAATCTAGCGCATCGGAGGCAATACAAGGCCACTCAAGTTTAAATGGACGTTCAGGGACGGCTTCCAGGCATTGAAGTAAATATAATAATAATTATTATTATGTTATATAAAATAGTAACGTTGTCGGTGTCTCTCTCAATTTTGCAGCAATTTAATATATGCAGTATAGGAACCTCTCCTAGATTGTTGATTTTTTAAAGTCACCCGTATATATTTAATACGCTGATTTCGAATCTGCAATAATATTTATTCGGATTCAATAAATAAGCGAGATATAGGCACTTCTAAAGTGTTAAAATCATACATATTGGTAGGTTGTTAGTTTTTATCCTAATACCTATATGGCGGAAGCGATTAGATTAGTTGTTTTAAAAAAGAATAAATTTTATTTTTGGTATTATTCTAGTTTAGGTACCTCTTCTAGTTTGTTGATTTTTCAATATCACCTGACTATATTCACCACGCTGATTCCTAAATATATATATTTTTGAAATTAGTTTTTATGTTTTAACTTAACCTACTGTCATTTAGGTGTTGATGAATTGTTTAAAAAAAAACTAACTTAAACTACCGAAATGTAGGTGTTTGACACTTCCTTAAATGCCTATATCTCGCTTATTTATTTAGTCCGAATAAATATTATTGCAGATTCGGAATTAACGTGGTGAATATAGTCGGGTGACGTTAAAAAATCAACAATGTAGAACTTGTTCCTATACTGCATATATACCAATACCTTTTTATTATTAGGCATTATTTGACTGGAGAAATCCGACCAAATCTGGGAGTTAGGGGGTGAGGCTAGCCCGCCGTGCAGCTTGCTGCCCGGTCTCTCACTCTAACGGGCCGTGGCGTAGTTTGATAGCGGGTATGCATCGTCAAAATTCTGTACATTTCACTCTGGGGCGATTAGCGATAAAGTTCGTTGAAACGCCGTGGGGTGATAGGCTTGCCCATGTATAGTTCTCAGGACTATCGTAACTGAGCTCAGTGGCGTACAGCGCCAAAATGTCGTAATCAAAAAATAGCCGCCTGTCCTGTGGTAATAATACAGGTCATGATTTATTTATAATGTTCTTTTTAATGTCATTTCAGAAAATGGTTATTCTAATGTAGACGACCTGAAGGGCATCACTGGCTTTGAGCTAAAAACTGTTATACCGAACGTATTGCATAGAAAAAAAATCTCAAAAGCATTAATTCCCTGGCTAATTTTACATCAGCAAGAAATCGACGAAGAAATGCCACTGACTGCGGGTCTTCATCCTTCTCAAATCAGCACAATAATAATCCCAGGAAAGATTTTATACTTAAGTGTTGTAGTTTTTGGATTAATATATATTTCATGATGAATATATTAACAGTTGTTTCATTTTGTTTTAATCCCAATGTATGTTTAATATGATATGTAGAAACTCATCAAGAGAACAGTAATATTGTGTAAGTATTTGGTGGGTTGCAGAATACGTTTAGTGGGTACTTTCATAACTCTTTCCTTATTTATTTGCAGGAAGGACATTCGAGTGAGTTTCTCCCTTGGAATATCTAAATTATCATCTTGTAACTGAAAAAAATGGAAGGTAATAGTTTCTCTCATATTTACTTTCATTTTTAGGTGGTAATTTCAAAAGTATTTGGAAGGCCCGACCCGTCGAATTATACATGCACATTGCACCTGCAACAGAGAGGAAAACCGAAGGGTAATAAATTTCCTGCGGTAGTTACTTTCTGAGGTGGTAATTCTAAATATTTGAAAGGCTTGTCCATTCGAACAGTTATTCATTGCAGTTGAAGGTTAGAATCAGGAATATTTTTGTTGCAAATGAATAATTCTGATGTTCACATGGATTCCCTTCAAAATATTTAGGCTTATGGCCAACAATGAAACAAAGAAAAAACGGAAGGTATTCCTGCTGTAATGGCCAATAGAACGCAATTACAGCAGGAATACCTTCCGTTTTTTCTTTCTGTATCAGATGGCGAATCCGGATTTTCTGATAAACAAATCCTCCCAAATATATGAAATTACTACCTAAAATAGAAGGTAATTATGGCAGCAAAAACTTACCGTCTGCTTTTTCCTTTCTGCCGCGAGAGAATAATTAAGATATTCGAAAGGAGTTATCACCTACAACAGGATGTAAAAACGGGAGGAAATTATTTCCTACTGGAATTACCTTCTGCTTAGAAGGAATATCCTCGAATCGCCTTCCTAAATTGGGAGGAAAAGGCACAGATTTTCCTTCTGATACTAGGTGGGTATCAGAAGGAAATTCTGTATATATTGGAAGGTAAAACTAAAACAGTCAACTGAAATGGAAGACTATTCCTACTAAATGCACCTTCTCTTACGGTAGGAAATTTTAAAATTTAGACGGAAAATATGCGATTAACCTTCGCGTTTAGAAGGCAGAACTAGGTAGGTATCAGAAGGAAATTCTGTACAAATTGGAAGGTAAAACTAAAACAGTCAACTGAAATGGAAGACTATTCCTACTATATGCACCTTCTCTTACGGTAGGATATTTTAAATTTTAGAAGGAAAATATGCGATTAACCTTCGTATTTAGAAGGCAGAATATTACACATTCCGTCCATATTAGAAGGTTTTTTTGGGATTTGGGAAGATTAACCTTCCGCAACAAAAGGTCCTAAAATGCTTCGGACGGAATATCCACCTATAAACAGAAGGTCCATGTTCAAATATTCCATAATTGCCTTCCATTTAGATAGGAATTAGAAGTAAAAGTGGTAGGAAAATGCAATTCCATCCAAATATATCATCTTTGTTGGTAGGATTTTTTGGAGGGTAATATGCCAAATAAGAAGGAATTAGAGGATATTACTTCTGCAAATTTTCCTTCCTTTTTGACAGTTCAGAAGGAAATATGGAAAGCAAAGTTACCTTCCGAATTTTACCTTCCTTTTTGACTCAGAAGGATATTGAGGAAGGAAATAATTTTGATAGGAAATAGGAAATCGGAAGATTAATTTGTATACGTATAACCTTTCGAAATGGAAGGTAAAGTTGGACGGAAAATATTTGGAAGGTAATTTTGGATGGAAAAAAAAGTTCAAAATATCCATTTAAATTAGATGAAAATTTTCCTTCTGGGTCAAAAGGGACGTATCTATCTTCCAATTTCAGAAGATTATTTCTCTCAGTGTACTCGCCCGTAAGACGCCATCGCCTTACCGCGAGACACCGGGAATATACACCCAGCGGGCAAACCTCGCGCCCTTTATACCAGTTTCTTCAGGACTTCTCCAGCCTTCGGACTGGACTGGTCAATGATGTCCTTAGGAAAAATGGATACGGAAAATATCACGAGACACGCACACGATCTAATACGGACGAAACTCAAAAACCGAGCAGATCAAGAGCATTCTTACCATACGTCAAGGGGGTGACTGATCGAATAAGTAAGATGCTAAACAGATTCGATATAAAAACGATCTTCAAACCGACCCAAAATATAGCTCGATTTTTGAGGCCTGTAAAGGATGTAATACCACTGCAAACCCCGGGTGTGTATAAAGTCGAATGCAGCTGCGGTCTAGCCTACGTTGGACAAACGAAACGGCCCATAGCCACGCGACTGACAGAACACATCAAAGCTGTTAAAAACGTTCAGCGAGAAAAATCGGCGATCTGCGAACATATATTGGATAGCGGAAGTAACCACTGGATGCAGTTTCAAAATCCCATTGTTCTATCCAAGGAACAATTCTACTTTCCTCGCATGATCCGGGAAGCCATTGAAATAAGAAGAACTCCGAACTTCAATAGAGATGACGGCTACAAACTCTCTTCTACGTGGAACCCTCTTCTTAAAATGTTCCCGCCGCCGAACGCCGAACGCAAAGACGTAAAACAGGATACAGTGAGTGTTGTGTGCAAGACGGATTTTAAAAATTCCCGCGCTCCGAGCCCGGCCCCCCACCACCGTTATAACCTACGCAGTGGCGGCAGCGGTTTGCGGCCTACCCGCAAAACAACGGACTGACAGCTATTCAGTTTACCCTAGACAACGGCGGCTGCAACGTCACCGAAACGTCGGGTCCTACAAATTTCACGCGGTAAATTCGTTTTCTATCCTATTTATAATGTCAAACAACCGCGATAGTCTTCGATTTCATATTACAAATTTTCAATTATATACATTTCGTATTTATAGGCGGATTTTTGATTATTCCTTGATTTTGATTTTTTTTCAATATTTTTTTATGTTATTGGTGAATTATTTTTTATTAATTGTTTTCTACTGTTACATTTTAAATTATATACATTTCGTATTTATAGGCGGAATTTTGATTATTCCTTGATTTTGATTTTTTCTTTATTTTTTATATTATTGGTGAATTATTTTTTTTAATTGTCTTCTACTGTTAGTTCTACTTATCCGGTCTGTTTAGATTTTTTCATGTTAAACCAGTGAAATAATTACATTTTTTAATAAGATATTATAATTAGCAGATAGTAAATTTAGCAGATAAGTAAATTTGTCAATCTGTTTTAATAACAGGTAATTGTGAGAGACATAGTTTTACACATTATCACCATAAATGTATCACCACAATTTCGAACAATAAATATATTTCTATATATTTCTATTTCTAAAATAAAAAAAAAATAAATCCCAAACTGCATAGGAGGCCATGTTTGCGTCTGCTACGTTTTTCAGGTATATTTTTTCCTATTTTTTTTTTAGTGGTAATGGACCATCTCAGGATTCTTTAAACAATATTTGTAGTATTCATGGAAACAGTCAAATAAACGCGTATGCTTGCGCACATTTTCTATTAACATTACCGTTTCATCATGGTGATGATGATGATGATGATGATGATGATCACATTTAACTCGGCGCATCATACAGAAATCTGTAATTTTGAACAGCTGGATCGCTGGTCGTCGCGACAAATACTGATCGAAAACGGCATACCCCGTTTTGTCTGGTAGAAATGATGCAATATTGTGCGTTACAAGTAGACCGCCAGACCGCCGTGGTCAGATATCGCTCCCCAACGCAGCAGACCGCCTTCTGTCTGGCCTGGGCTTTAAACCTGACCGCCCGCCATTCATAAGGATTTCTGGTCATTAGGGCCGGCTCAATGGAATACCCGCAACACCTAGCAATCGAGATCTCGAGCTTTCCCAAAGGAAAGGTCAACGATTGAATCGTTAGTGGTAGCCGTAAACGCGACAAATAAATCCAGGGCAGTCATCACCGGCTCAATTAAAATCTATCTCTATTCTTCTCGTAATTATACGATGTAATGTACGTTATTATACGTGTATAAACATAATCAATCACCTCGGGCCAACCCTTAAACTTCGCACAACACGCCAAACGTGACGATCGCTGTTTCGGCAGCTGCCAGCTATGCGCTACATTCGTGATATACGTTGATTCCTTTGTGAGGGACCACCCCTCACAAGACTCCAAATTATTCGATGTGAGGTGGTGGTGTTAACTTACGAGTTATCTCCGTATTTAAAGGCGGTTTTGATGAAGCAGAAAATATTTATTGATTGAATCGATTGAATATTGCCAGTTATAACGCTTGCCGAATTAACGAGTGCCCGGATTACTTTTTCGAAACGCGAGGGTTGCGCGAGGGCGGTTATGTAGGAGAGTGGATGAGGATTGTATTTGTGCTCCTAGTATCTTGTACTGGGCACGGCTCGAGTCTGTGGGATTACAGACTGATGCTTCGAGACTCAGGGAAAATGAGGAAAGGAAACCAAGGAGCCAGATCCGTTGAGCGACCTCGTAGAGGGGTACCGGATATGCCGTCGCAACTTTGGGGGAAGGTGATCAATCGGGGACTGATAATTTGGTTGCTTTTTGGCCGGTTTATATAGGCCGTGCAATGATGCAATTTGAAATATTCTGAGTAAAAGTATTGTTTAATCGTGCTGATTCATAGCTGCACGAGTCAAAATAATAGCTGAATTGTGTCAGTGGATTTCACTGGAAATTGATGCATTTGTTGATCGTAAGTAGTGGACTTAAGGTCCGTTACCCTTTGCTATATCTATTACTTGGGCAGATGAAAATAGTGTCTCTGCGAGTGACATTTCAGTATTGAAGCGACTTCAAGAACAAGTGTTCATTGTTCAAATGTCATTTATATTGAAAAGCAGATGAAAATAGAAAATTGTATTATTTCATCCACCTTAATGGCATAATGTAGATTAATGATAGAAAACTACATTTGTATTATAATGTGTTTTTACTTTAAATTTTAATTTAAGTTTAGGTTAAGACTTCAATTGCTTGTTTTGTTATAATACTTCGTGTTGTGTTAATACTTCAATTGTAGTGTATAATACAGTATTACCTACATTTTTTCAAGATAGGACAGTTGGTAGAAAACACTACTTTTGGTATAGTGAATTTGATTTTACTTGATTATGTGGTATATATTTTTTTGACAAATTGACTATTTTTTTAAATTGTAAAAGTGATTAATAAATAAATATGTAGCTATATTAAAAAAAAATATTTCAAAAATAATTTCACCTGCAAAATTACCTAGTAGGTATAAATCAAAAATACAATAGCCAGAATATAAAAACGAATAGTCACTTATAAAATAGTCAATATTATAATTATAAAATTATAAGAATGAAAATGGCGTAATCGAAAGAGTAAATACAAATTTAAATATTATAATCCATCTAGAATTATCAAAATTATTGGATTTAGTAATATAAAAAGCAAAAAATATAAATATTGTGTAATAAAAATAATCATCAGGGATTAGGAAATTTAATAGTGTCAAAGTCCCTAATATAATAAATTGGGATCTTAATAAAAATATCCTGGTCTTTTTTCTTAAATTGAACGTCTTCAAGACTCCTGAAGCACAATGGAATTTTGTTGTAAAAAAATCATATATATATATATATATATATATATATATATATATATATATATATATATATATATATATATATATATATATATATATATATATATATATATATATATATATATATATATATATATGTATACAATAAAACATAGCTTCTGCCGTTTGAATGCGTCATTACTATTATTTTTTGAGTAATATCTCTGGTTCGATATCTGCCGTATTACCGAGAGACTAATTGGATCTCAAATGTCTTGTCGGTTTGGCTGGATCTAAATGAAACTGAGCGATTGTTCCAAAAAAGAAATCAGCGACATTAATTAAACGAACTTATTTAAATAAACATTAAGTAAACGGATAAAAAGCTTAATCGTGTAATATGCGCTCCGGCTTTCGCCTTTTCTTGAAATATTCCAAGTACCCCCCATTTCGATAGGACCAACGGTGCGCCACTGTTCACATAGTGGCTAATGAATGCCACTCTTTCTCCGTGTCCTGAATTCAACCACCATAAATGAAACATCTCGATCGGCCACAACTCTCTGGGTCCATTTCTCCGTGTCCTGAATTCAACCACCATAAATGAAACATCTCGATCGGCCACAACTCTCTGGGTCCATCACATTATCCATTTATATTTTATTAACTACTTTGCTGTTCCAGAGATTTTATTAAGACGACATTGATTTTAAATTCAAACGCCTTATTTTATGCGAAATACGATGGAAACTTTCCTTTATAACTATTATTTTAGCTAGTTAATGGCCAAAGGAGTATTTTTCCTTACCCAGTCAAATGGGATAACATTCGAAAGTGCTGTTTAATTGAATATAAAAAATATAAATAGTAGGAGAAATAGTATATGCTAAGCTTCTCGGCCGCAAATCACGGGAGATAACGATTACATAATATTTTATATAATGTAAAACCTCTGCCATAATGTTTAATAAATTAACAATTAATAAAATAATATATATATTTATTAAATTTGTTCATTATATTACCATTTCTATTGCGTTGGGCTAAACGAAAATAAATTTCGAAAAATGCCGTACGACAACAAAAACATCTGGAAGTGTACAAAATGCAATCCTACCATGTCCCGCAAAGGAAAAAAAACAAAGGACAACGAAAATAATACTGATGCTGAAATCGGGGATGCCCAAACTAGTGGGCCAACATGTGACACTCTAAAATCAACAACTCCTATGAATTTTCCGGAGATTTCACTCACTTCTGCATTGCCCACTTGCCAGAAAAACGTAACTGACTTCAAAGAACTGTTAACCTATATCGACAAAAGGTTTTTAGATATGCAGAACCACTTGACGTCCCATATAGAGAACCAATTCTCTGCGCACGTCCAATCCATGAAAACCGAGATGATGTCATTCCTCCTGGAAAAAATCGCAGAAACAAACAAGAGGTGTAATCATATCGAGGTTGAGATTAAAAAGACATCGGACAAACTAAAGGATATTGAAGAACATTGTAACGAGGCTTCGCGTTATCATTCTCAAGTGGATAGCAATACTAAAGTTATATCTCATATGGAAAAGAGAAACGCGGAACTACAAGTGAGACTAAGTGGAATGGAACGGAAACTCGATGAAATGGAGTACAAAAATAAAGAACTAAATGTTGAGATAAGAGGAATTCCAGAGAACAAAGAAGAAAATCTAGCAAAAATCCTGATGAATATAGGCAAAGTCATCTCTCTCTCGTTAAATGAAACAGACTTCAGTAATATTTATCGAGTTGCGCCAGTCGACCAAAAATACTCCCAACCACGCACAGTCGTCGCCCGGTTAAGAAATATAAAAACAAGAAACGAATTCTTGGACGCCGTAAAATCTTATAACCAAAGCAGGTCAAATGCTAATAAGTTACATACACAGGATCTCAACTTCAACGGAGACAAAAAGCCGATATTCATTTCTGAAAATTACACGTACAGACAACGACATCTATTTTACTTGGCACGCAATTACTCGAAAACTCATGCTTGGAAATTCGTCTGGATGAAGAACGGCAGGTTATATCTTCGGCAGAGCAAAGAAAGCAAGATATTCGCCATAAATAATGAACAACAACTTCAGGAATTAAAATCTGTTTGACGGTTAGCCGCCTGTTCTGACCAAACATATTTAAAAATTAGACTAAAACTTTTGCTAAAACTCACTTCCACTTCTAGTCTGTCTTCCTATAATTACTATATGTGCTTCTGTTTAGATTACATTATTTTATATTATATTATGTGCTTCCAATACTTATTTATTTTATTTATATTATGTTCGATATTTATATTAATTACTATAAAAAAAAACTTTTTTTCACTAAGAAAGCATACATATATTGTTAATTATTATATTTTACATTCTTCGCGAAATATAATAAATGTTTTTATTATTTTAACGCTATTCTATAAATATGCAGTACACCAATTAGATTTTTATGTATATTTACTCAAAGGCTGTTGCCAATATTGGATATCAAGCCCACAAAATATATTTTCTGGCATGGGGAGGGTCCACAAATCAACTGCAGTTACTATGCGTAAATTCTTCCATCGTGATTAAAGACTTGAATGGTGAAATTGACGACTATACTCACATAGATACCATTGAAATAAGCAGTAGCGAAGATATGAAATCAATCGCCATCCTACCATCTTTGAAGGTTTTATGTGTTAACATTAGGAGCTATTCAAAAAACATCGATGCCTTATTAGTACTGCTTGAAGATCTGAAAATAAATTTTGACCTTATTATTCTAACTGAATGCTGGAACAAAAATATAAGCCAGCTTATTTACCTTGATGGTTATTTAGTAAAAGTAACTGAATTATCAATGCGCCAGAACGATGGTGTCATTGTTTATTACAAATCAAACCTTAATGTTACCATATCGGAACTACTCGTCACTGAATCAAACTGCTTGCAAATTTTAATAGACGATAAGTTATGTATCTTTGCAGTTTATAGATCTCCATCTTACAAAAATATAAGCCCGTTCCTTGCATCGATTAGCTCAAAAATAAAGTCGATGAGTATTTCGTTTTCAGATGTTGCCCTTGTTGGAGATGTAAATATTAATATAATAAACCGAATGCATCCGCAAGCTGACGAATATCTAAACTTAATGGCTGAGCTTGGACTTCAAGTTGGAATAAACAAACCAACTCGAGTGGAAAATGGATCGTGTTCCTGCATTGACCATGCGATGATAAAATCTAAAAAGAAATGTATGTCGTTTGTTTATCAAAGTAAATTCACTGACCATTTTCCAATTATGCTGATAATTCCAAGCGAAAATAAAAGAAATAATCATCACAAAACATTTACAAGGACAACACTAGAATTTGATAAACTCACTGACCTACTAGACTCTGAACTCTGGGAAGATACTTTTATAGAGACAAACGTAGATATTGCTTTCGAAAAATTCATATCTATATTAAAAAGGCATATTGATCAGTCCACAGTTACTAATACAGGCACTATTAGACACAGGAGTAGAAAAATAAAACCTTGGATTACCAGAGGTCTTGTAAATAGTATACACAAACGGGACAAGATTCACAAACAGCTGGTTAGAGATCCGGATAACTACGAACTATATATCTATTACAAAAAATACAGGAACCTTTGCAATAAACTAATTAAAACCGAGAAAGAGTTATACTATAAAAATAAATTACGTAGTTTCCAAAATGATACTAAGAAAGTATGGCAAACCATTAGAGAAATAACAAGCACAGAAAAACAGCCGGTAGATATAAACAAAATGAAAATAAACGGGAATATTGTAAACACTACTACAGATTCAAATGAAATAAGGGAACACTTAAATAATTTCTTTGCAAGCGTTGGTAGTAATCTAGCTCATGCTCACCTGCAGAACCTAAAAATGAGCGAGAGTCAACTAGTAAACTTGGCAAATAGCCCACAAGCGGATGCTCTTATCATTATGCCATGTCTGCAACAAACTAATGAATCAGAAATACTCCAAATAATAAACCAATTGAAATGTAGTAAATCGGCAGGCCAGGATGGTATTTCTTCTTTTGTATTAAAAGAAATAAAATCATACATAGTTTCTCCCTTAGTCCATATAATTAACCTGAGCCTAAAAATGGGAGTATTTCCTAAATGTTTGAAAACAAGTATCATAACACCTATCTTTAAAGGTGGTGATTCTTTGGCCGCAGAAAATTATAGACCCATATCACTCTTGAGTACGGTGAGTAAAATTCTAGAACATGTGGTCAAACGGCGTCTTAACAGTTTCTTAGACAAATACAATATTTTGGCACATAACCAGTTTGGCTTTCGGAAGGGGCTCGGTACAGGAGACGCGTTAATTGAACTCACTGAACATGTCAAAGAATCTTTAGATAAAGGAGAGAAATGTGCGGCAGTCTTCCTCGACCTTGCGAAGGCTTTCGACACTGTCTCGCACCCATTGCTGATGACTAAACTGAAACGGATCGGACTCGGAGAAAATGCGCTAGAGTGGTTTAAATCGTATCTATCAGAAAGACTGCAGATGACTAGACTCCGCGAAGAATATAGTTCTACACAGCATATTACGTATGGTGTCCCACAGGGCAGCGTGTTGGGTCCAATTCTCTTTTTGGTGTATCTGAATGATTTCTGCAAACTCCCGGCAATAGGAAAGGTCATCAGTTTTGCCGACGACACCGTTTTATTGGTCAAGTCTTCGGCTTGGGCAGATCTGTTTACCGATACTGAATTAGTACTGAGAAACGCGAAGAGATGGTTGGATAGAAACTTATTGACCTTAAATATAAGTAAAACTAATTTTATGACCTTTAGCAAGACAAACACTGACCAACCAACTTCAACTATTAAGCTTCACTCGTGCATCAGAACGCAAGATTGCCAGTGTATGAATGTCGACAGGGTATCCTCCATTAAGTACTTGGGCGTGATGTTAGACAACAGACTGCGCTGGGAGGATCATCTAACGAAGGTTGCGGCAAGACTGAGAAAACTTGTGTATTACTTTAGGAGTTTGCGGAACATCTTAGATTTCAATACGCTAAGAAGTGTCTACTTTGCTGTCTGCGAGTCGGTTATTCGATATGGCATTATAACTTGGGGCTGTGCGGCAAAAACGCTTCTGGCCACCCTTTACAAAGCGCAGAAGGCTATACTGAGGGTGATCAATAAAAAACCCCAAACATATTCTTCCGATGACCTTTTCCGAGAGTATAGAGTGTTGAGTGTGAGAAAAATGTTTGTGCTGGTAACTCTCACTAAATTCCAGAGTGAGTTAGGAGAACAGAAAAAAAGCCAGCAATCTCGTGTAACAAGAAGATCGGCACAAACAAATTTTGCAATACCACTCAGGAGATCCGCTTTTGGCCAATCCAGTTTCTCTTATCTTGCCCCCAAATTTTATAATTGCCTACCACCTAACATTAAAGGCATTAAAATATCATATAAATTTAAAAATAGTTTGAGTGCCTACCTCTTAAATTGTACATATGCAGATATTGAAAACATTATTAAATAATTGAATCTCTAAAATTTTTATAATAAAAACATAATAGTATATGTAGTAATATAAATTGATGATTTCTAAACGTAATTTTATTTTAATTTTTGTGAATTTATTTTGTATATTATTAATACATATTATTTAATACATATATAAATATATATTAATTTTTATCATGTTTTAAAATAAAATAATATTGACAATTTTCATGACATTTTCTTACGAATTTTTATTAGGTAATTAGGATATTTCTGTTACATTAAGTATGATTTTGATTATTTATATAAATATAATATTATAGATTTCTTAGGATAACTAAAATAAATTGTCTACCTTGGAACAGGCGGCAGCCTAGTTAGGTTAAGACTTTTGTATATTGAATGTACCCATAATTTTAACTCAATAAATAATTTGAAATTTGAAATTTGAAATATATATATATATATATATATATATATATATATATATATATATATATATATATATATATATATATATATATATATATATATATATATATATATATATATATATATATATATATATATAAATTAACAATTAATAAATTAATAAAATAATATATATTAATAAAATAATATATATAAAAATGGAAGGGCTCACAGCGCCAAATCACAGATCTATACAAAAATAGTGTTAATAAAAATAGGAAAGGATGGTTCAATTGCGCACTCTTCAGTGATCTCATATTATGAAACTATTTGCCCTATAGGCGCTGTGAGCCCTTCCATTCTCTATTCAGAGGATAAGGAGCGCTATTCCGACCCTAATATAAGACTGAAAATATCCCATTTTATTATATTTTACTCATACACTTTGACAAAGTTATCTGCTTCTCGTTTCCATTTTCTAGATTTTCCTGTTCTCATAATTCACATAACCTCGAGGTAATGTAATATGTGAAGCATTTCAGTGCAATTTAGGGAAATTCCGCGATAGGCGACCATCATAAATTCACATTTTTTACGAAAGGTACGCTGTAAATTTGACTGGTGATAAGCGTTAAATCAAGTTGCCTCTTGAAATGGAGTTTTTTGAATATTTTTATTTATGATGATATACGGTGTTATTTGTCTGGTAGCATTGAATATATAGCGTATTATATTGCTTAATACCTTACTACGATTTGGCAACTAGAATTTTACCACGAAACCCAACGTGTAGATAACAATGTGAAATAGTTGCCAGTGCGCCAAAAAAGAAACGTTCATTTACTTACTCTTCTCTATCGTGTACTCTCCTAATCAAAACTATCTCCACGAGCTTTTTGAACCATTAACTTTCCACGGTCTCGTACCTCGGTCGACCTCTGACAGTTTACTAAAAAATCCGTGTCATAATAGTGATTTCTATTCTTACTCATTCTGTATCCATGGTGAAAGACTCTGGAACGATCTCCCGACAAATATACAGAACTCGCCATTCATTACCGTCATTTAAGACTCACCTCAAAGATTACTACCTTTCTAAAAAGTAACCAGTCCTTCCCTTACGCACCACTCCCAATTTCCTCTTCTCTGGCATTTTTAGTTTTAAATAACTTTACTTGTCTGTATTTTATGCAGACGAACGTAATAATATTTATTTCACAATGCGCGCATTTACCACCTCAATTAAGTTAGTTGTAAGACATTGCCACGTAGAAATAAGCTCGCCTTTATGTATAATAATTAAGTGCAAATAAAGAATATCTTATTATTATTATTAACACCCATTGTTTCAAACATTGAATAATATTCTCTTATGTTCAATATGTTCTGTAAGTTGGCAGGTTCAATATGAAATAATTTGCCTACCTGCATTATGACGGGCAATTTTACAGAAGGGCGGTGTCGACTACAACGAGCGAACCCGTCACCCCAGTTTGGTATAACGATATAGATCGTTATTTCAGCCGTGGGATGAGCGTAGAAGACTTGGGGACAAGACAATCTACTGTCTAGTTCACCCGTTAGAGACCAACGCCTTACTGCGAGGCACCGAGAAAGGTACCCAGCGGACAGCCTCACCCCCTAACTACCAGTTTTGGCAGGATTTCTCCGTCTGGAATTAACCTTCAGGATACCTCCGTCCTACGGACTAGTTACGGGTCCGAAGTCGCTTACGCAACCTCTCTCTGTTGTATTATAGGACTAGTCACGACGTAAAGAAAACCCTAACTAAGTCACTTTTGACTATGAGTCCACAAGAAACGGAGACATTAATAACAAATATATTAAAATAGAGCACGGTTTGTAAGATATATGTATATATGTATATATATATATATATATATATATATATATATATATATATATATATATATATATATATATATATATATATATATATATATATATATATATATATATATATATATATATATATATATATATATATATATATATATATATATATATATATATATATATATATATATATATATATATATATATATATATATATATATATATATATATATATATATATATATATATATATATATATATATATATATATATATATATATATATATATATATATATATATATATATATATATATATATATATATATATATATATATTTGATAGTTTTGTGTATATATTCTTTTTAGAATTGATCAATAAGATGATTATAAAGTAAATAATTATAAAAGCCACTTACATCGTGACGAAGGATTCCCTTGATCGGATTCGGGAATGCTTTAGGTGTTAACGAGAATGATGAATGCCTCTCACTTGCGGAAAGAGGAGTAGGTTTAAGTTGGGCCCATTTTACAACTAGTAACGCTCACCCTTCATCCAATTATCTCAAAAATTAAGCTACAATCCTTCTTTATACGTAAACTCACTCAATTTCCTATTATTTCAAGGGAAATAACAGTTATTTCCCTTGAAATAATAGGAAATTGAGTGAGTTTACGTATAAAGAAGGATTGTAGCTTAATTTTTGAGATAATTGGATGAAGGGTGAGCGTTACTAGTTGTAAAATGGGCCCAACTTAAACCTACTCCTCTTTCCGCAAGTGAGAGGCATTCATCATTCTCGTTAACACCTAAAGCATTCCCGAATCCGATCAAGGGAATCCTTCGTCACGATGTAAGTGGCTTTTATAATTATTTACTTTATAATCATCTTATTGATCAATTATATATATATATATATATATATATATATATATATATATATATATATATATATATATATATATATATATATATATATATATATATATATATATATATATATATATATATATATATATATATATATATATTAATATTTGATTGTAAATGTGTAAATTATTATTTTTTCAAATTGAAATTATGTTTATTACTAAATAAATGAAATGATAAAATAATGAAAGGGCACATATCTGGTCTTTGGTGACCAGGAGTGACTCCACGCCTTTTTCTTCTCCTCTTTCAGTGTTTGCCAAGTGTCTCCCGCTGTGGTATTGGAACCTGATCAAAATGGCTTCCTACCGTGGCAAAACAACAATGCGAGACGAGAATGAATGCTGGAATTTTCCATTATTACAACGCCTATTATTTTCCAGCATTCATTCTCGTCTCGCATTGTTGTGTTGCCACGGTAGGAAGCCATTTTGATCAGGTTCCAATACCACAGCGGGAGACACTTGGCAAACACTGAAAGAGGAGAAGAAAAAGGCGTGGAGTCACTCCTGGTCACCAAAGACCAGATAAGTGCCCTTTCATTATTTTATCATTTCATTTATTTAGTAATAAACATAATTTCAATTTGAAAAAATAATATATATATATATATATATATATATATATATATATATATATATATATATATATATATATATATATATATATATATATATATATATATATATATATATATATATATATATATATATATATATATATATATATATATATATATATATATATATATATTGAAATATTTGATAGTTTTGTGTATATATTCTTTTTAGAATTGATCAATAAGATGATTATAAAGTAAATAATTATAAAAGCCACTTACATCGTGACGAAGGATTCCCTTGATCAAATTCGGGAATGCTTTAGGTGTTAACGAGAATGATGAATGCCTCTCACTTGCGGAAAGAGGAGTAGGTTTAAGTTGGGCCCATTTTACAACTAGTAACGCTCACCCTTCATCCAATTATCTCAAAAATTAAGCTACAATCCTTCTTTATACGTAAACTCACTCAATTTCCTATTATTTCAAGGGAAATAACAAGACAAGACGAGCTACTTGACAGATGGAAGAATTTAAAGTTTCGAATTTCGTTTTTTTATTTTCTAAAGGTGCGATATAAAGAAGCTGCGATCAATATTCAGCTGAAAACTTAAAACTAAAAGCGTGACATGCCCTCATATCAATGAAAGGAAGCAGTCAGCTCTTTCCTATTAGTTGGAAAGATTACCTTTAACCTAAATGGATTATTTACAATGAACGAAACATAAAATATGTAAAAATTCAATATTTTGAAATATTTGATAGTTTTGTGTATATATTCTTTTTAGAATTGATCAATAAGATGATTATAAAGTAAATAATTATAAAAGCCACTTACATCGTGACGAAGGATTTTACGTACAAGGAGACGAAGGATTTTACGTATAAAGAAGGATTGTAGCTTAATTTTTGAGATAATTGGATGAAGGGTGAGCGTTACTAGTTGTAAAATGGGCCCAACTTAAACCTACTCCTCTTTCCGCAAGTGAGAGGCATTCATCATTCTCGTTAACACCTAAAGCATTCCCGAATTTGATCAAGGGAATCCTTCGTCACGATGTAAGTGGCTTTTATAATTATTTACTTTATAATCATCTTATTGATCAATTCTAAAATGAATATATACACAAAACTATCAAATATTTCAAAATATTGAATTTTTACATATTTTATGTTTCGTTCATTGTAAATAATCCATTTAGGTTAAAGGTAATCTTTCCAACTAATAGGAAAGAGCTGACTGCTTCCTTTCATTGATATGAGGGCATGTCACGCTTTTAGTTTTAAGTTTTCAGCTGAATATTGATCGCAGCTTCTTTATATCGCACCTTTAGAAAATAAAAAAACGAAATTCGAAATTTTAAATTCTTCCATCTGTCAAGTAGCTCGTCTTGTCTTGTTATTTCCCTTGAAATAATAGGAAATTGAGTGAGTTTACGTATAAAGAAGGATTGTAGCTTAATTTTTGAGATAATTGGATGAAGGGTGAGCGTTACTAGTTGTAAAATGGGCCCAACTTAAACCTACTCCTCTTTCCGCAAGTGAGAGGCATTCATCATTCTCGTTAACACCTAAAGCATTCCCGAATTTGATCAAGGGAATCCTTCGTCACGATGTAAGTGGCTTTTATAATTATTTACTTTATAATCATCTTATTGATCAATTCTAAAAAGAATATATACACAAAACTATCAAATATTTCAAAATATTGAATTTTTACATATTTTATGTTTCGTTCATTGTAAATAATCCATTTAGGTTAAAGGTAATCTTTCCAACTAATAGGAAAGAGCTGACTGCTTCCTTTCATTGATATGAGGGCATGTCACGCTTTTAGTTTTAAGTTTTCAGCTGAATATTGATCGCAGCTTCTTTATATCGCACCTTTAGAAAATAAAAAAAACGAAATTCGAAATTTTAAATTCTTCCATCTGTCAAGTAGCTCGTCTTGTCTTGTTATTTCCCTTGAAATAATAGGAAATTGAGTGAGTTTACGTATAAAGAAGGATTGTAGCTTAATTTTTGAGATAATTGGATGAAGGGTGAGCGTTACTAGTTGTAAAATGGGCCCAACTTAAACCTACTCCTCTTTCCGCAAGTGAGAGGCATTCATCATTCTCGTTAACACCTAAAGCATTCCCGAATTTGATCAAGGGAATCCTTCGTCACGATGTAAGTGGCTTTTATAATTATTTACTTTATAATCATCTTATTGATCAATTCTAAAAAGAATATATATATATATATATATATATATATATATATATATATATATATATATATATATATATATATATATATATATATATATATATATATATATATATATATATATATATATATATATATATATATATATAGTAATATTTTATATTTATCTATAAAGTATATATTTATTTATGTATGTACGTGTATTTTTATATGTATATACCTAAATTTAATATTATTACGCTTTATTATTTTGGAGACATATATATCTTCTTAAATTTAACATAATAATATACAAAGATAATACAGCAAGTTACGAAAACCACTCTACCTTCTTTTATATTAAGCCTACCTTAGTACAGGCGAGGCCTAGTTAGTGTGGCTTTGAATTTAGAAATATATGTAATATTATAGATTAATAAAGAATTTTGAATTTGAATTTGAATTTCAATTGAACAACTTCAGATTCAGATTCTTATATTTTAAGCTAGCGTTAAGAATTAAATTAAGTTTAAACTAACGTTAAGAATTACATATATTTTGAATTTACTAAAATAATACTAAGTATACGTAAAAAAAATCTTTTGCATAAATGCATATATCAAATCCAAACAACGTAGTTACAACCCACAGTGAAAACTCGTAGGTATAGGTACTCTCTCATCCCCTTGACGAGCTGGCATCCGCTCCGCTTCTACTTAGTAATTAAATTTTACCTTTGGCTGTTTAAGTTAGGTCGGTTTGGCTTCGCTCTGTCGTGGTGGTAGTGTTTGCACTCGTTAGCCAACCGATCAATAGAAGCATCAAGAATAGCAAACTCGGAAAAGAAGCATTGGAAACGAAATCCTAATTTGTTACAGAATATACAGTAGAAGAATATACCTATCATAACATAGATGGCATTAGATGGAGGGAAAGCAATCTTGTATGCAGATGATACTGCATTAATATTCCGGAATAACACATGGCCAAGTGTATATACAAATGCTGAAAAGAGTCTCGCAAATATACATCTCTGGCTAAAGAACAATCTTCTAACACTAAATAGCGATAAAACAAATTATATGACCTTTACGATCACTGACAAAAAGGATTTCGCACACACAGGAATCAAGAGTCATATATGCAAATCATTTCAGAACACTCCTTTAATAAGAACGCCCTGTAACTGCCAAATTAATAAACACAAATATCAAGTGAAATACCTAGGCATAACCTTTGACAATAACCTAAAGTGGGATCCTCACGTACTTATTACTGCGGGTAAAATCAGGAAGCTGATTTTTGCTGATATTAAGGCCCTTAGAGAAACCTCATTAAAGTCTACTACGCGCTAGCCCAAAGCACGATTACATATGGAATATTAAGATGGGGGGTTCTACAGATTCGGCGTTAGATCCGCTTGTTAAAGCGCAGAAAGCTATCCTGAGGGGCACGTCCAGAAAGCCACATCAATATCCAACAAACGAACTATTAAAAGAGCTGAGACTTTTGGACATTATGCAGATTTATGCAAAAGTAACCCTACTTTATTACCTCAACAATCCGCACACACACAATATCACTGCCCACAACATTCTAACTAGAGGTTCTTTCTAACTGAGCGCAACTGAACAGAGAAGAGGAAATAGGAATAATACATCTAAACCTAAAAAAAAAAAACGAAATCTCAAAAATCTACACATGCTATCCATGTTGAACACAATGAGCTTAACAATTTATCTTCGTTAATTTATCTACAAAATAATGTAACCGCATTAGCGAGTTACGGATTCCCACTCTAATTAAGTCAGTAAAATATTCTTATCATGCCAAGTTCCAACTTTGTGTTATTCTTAATCTTTCCTGTCCATGCATCTCGATTATACTCCCTCCTCATTTCAAGTATCAGAGGCGAACAATCATTATCCATCTTCAAAATTACTCTTAAAAAATGATTTCTCTCCAAACAAGCGTAACACTTACATCCATCCTATCCCTTTACCTTATTTTTTCTTTTTATTAACCCTAGAAAGATAGTCTGCGTAAAATTGACGCGATCGTGATCGAAGTATTCCTCTCTATTTCCAAATAGAGATAATCACGCGCCACGCATTCCAGACATCTCACTCGTCACAGACCAGTGTGCAAGGTGCCTCTGAGGTAAGTGCCACCAATTTTTAAATACAGCGGTAAATGCGAACAAAATTTTATGTCGAGAGCATAATATGCATTATGTCGAGAGGTATAATTAGGGTGGATTGTTCTTGCATGAAAAAAAGGTTATATTCAGAACCTTTTTATGTGGAAAAGATATTCTTTGGTATGGAGATTATAAGAACATTTAAAAGCAAAACAATTTCTTAAATTAATGCTGCCACAACGGTTGATTTTTCAGAAAAATTGATGAAAGACTTTTTTTGGTTAGATGGTTTTAGACATAAATTTATTGTTTTTTACAATAATAATAAATAACCAAAAGTGTTAATTACTAAATAAAGATTACTATATATGTACATTTGCAATATTTAATGACACAGCTCCCCCTTCCCACACCGTCGATTCAGTTCGGCATCCCTATAGAATAGTAATACTACTATAGACAGGCATAGAGGGCAATACTAGCCTTTCCCTTCTCCCGCTTTTTCCTCCGACCTCTTCATAAGTCGGAAATGGTACGTTTGGAATATTCCCCATGTGATAAAATCCGACCACGTGGAAAAACCCGATCACCCAGCAGCAATACTATCAAGGGGTTTTCCTGCCACACTCAAGCTACAGAAAGAATGGTTAAATAGTCAAGGAAGTATATGTGCCTGTGGACCATATAGTCTGATCTAATCAAGATAAAATATATCACCAGAGGAAAAAAAACAGTAATCAAATTAACAAGTAATATTAACAAAAAAATATCAAAAAATCTTTGACTTCTAAAGATCTTTCTTTAATAACATGTTCTTGTAGTGGTCCTTAAATAAGATAAAAAACGAATTTACCGCGTGAATTTTGTAGCACCGCCGAAACATGTAGTCGCAGAAACGTCGAGTGCTACAAAATTCACGCGGTAAATTCGTTTTTTATCTTATTTATAATGTACAATAACCGCGATGGTCTGCGATTTCATATGATCCTTAAATATTCCAATTGATCTCAATCGCAACGCCATTCCCAACCCATTCCATAACGTCTCCTCAGAACGTCTCGTCGAGCAAAACTCTAATAAAGTTGCATTTGAACAAACGAAACAAAAGCAAAAGAGAGAAAAGGATTAGAATGTAGCCATCCTTTTCTATTCTAACTCCAGCGGCGAACTAGCGAAAACGGACAGAATGGATTAACCTCACGTAAAGGTTTCCTTAATCCTATTATAGTAGGAACATTAAATCCTTCGCGCCTTTTTGTCTCTTTTGGCGAAGGGTCAGGGCAAATGCTTTCAAAATCTGTGATGCGAAAATGTATATGGTGTGATTTATAGGACCTGTATGAAAGGAAATGAAAATTATTACACACATATTTATATAACAAACAGTCCTACACGATTCGCACTAACTTTCCTATGTGGAAAGAAAAATCTCACACTAACTCAACTCATTTCAGGACACGCCTGCACTAAGAACAATATAACGATGTAATACGCGGATATACGCATGTTACAACCAGAATTCCCAATATAACTCGGACTGATATCCATACGTATGAATTAACATGACGCGTAACGGTGTTGGCGTGACGGTAGTTACAGTGTCGTAATGTTGAAACATCATGTTATTTCATTTTATCGCGACCTTAAGATATCTCTTCTAATATGACAGCATGTAGTAGTATACATACGGTAATAGACACACACAAGAATCATGTTGAAACTACAGTATACTGTTATTTCCGTATTAACCGCAAGGGAAATAAGTACTGGAGTTTCAACAAAATTAAGATTGTAACATCGTTATTCTGTATACAACCGTAATAACATAATGGTAATCCGAATAACATTAGAAATCAATCCAATATTTTTCTCAGTTTGGTGTATCCTGAAGTACTATCTCTTCTTAATTTCATTAATTCTCCTATTTTTCATCCTCTACCATTATTAAGTAAGTACCCGAGTATCTACATTGTGTACTATCGCAAGAGAAATTATCTGCGTTTGAAAATTTAGTCCATACCACATTCTTGTTCGCAACACATAGTGGTTTCTCGCTCTGTCCGTGACAGAGAAAATATGGGGTTATAAAATAAGGGCGGGTCGACGATGATAGTCTGTGGTAGCCATGTTATTTGTGCGGCATCTGTCAAATCTGTTGTTTGTTATTCAGTCACTGATGCCTAATCACCAAGGCAAGTTACAAGATTGATCAGTACGTCAAAACTTTATTATCGAAATGAGTAAGAAATCTCTCTCGGGGGTGACATAATTCGACCCCGCTAGACTTTTTATTGTAGAGTTTTTCTGAAGTCGCAAGTCTATACCAATGCGCCAAAATCGATCGATGCCCTTAAAGTCAACATAACCTAGGCAGATCTATGCAGCAGAATTATTTAAAATTGCACCTCTCGGATCCGTGCCACCGTGCGAAGCCGCGGCGGACATTTGAACGATGCCATATTCCACACATAATGGCATACAAGGATATTTCAAATAAAAAGAAGAATTTCGTTAATACCTCACGCACAGCTTGTTTTATTGCATAGACTGTCACATCGACCCGCCTTTATTGGAAATCCTTATATAATAAAGTTTTTTTCCCGAGTGTCGTGTACTCTGGGAAAGCATTATCAAGACGTACACCGGCGTCTGAAGTAACTACTCATCAGCAGAGCAGCCAAGGAGGACCAGGAAGAAGCAGTGTTTTATGGTACTCCTGTTATAATTCCTGGCTATATCCACACTAGGCTGTCCAGGTCTTACCAGCACCTTGCTAAAATTACAGTCCCCCGCGTGACTTTCGGGATATCAACCGATATTATTCTCCACGTTCTACAAACGTACCTAAATTTGAGATCACGATATTTAATAAAATATTATAGGTTTTCAATCAATAGGGAAAATTAAAAATCGAAGAAATCTCTACTGCAAAAATCGATCATAAAATTGTTCAGGTTGATTAATACAACTTGAACCACTTGAATGTATTAGCATATACAAGACACACACACACAGCAACGCGAAGAATATACGGTAGCCCCTATGGATGACGTGCTCCGGACAAGAATTTGTATTAACAGAAGCAAATAGGAAAGCTGCCTCATTTTACCGATACGCGCGGCCGCTGGCAACATGCGAACGTAAAGAGATATGCCCCTTTACCGAACAACGCTTCGTCATTTTTTAAATATATTTAAAAACATTGTACTAATAGTGTTGGGCAGTACGCGATTGTTAAAGTGCCGTCTCCTTTTCGAGACAATCTCACTTTTAATTTAATGTTGCCCCATGGAACAGAGAAATCATACTTTGATTTTTTTAAATATATGGTGTCAGATTCTTTTAGATATTTGGCGAATATTGTTGATACTCTTTATTGTGAAGAGTTTAAACAATAATCGCCAAATATCTAAATGTATTGTACTGATTTTATTTTGTAGTTTTTAAAGACATATTTAAAATTGAAAACTAGTTTACCCCACTCATACTTTACGAGTGTACGAGTGTACTCGTACTTTTTTTTTTTTGTACCGGTGTGCGGTTTTATGCCTTTGACATTAGTAGTGAGGCATACACATAGCGTAATGAAACTTTAAAAATAAAAAGAAGACAGTACATCACTGTATTTGGAAGAGCCAACGTTGAAGTCGCTTTGTTTTAAAAACATGCCTTATTTCACAAGTTTTTATGTTTTTCAGCGGACTTGATTTTCTCATAAGTGGTTTGTACAATTCTTTCTTTTTGATTTACGGTTTGTATGGAAAGTAAAGGAAGGGTAAAAGCTATAAATTTAATTTTGTACTGAATAGCTGGTTTAATATATGCAGCAGATGCAATATGTGCAGTATGCTTTGTATATGCAGTAATTATATATGAATATATGCAGTAATAATATAATAATACAGCATTAATATATGCAGTATGCTTAATCGTATAATGACTGCTTGTAATTAATTGGCACGTGTATAAGTTTATGTAGTTACTGCTTTAATACGACTAAGAATATGTAGCTGCAGAAATTACCGGTAGAAATAAAGTATTAATAACTTGGTTGGTATTTTGAAAATTAATTGGAAATCTATTGACTGTAAACTCATAATTTAGTGTAGAGTTTTTATATCCCAGACCAACCAGATCTGGTTTTAGTAAAACACTTAGTGTATTTTTTGTATGATAAAAAAACAGTTTGAAATAAATATGAACGAGATATATATATTTTTTAATTTGTCACCCGTCCATATTGCACATATATTTTCCAAAATCTGCATTATTTGAATGCTCGAATTCCTCTTCAGTTTGATGTCACACGATCATATTGAAAATTATTATCACAATATACTGTGTTACTAAACGATTCATATATTCCTTCTTCACCCCCACCTCCTCTCCTACCCCCTTTAAAGTTACTGACATCTCTTTAGAAATACATATATTAATATAACCATATTTTATTTTCATTTTTAAAAATAAATTTTTCGATATGAATGAGACCTAAAATATGTTCTTTATTTACCCCCAACCCTTTCTCCATGTTGCGTATACATTAAAAAACATATGTTATTTATCTACCCAATTTGTGCTTCATTTTGATATACTGCATGAATATATTGAAAAAGAAACACCCCCGTTATGCTCCTCCCTTAAATTAAAAATGTTTTATATGTAATAGGCCTATAACCTATTCTGAAAAATCTTCTAAAGTTAGCAACAAAAAATATTGAAATAGGCATATATCTAGGAATCTACCATAAATCTACCATAAATCTAGGAATACACATAGACACAGACGCGTGGTATTGATAACCTCCACTTTTTTTGAAGTCGGTTAAAAAGTGGTCGAAATTAGTCGACTTAGATCGCGACCTGTCTGGCGACCAATCCGACGGACCGAACAATCTAACTGCCAGACTTATAGTAATGGCTGTGCTATGAAGTTGTGGCTAAAACGTTTTTTTCAATATAGTTGTACTACCAAAAGGAAAAGTAGTGTGAACGAGCCAAAACATTTTTCGACGTGAATACGGCAATATCCATTTTGAGCCTCCCTGAGACGATTAAAACCATTTCCAGATTTAAGTCTGTCTGTGTGTCCGTCTGTGTGTATTTTTCCACGATATCGCCCAAACGCTTTATCCGATTGAGCTGAAATTTAGCAGGCAGGTATCATTTGGTGATAATAAGAGTTCAAAAGGTTGTGGATGAAATCAGGGGAGAACTATTCATATTTCAATCTCGAAGTATCGGACTTAGAGACTTGATTTAATTTGTTACTTGTTACTACAAAATTATTAAACACAATGGTTCCCGATTGCGTTTCTTCGTGAATTAAAATAGGGACATAGTTTAACCGAACGAGACAGAGCAATACGTTAGAACGGAATATGAAATGAACTAACGTCGTATGAATAAAACTACCTGTCGAACTAATAGACGCCCGAATAAGATTTAACGCATTTCGTGCGGTGATGATAGATTTAGCTGCTTTAACTTCGGTGGGTAGTTTTAATGCGAAAAAGTGACAACCGTTCATTTCACATACCGCTCCGACGTACTGCTTTGTCTCGCTCACATGGACTAATTTCCGATTTTAGTTCAAGAAAAACGCAATCGATCCCAATATTATTATATGCTTTTCATCCTTTAGATTACCAAATTAATAAATGGAATACTTATTTCTTATACAGGATGCTACGAAATTCACGGGGTAAAATTGTGTTTTATCTTATTTATGAAATAAATATTGCGTTTACTTACTAAGAAATATTTTGAAATCCAAAAGTTTCTCTTGGCCACCCTAACCTAACCTATTTCATTCAACCGGCTAGGCTCAAGATATAATAACCAACGTGTAAGAAGAAACGCTGAAATAACCACACTGCTCGAAAGCAATTATAATATTATATATAATAGCTCTACATAAACTCATAATGTGGGTAGGATAATAACGCTAATAGGGATTTACGCTGAAACTGTAATTGCTAATTTAATATTTCATCCAAATGTACCCGATGAAGGGATTACCCTTGCTTTAACGTTGACTTTTTGGCCGCATGAAGTTTAATCCGTTAATGGATTGGATTATTTTAATTTTATTCATTAAATTGCGCTAAAATTTAAGAAGCTTCGTAAACTTTCAGCTGTCTTTTGCTTTTCCTACGGGTTCCTTTTAATAAAATATTATAATGTAAGTACATACTTTGTAAGTATAATGTACTTGTATATGTAATAGGATGAAAATGAGGATAAATCAATTTCCTAAAAATATTCAATATATTAATATCTTTATACAGCGCTTCCCAAAGCGGGTTCTGAGGAACTTAGAAGGATTCCGCGAGATCTCTATAATAAGCTCTCCACAACTTGTGAATCAAAAATAAATTTTGTCTAACAATAAATATTTTTAAAAAAGGCATTTATTGAGCATTTAACAGATCTCATAAAATCCTTGCTGTTACAATGTTTCCCAGACAGTAAAGAGGACAACTGGGTACAAAATCCATTTATACAAAAAAAACTGTCCATGAATTCATGTTTTTAGAGGTAAAGTCGAATTCAAAGTTCATCCGTCTCGAAAATTAAAAAAAATAAACCACAAGTCTTTTGGATTTGATTATGACTTTACTCCACCTTTTTACCTACCATATAAAAACGAATTTATGAGTAGACCGGATGCCTTCCGGGATTTAAGAGTTGAACGCCGAATTAAAAGGCAATTATCAATGGAATGTTCAAAAAAATTCATGACTAAAATTCTTTCGTTTTTTATTGATAATTTCCTTTAAACATTTATTTGCAAATGCGTTACATTTTCTATTTAGTTAGTGATGGCTTTATGCACATACATTAATACTATATATCTCTATACCAGACAAAATATATATAGCGGTTTATATAGGCGGTTTTTACATATCAGTTTCATATAAATTTGTATATATTATTATGCAATTTGTATATTTGCAATTTTCGTTAATTTTCAATGTGATAACATAGCGAACGTATCACGTACGTTTGTATAGGTAGGACGGTTAAAGCCCTAGATTATGTAAAATTCTTTGAACAAGTCATCAATTTGTTTAAAAATCACGTCCGTTGCTATATCCTGCAACACCCCCCCCCCCCTACCCTTTAAATAGGTAGAAAATGCCTCTAATCTGGGCTACGATATAGTTAGATAGGCAGTATAGTATATATCCATTAATACAAGAATTAATTTAAATTAATGGATAATTTGTTAAAGTAAATGGATTGATAATTATTGAATTGAATGATAATTAATGAAACATTTTGTATGATTGTCTTAAATGTACCATACGGCATTGAAAATAATTATTGCGTCACCGGTCTGTTTGTACCTATTTATACTTTAATACCTAGTTCATAACAGCTCTTGCTTACCGTGGGCACTTTTTACTGTAATGTAAAATGCATCGTTAGATTTCTGAAATTGTAAAAATAGAAATGGAAAAAGCCACACCGAAGGGAATTATACATGTTACGTCATAAGTTTGAATCTATAACAAGTCAAATAATAAATTCTACTTCAAATTAAAATTGCTCTATTAAATATAAAAAGGTACATTTATTTTTATATATTTATTTCGATAATCTTCCCATTTCGAAACAAGGAAGTGACACCACCTTGTTGGCGTTTCAGTAATTCGACTGCCAAGAACAACTCAAACAGCTGTCGATAGCGGAAACACCATCCGTTTTGCGTTATTTCAGGAATTAGCTACGCGCTACTTTACGTCGTCAATATACTAAAAATACAGTTGTTTAACGGCCACTTGCTGCAAGAGTTTATCGCTTCTGATAGTTAATTACCGCATAGTAAATCAAGGAAAATTGGGTGACGTCTTGAAAAATGTATTTTTAACTGACAAGGTGAAACTGAGTCATTTTTTAAAATTTCATTTTATTGAGCTTCCTTTATTTGGAACCGTATGGAGCTTGTGTATCATGTGGAATCATATGAGTTTTATATGTGGAGCTTGGAATATGGTTTATTCTTGGCATTTGGCACATGGCAAATGACATGATTATAAATGTCCCTAAAACACGTATAATTCATATTAAATTGTATGCAGCAACAAACTGTTTGGACTTCATACAACATGACATTCTTAAAACCCGGTATATATATTAGGGTTAGTCAGGTTGCTTGAATTCGTGTTTGACAGCTGTCTAAAGTAGGAGTCTGTGTATATTGACTTTGTGATAAGTTAGGTCGTGCATGCTACGCTATACTTGGTCCGAGAAATCTATTAAGTGTGCTTCATTTCGTACGTCCACGTCCTGCTATCTTAAGGCATCGAATTTTGAGGTTGCGCTACTAATAGGACTGCGTGCTAGTATGAAAGTTCTGGATGTCCGTGCGGTCGCAAATATCACACGGAATACATCAGAGAGATCGTATTTCCGACAATTTTCTATCCTGATTGTGTTATGCGTAAATTATGGGAGTGTCACTATACCTATGTCGGATTTCGACATTAGCGATATCAATCATGACTACTCCACGGGACCTTGCGATCACTTTTACCCATTTAAAACATTTGTGGTCAAACGTAAATCTTTTAATCTGTAAGTTAATAAGTCGAATTCAGAGTATAGGCTGAAGAGTAAGAGCGACAGAATGCATCCCTGTCGAACACCGCGGCAAATGTCAACTTTTTCGATTTCTGAGTGTTGAACTCTTATAGTGGCCATTTGGTTCCAGTACAAGTTTCTAATGATTCTGAGGTCTTTGTCATCTAAGCCTGCATAATTCAAGCGCTCCATAACAATGTCATATCTAGTGCGGTCAAAGGCCTTAGTCTATGAAACACAAGATGACGTCAGTTTGCATGTCTTTGCATTTTTGTACTAGCACATTAAGACCAAAGAGTTCCTCACGTGTTCCCATACCGGAACGGAAACCAAACTAATTCTCGCCTAGATGTTCATCACATTTCTGTCGTATCTTACTGTGTATTATAGACAAGAACAGTTTCATGGCATGACTCATTAAACTAATTGTACGGTATTCAAAACACTTTATGGCATTCGCTTTTTTCGATATTGTGATGAAAGTAGACTGTAGCCAGTCTTCAGGTATTTCTCCTGAGTCATATATTTGTAGCCAGTCTTCAGGTATTTTTCCCGAGTCATATATCTGTTAAAAGAAACGGGTCAAAGCATCAATATAGTCTTCTTTCAGGAGTTGAGGAACCTCTACTGGTACCTTATCCGGTCCTAGATCTTTGCCTGTTTTGGCAGATCGTGCATGCTTGACCTCAAATTTTAACAAAGGTGGACCTGAGCTAATGTCTGTATTGTTAGCTGACATGCTATTGATGCTTCTGAAATAGTCTTCAAACATTTTAACGATATATTCACACCATGTCCTCTCCTTACTTTCGATATTTAAAGAAGTCTTCCGTGTTCATCATAGAGCAAGTCAACATTGGGTTTCCTCCAAAGTCCTGCAAGCACTTTATTTCCTTGTGTAGATTGAAATTATCGTGTTTACTTAAAAGTTCTTCTACTTTGTTACATTTATCTGCGTAGAATGAGTCACGTGCCTCTAGTATCTGGTTATGTATGATTTTATCTAATTCATTATATTTTGCCGGATTGTTCTTATTCAGTCTTTGCTCCTCCATAAGTTTTAAAATATCTGATGTCATCGATTGTTGCTTCGATATATATTGGTCTGATTGTAGGTATTTGTCGCAGATGTGGTTGACCGTTGTTTCCAGCGTAGACCATATTTTCTTTGGTGTTGATGGTTTAGCTAGATTATTGTCGGCCCATTCGTTAATATCATTGTGAGCTTTGGACTCTAATATTGGGCTCTTAAATTTTCTTTACATCTATTGATATATTTTTGGGGGTACGAATTTTCTTAAATTTGCATTGTACTGTTGCAACAAGGGGGTTATGGTCTGACTTAATCTCCGCTCTTGGATATGTGACGGTATTTGCGATAGCGTTCTTAAATCCCGAATTAATCATAATATAATTTATTTGGTTTCGGACAAGATGAGTTTCTGGATGCTGGGGTGAAGTCCAGGTGTACAAACGATGTGGTGGTTGTTTAAAAAGTGTATTTGTTATTACGAAATATTTTTCCTGACAATATTCTACTAATGTATCCCCACGCTCATTTTGTGTTCCTAGTCCGTACTTGTCAATCGTTCCTGGTACTAAAACCGAACCCACCTTTGCACTCATGTCACCCATTATGATGTTAAACTTATGCTTTTTGTATATTGCAATAATGTTTCGACTTGGCCATATAATTCATTAATTTCGATGTCTGGTTCGTACATTACTTTATAAAAAAAAACAATTCTTATAAAATTTAACGTTAATGTTTGAGTATGACATGTGTTGTTTTGGTGCTTCTCCGTATATTCACCCCTTAAGGGTTGGCTGTAAGAGATATTTTTGATACGACAAACCCGCCGTTGCACATTTTTTTTTTTTGAATTTTTGGAAAAACAACCGATAACTAAAAAAGCTAATCCAATCGTGACTGAATGAATCAGAATGGAGCATTATGGATGATATCAGAACGCGGAAGCAAGGGTAGCCACTAAAAAGAAAAGGGGTACCTGCAAGTAGTTTGCTATCATCCCTACTCTGGGACCTCGTGGTAGATTCACTCATCACAATTCTTGAAAATCATTAAGTACACTGAATTAATAATGTGCTCAGTAATACGATGCAAACAGCACTTTGCTTATTATAAATATTATTAATATTAATAACGCTGTATTTGATAAACAAACCGGCGAGTTTATTGCTTTGAAGCAACATCTTACAGCTGACCTTAACCTAATGGGAAATCGTGTTTTGCGGTAAAAACAAGATAAAGCTATTATCAATATTACTTATAAAGGCAGTAACTTATTTGTATCTAACGTTAGAATCCAGCAATTTGCATGACAATAGACAATCGCCTAAAATGGAGGAGGCCTGTACTGCACTATCTCGCTTACGTCTCCTCACGGAGGACTGATATATTATTGTCTTTCTTTCACGCATTGGGAGAGAAGCAAGCAGGTATACGTATGATCATTGATTATTTAAGGTATTAGATTGCTTAATGCCATAGTACGTTTTAGCGACCCTTCTTCGCCGGCGACATGCATGTGGCGCTGATAGCATTGTCCGGCGAAAGGAATAGAAATATATTTCGCCGTCTATAATAATAACATTGATAACGAATGTATTTTTCTAAAGGATCAATTGATTATAAAACTTATTATTTTACCAATAATAACAATAATGACATTAAATTATTAGTGCCATCTATTGCATAGTTATATATGCTCATTACGTTACAGAAATAATACGGAGAATTATAATGCCATCTATTAGACAATTGAACCTTAAATCACCCAGTTATTATAAATGATTGAATCCTGTATATCAAATTAAAATTAACATCCTTTTGTAAATATTATTGAAATAATAAGGGCTGTAATTTAAACATTCGTTTGCTATTATATTGTTGTTTTATTTTGAGGTCGGATACTCTATATGCATGTCATAAACGCCATCTATTGGACTACTGCTCTCATAATTCCAAACATTGAGAAGGTTAGACAATGTTTGGAATTATGAGAGCCATTTACATGTTGTGTGTCATAGTAAAATCTTAGCTGCTAAAACGTAGTATGGCATTGAGCAGTCTAATATCCTACGTAATCAATGGTTTGACCGAAATTTCAAGCCAAACATTTCTAGTTTTGAGCTTTTCATCGTTTCCGAGCGCAGCATCGTTTATTTCCCAGTAATGTTTCAAAGCACACACATCGTATATGTATTGGAAATGCTCTGAGAAATGCGCGCTGGGCGTAAAGCTGCAGTTCCATTTCCATTGCGAAACGAGAAAACGATTTTGCTGATGGCTATTTCAAAGAAACATATATTTTATGGCGCTCTACCCACGACATCGACATGCGGTTGAGAATTACGACTGAAGGCCACAGACTGAAACTCCTTGGTCGTATTTTAGTAGTTCGCTACTATTTCCAATCGCTAACACCTGTGCCAAACGACTTGCTTGTCAAGATCAAAAGTTAGATAGATAATTAGAAATTCTTTATTGCGCATTTTTATACAAGACATTCAAAAGGCGGACTTATTGCTTAAATTATAATCTCTTACAGCCAACCTTTGTAGAAAGTATTTAGGTGATAAAAGATTAATCAAAAAAACAAACTTTATGCTTAACAAAAAAATATCAAATAACAGAAAGCAAAAATGCCATTCTTTTAAAATATAATTTAGGATTTAGAGAATATTTACAAAGGAGCAGAGGACAGGAGAGGATGTGATGGGACGCAGGATTAATAGGCATTTAATGTCATGAAATGCTTTTTCAGAGACAGTCGAAAAGTAAATAGGATAGAAAACGAATTTACCGCGTGAAATTTGTAGGACCCGACGTTTCGGTGACGTCGCAGCCGCCGTTGTCTAGTGTAGACTGAAGAGCTGTCAGTCACCGAAACGTCGGGTCCTACAAATTTCACGCGGTAAATTCGAAATAAAAGGTATAAAAAGGAAAACGAATTTACCGCGTGAAATTTGTAGGACCCGACGTTTCGGTGACGTTGCAGCCGCCGTTGTCTAGGGTAGACTGTCTAGGGTAGTCTAGGGTATCTATGCCAGGGTTGTCTAGGGTATTTCATTATTGCTTTTAGGACATGTCAATATGCAACATTTTAGTACTGGCTATACTCAAAATCATTTTTAAGATGTACTTACTAAAACCACAAATTTAAATAATCAATAAAAATAATCAAGAAATATAAAACCAGAAAAAGTCAGAATAATTCAAAAATGCTACTTAAAATTGTCAAACAAATGGCCATAAAATTTAAAAAATTATTTAAAGTTAACAAACTCCTCGATCAAATAAAAAGCTTTGTCTAATAAGATTTTTTAAAGTATTTTTTTGAATAAGCTTTCCATATGAATTGTTTTTAAACTTTCCGGTAGCCTGTTAAAGTAATATGGCCAGTAGTATTTTGTGTCTTGCCTTGCTGTGTTTAGTTTAGTACATGGTATAAAAAAAAATATTTCTCGTATTTTTAGTATGTGTGTCTGAAAACTTTTTATAATGTGTTTCTTTATACTTAAAAAAAACTCAGTCAGTAACTTAAAGAGATAGAGTGAGGTTAAGGTGAGGATTCTTAGCCTTTTCGAATGCCATTTTCTTAGCCATAATTGAATGCGTATACAAAATTTCGCTTATGTGCTATTGACCGTTGAGGAGTCCCTTCGCCGGGAGTCAACCCTGGGTGCAGCAACCATGTCATGGTGACATTTAGAACGGGTTATCATAATTGAGTGCTTATACAAAATTTAGTTTCTATGCTGTTGATCTTCGAGGAGTCCCCTCGCCAGGAGACAACTCTGGGAGCCAGTTCATGGTAAAATTTAGAACGGGCTATCATAATTCAATGCTTATACAAAATTGTGGAAAAGTAGCATTGTCGGGAGACGATGCTGGATGTAGAATCAGGTCATGCTCACCATAAAAATGCATTGCCATCGGAACTTAACCTACAAGTAAAATTTAAGTTTCATAGGATAAGAGTAAGTGGTGCTGCTTTAGCTTGCAACATTTGACATAAACAAACTAACAAGCATTAATACATGTACATACTGACGAACGTTGCAAGGTTTGTAAAATAATGCAGCTGTCTTTGAATCGATCGAGTGGACGGTCGATCGACCTACTGTTGGAATTATTCATACCTTTGCCAGAAAGAGTATTCAACTGTGAAACCACCGGAACCAGTATTTTATGCATATCATTCTGTAATCCAGATCAGCGACAATTCACGAGGTTGTCCGAGCAGACCACACATCAGTTATATAAAATCGAAGACTATCGCGGTTGTTTGACATTATAAATAGGATAGAAAACGAATTTACCGCGTAAAATTTGTAGGACCCGACGTTTCGGTGACGTTGCAGCCGCCGTTGTCTAGGGTAGACTGACAGTCAGACTGACAGTCAGTCTACCCTAGACAACGGCGGCTGCAACGTCACCGAAACGTCGGGTCCTACAAATTTTACGCGGTAAATTCGTTTTCTATCCTATTTATAACACACATCAGTTCATGGTGAGATGGTATCAAAAGTGCAAGATTGCTTTAAAATATTTTCTCTAGGGTAAGCCATAGAATATTTTTTAGGGCTGTATAATAATAACATATCCAGAATAATAACAGAAAGTTGATATTGTTCGTGCCATGAATCACTTGCAAAAAAATGGCAAGTGATTTTATAATTTTACTAAACCTGATTTGATCAAATGATTGATTTGATCAAATTATTGAATTTGTTTAGGGAAACAACCATATCGAGTTGTCATTTTAACATCTCCCATAAATTGATCAAATCTCTTAGGGATTTGTACCAATCCCTGTTTTTATCATTTCCCTGCGACATCTACAAGTTAAACGGTACTAATTATATAAGGTATTATTTTAGGTACCTCCATACTTTCTTGTGGTACCTCAATAATCCGAAAGGCTACAAAATATCTGCATACGATATATATTCGACTTGCGTAAATTTGATCACGTAAGCGAATATCGCGATGGACTTCACTGGCTTCGAATTCTAGAGCGCAGAAATCTGCATGCCCTCTCACTCCTTTATAAAGTCCTAAATAGTCCCATAGCACCTCCTTACCTTAAAGACCTCTTTCTCCCGTTAGGAAGTCATGGTGTTCCACTCAGGTCAAGTCAGGACAACACCATAGCAATTCCACTACATCAGTCTTCTTTTTTCACTAACTTATTTAGCGTCCATTCTGCTCGACTTTGGAACCAGCTTCCGCATGCTATTCGTCATGCAACATCGTTGCCCTGTTTCAAGGCGTTACTGAAAAAACATTTTCTCCCTCAAAATATCAACTAAGAACCAACCCTCCCCCTATCCCCTCCCCCTTCCCCCTTTCGTTGGGTTGTTGACTGGATAGAAGCATAAGAACTTTGTAAAATCTATCATTTTATATAAGCAGGTATTTTTATTATTATTTATCCGTAGTTTCTATGTAACTATTATTATAATATACATATATTATATTATAAATTATATTTTTTATTTATGTATGTATATGTATGTATGTTTGGATGTATGTATATGTATATTTATGTGTATATGTTTATGTATTATTACTTTTATTTAATATTACACGGTTGGTTGTAAGAAATCGCGAAGCGATAAGCCCGCCGTTTGTACTAAGTTAAAATAGAATTTAAGTTTTCTTTACCAATGTAATTATTTTTGTTAGTACAATAAAGGTATTTTTCTTTCTTTCTTCTTTCTTTCAATGCGAAAATTTATATTTTAAAAGCTATCTATTTGTAATCTTGTTGATATGTACAATAAAGATGTCTGGGATTGTACTGTTTCATTTTGTCGCTCGATACTTATACCGCCGTCTGAGCCAGTGGATTCTAGAAGGGTTTATCTCTTTGAAGTTTCAAGATCTGTCGAGTTTGAAGCTACGTTACAGTCAGCCCCGGATCTAGAGGGGACAAACCGGTGTACCTGCCCCAAGCGGCAAATTTTAGGGGGCGCCAAATTCAAGTGTTTGAAAAAAACTCGTGTCACTACAGCGCTTAGCATCTAGGGCGCGTCGTATTATCGATTGTTCGTTAGATTTCGGAACGCATACTAAGTTGATTTTTGAACGCCAGGAAAATTCCCGTTGCGTCTAGAAAATTCCTCCTCACAGACAGAAGGGGACGGGGCTACACGAGCGGAGCCAAATAAACTCGAACGGCCGAACGTCAAGCGTCGGTTGGTATTTATGTGGCTTATTAGGGTAGCGAGTAATTTTCGTTGGTTTACTTTGTTAACAACTACGCTTTTAAACGTGTCACTATAATAATAAATTGAAGTTGTAAACGGTACTTTCGCGGAAAGGAAAGCTCGACGTGTAAAGCTGCAACAAGATTAGTTAGTAAAATTTGTTAGGACCTAAAGATTAAAAGTTTGTGTACAACCTCGCTTGTACGTTGTCTAGACTGGTTGTATATCTATACTAATATTATAAAGAGGTAAAGTTTGTGATGTTGTAGGAAGTAATCTCTGGATCTACTGAACCGATTTTGAAAATTCTTTTATCAATAGCAAGCAAAGCTATTCGTGAGTGTCATAGGCTATAAATTAATCCGAAAAAAAAAGACTTTTTCGTGGTAGTCGGATTTACAAAGTAGGTCGGAGAATAAGCGGTCGAACGAAAAGGTTTCTAACTAACGCTGCCTTAACTATGAGAGATATATGATTAATTTCTAAATAAAAGTTGTAGAGTCTATGAGAGATATATCATTAATTTCTAAATAAAAGTAATAATGCCTACAAAAAAGTCAACGACAGTATATGTCTAACTTTCATATTTAAGCCACAAAAAGTAGTATTTTATATTAAAAAAATAATTTTAATCGTAAACCTAACAGGTCATGTTTACTGGTCATATTATCAACAATTATGAATTCTTATCAGAATAAGTAAATTTATCGTCTCAAGTGTTTAAAACAAAGACTTTTCCTTTTACTGCATATAATTTCCCTTTTATTGCATAAATAGTTAAATAGATAATACGCTTACAAATAAGACACTCACAAGAAGACACCCACAAATAACGGTAATATAGTCAAATTGGCATGCAAATACATACATACATACATATGCAGTACTTAAGTAAGATGCTAAACAGATTCGATATAAAAACGATCTTCAAACCGACCCAAAATATAGCTCGATTTTTGAGGCCTGTAAAGGATGTAATACCACTGCAAACCCCGGGTGTGTATAAAGTCGAATGCAGTTGCGGTCTAGCCTACGTTGGACAAACGAAACGGCCCATAGCCACGCGACTGTCAGAACACATCAAAGCTGTTAAAAACGTTCAGCGAGAAAAATCGGCGATCTGCGAACATATATTGGATAGCGGAAGTAACCACTGGATGCAGTTTCAAAATCCCATTGTGCTATCCAAAGAACAATTCTACTTTCCTCGCATGATCCGGGAAGCCATTGAAATAAGAAGAACCCCGAACTTTAACAGAGACGACGGTTACAAACTCTCTTCTACGTGGAACCCTCTTCTTAAAATGTTCCCGCCGCCGAACGCCGAACGCAAAGACGTAAAACAGGATACAGTGAGTGTTGTGTGCCAGACGGATTTTCAAAATTCCCGCGCTCCGAGCCCGGCCCCCCACCACCGTTATAATCTACGCAGTGGCGGAAGCGGTACGCGGCCTACCCGCAAAACAACGGATTGACAGCTCTTCAGTCTACCCTGGACATTGGCTGCTGCAATGTCACCGAAACGTCGGGTGCTACAAATTTCACGCGGTAAATTCGTTTTCTATCCTATTTATAATGTCAAACAACCGCGATAGTCTTCGATTTTGCACATTTATCCATGGAAATATCATTTGTTTTACAAATCTTCATTTGTTTTACAAAACTTACTACCTTTTTCTACTCTCTTAAGCAAAACTTTTTTGCGATTATTGGGACCTTACCTATGAAGTTGCTGTTCTATAATAGAAATTTAGGGCCAAAAATTTTGTGTGAGAAATATATATTTAATTAATAGAAATATTGACCCCTATTATCTATGCAGATTTGTTATTTTAATGAGAGTTGCTTAATTTCTTTGCCGTAAAACTCTCGTGAACAAGTACCAATTTATTTTTTGAAGGCGTTTTCACCGACTCTTTCCTTGTAAAAAGGTATCTAAATATTGAAAAAAAAAATAAACTCTATTAGAGCAAGGTCTGGCAAGTGACCAAAAATATCCAGCCACAACTTGCAACTTTGCGACGTTGTCATGCAGAAGCAGTGGTGATGAGCTCGGTTATGTAATCACGAGCTTCTCCATCATTATTAACAGTATACATTTACGGTAACTGTATAGCCAGACTGCAAGAAGCTGTAACAGGAAACACCGGCACAGGATCTTATATTTCAAAATAATGCAAATTTTCAACTTTACTATGGTTGCCAAAACGAAAATATGTTAGAGCAAAAATAAACGACTGAAAGACAAATAAACAGCTGATTTTCAAAAACGAATAACATGGCCTTGAATTAAATTTCAATTGTTTTGAAATTCCAACTCAAACCCAAGTTATCCAAGTTCAAAGTGGTCATTGTGAAAAAACCCGCAATTATATAGATAAGGACCCAATATCTTAACGATATTATATGTAATATCCTGAAAGCCCATAACATTTCCTGTCGAACCGCGCTGGCCCATTTCCGATCGGCAATTAGGTGCCGAGAAATTCGACCCTTAGGGCCCATTAATAGGCAAAAGGCACTTCACGTAAGGGTGTTATTAGTACTCTTACAAATGATTCTCTTATAATTTATTTACGGCTGCGTAGTCAAAGACCTAAAATACGATGTGAATAAATATTTATACCGCAATATTTTATGTAGCGAGAAATCCATGATCGAATATAGGTAAAAATGCTCAAAAAGCCTTTTCCGTGAGGGTCACAATAATAAAAAAGAGTCAATAGTTGATGAACAATTTAAATATATTGGAAGATTTTCGAAATTTTATAGTTATTTAATATGTTTTTCTGACAGTTATGCTGTTTTTTTTCTAAAAAAAACTAATGATTTTTAAAGAATTCCAAGAAGCAAGAAGAACCTTGGAACCTTTATCGGTCTCCTCAACGGACACACGATCTATTCCACCTTAGCTTGACCGAAAGCAAAGACTGCCAACTATACACCAACTATACCGCAGCGTTGAAAAATGGCTTATCGAAAAAGGCTTTAACACGTTAAATTAATATTTCTCCTAATATTATATTGTGGGCATGATTTTTTTTTTACAATAATTCAATTAAAAAGATTACACAATTTAAATTATATACAATTCGAATTTTGATTCCGTGATTGATTATTCCTTGATTTTTGTTTTCTTATTTATTTTTTTATATTATTGGTGACTTATTTTTATTTATTTTTTCTACTGTTAGTGCTACTTATCCGGTCTGTTTCGACCATTTCATGTTATATCTTGTTTTTAATGTTATTTCAGGCCATTCAATGAACATTACGAATCATTATTTGATTTGATTGAGATATTATAGGCAAACCAGTGAAATAATGTCATTAATTAAAAAGAAATGTCAAAATTAGCGAATAAGTAAATTTGCAGAAGGGCTCTCTAGACGATCAAGCATGCTTGACAAGCTTCGCGACGCGGGCAGGGAGGGGATCGTAAACCGCAGGAAATATGCAAATATTGTTTTGTAATATTTACCAATAATGCCTAGTTTTGTAGTTTATACCAGGGAGTCACGTTAATTAGACGTAATTGATTGATGGATGATTGACTCCCTGGTATAAAACTACACAATTAGGCATTTTTCGTAAACGTTAAAAAAAAAAGTATTTGCATATTTCCTGCGGTTTACGACCCCCTTCCAGCCAGGGACGCGATGCTTGTCAAGCATCGCGTCGCCGGCTGGGAAAGGATCGTAAACTGCAGGAAAAATGCAAATATTTTTTTTTTATATTTACCAAAAATGCCTAATTTTGTAGACCAGAAAATCACGTCATTTATCAATCAATTACGTATAATTAACCTGACTCCCTGGTATAAACTACAAAATTAGGCATTTTTGGTAAATATTAAAATATATATTTGCATATATCCTGTGGTTTACGATTCCCTCCCAGCTCGCGACGCGATGCTTGACAAGCATACTTGATCGTCTAGAGAGCCCCTTACAATAACAGAGGTAATTGTAAGAGATATAATGTTAGGGCTCTCTAGATGATCAAGCCTGCTTGTCAAGCATCGCATCGCGGGCTGGGAGGGGATCGTAAACCGCAGGAAACATGCAAATATTTTTTTAAATATTTACCAATAATGCCTAATTTTGTAGTGTTATACCAGGGAGTTACGTCATTCATCAATCAATTACGTCTAATCAACGTGACTCCCTGGTATAAACTACAAAATTAGGAATATACATATTATTCATATTCATATTCATTTTATTAGTATGCTGGTATGCAAGTCAGATACAGATTAGCAAACATTTATACATATTAGCTAACAAACATTTTTTTTATCGTAAAGAAAATATAAAAATAAACAAAGCAACACGAAGAAAAAACACAAGAATAATGTAATAAGAGGAAATACAAGACAAAATGCAAAGAGGTCATTAAACACTTTAACCACCAAAGCATTTTAGACTTCACTCGAGTAATATTCCTCCAATGACTAAAACGCCTTATCTGTGAGGTACCTCTAGGTACCATAGACGCGATGTTTGACAAGCATGCTTGATCGTCTAAAGAGCCCGTTACGCATAATCACCACAAATGTACCACCATAATTTCAGACACTAAATACATTTCTAATTCTAAATAAGATTAGTCCACCTTGTTGGACGACCAGCTTACTCATACTTATTACGATTCATAAGCATCATTTATCAGTCTCCAAAATATTACGCTGTTAAATGAAGCGACTTACTAATTAAATTTAAATTGAATTAATATACAGGTGCATTGACTTTCGCTAATTGCTTTTCGGAAATTGAGCTTCCCCCTCTGTGAGCGTGTTAATTGAATCCCCTTGTCCTAATTACAATTGATCTTTAATGAGAATTTCCCATCAAGTGCAGGTCTCGCTACGCATGTTTGAGAGAGTGCCTACTTTACTATAATTTAAAGTAACAACGGATACCACTAAAGCAACATTGTGTGTTGTCGATTAAAACGAGCGCAGTCGTCACCCCAGGGAGTAATAAAGACATCTAGCCATTCTGTCTCCCATAGAGTGAACATAAAAGACCTAAGTGAATCAGCCGCGGATACAGAAAAACTCTAGGGGGGCGCTAAAAGACATCTTGAGCTATGGGTGTAATAACAAATCATCAAGTCACATGCAAATGCTAACATGCTACCTAAGCAAGTACAACTACTCGACTGACGAATAAATTGCGTATAGATGGATACTAGGGAGGTGTCAAGTACAACGGGCGAACCTGTCACCCAAGGGAGTTTTAACGATATTAATCGTTCTGTCTCCCGTGAGTTGAGCCTAGAAGACATTGGGTCGAAACAGACCACCGTTTAGTTACGCCGCTCGCCCGTAAGAAGCCAACGCCTTACTGCAAGACACTGGGTTTGCACCTAGCGGGCGGCCTAGCGCCGTTACTACCAGTTTAGGCCACATTTCTTCGGCCTCCCGACTGGTTACGGGTTCGAGGTCGCTTGCGCGGTCCTCTCCCTTACGTAGCGGTGATTCAGTATCTACCGAATCTATCGCGGACCACGGCGTCCATTGCCCGCCTACCACTTGGTATAGGGTGGCCGAATTGGTCGTTTCAAAAGCAATTACCGTGAGGTTAGCAACCATCCCCGCTCTTTAGGAAACAAAGCCGTTTCCAGGCGCCCCGGTTATCAGTCGGAATGCATATCCGATTTGCTGACGCCGCACGGTGCGCAAACCGTGATTCCCAGGGGAACTAGCCCGTAGGCACAGAGTCCTACCCGGGCTCGCGCTTCTGCATGGAGGCTGCCAGATGGGTGCTTAGCTGTGAGTTAGGCCGACTCTAACACATGGGTCTTAATGATCCAACTGCATTAACACATGGGTCATAATGCCGCTTGGTGAGGGGCCGACCGCGTCAAGGGGGGGGGGGGAGCGCCACCCGCACCCCCCACATGTATCCGCCACTGAAGTGAATAGCACAATCCACAGTCAAACTACGCCAGCAGCCTGTAAGAGTCCAAAAGAGAGAATTTCCCATCAAGTGCAGGTCTCGCTACGCATGTTTGAGAAAGTGCCTACTTTACTATAATTTAAAGTAACAACGGATTTCACTAACGCAACACTGAGGGTTGTCGATTAAATCGAGCGTATGCGTCACCCCAGGGAGGTATAAAGCCATTCTGTCTCCCATAGAGTGAACATAAAAGACCTAAGTGAATAGCACAATCCACAGACAAACTCCGCTATCAGTCTGTATAGGGTTCTCTCAGAGTCCAAAGAGAGAATTAAAAACAATTTAAATCGTTATCCGATAGAATTAAAACCATTCAAATAAAGTTTCTGTGAATGCCGTCATTCAAACGCGGACTTAAAAATCAGTTAACTGGCTACGAGGAAAGAATGGCTGCTTTTAATTTGTCAAATTGTAAAAACGCCACCAGTGGGAAGACTTATAAATGTTAAATTACAAAATTATTTTGTAAAACTTGTATTGAGAAAATATCTTTTAATGTCCCAAATAGAAACTCCGAAACCCGGATTTATTTAAGCCTATTTTATCAAGAAATTATACCGGATTTATTAATGTCATCACTCGTAATTTTGTCGTTTGTACAATAAATTTCATCATAACCATCCTATTGATATATTTCAAGATATTGTATGCTCTTTCAGAGCAACACTTTTACCATACTCTAAATTTTATTTTATTTATATTGTATATTTTTCTTAATTCCAACCTTAATTTCACTGTCAGTTATATTTAAATTGTTATTTTATTATTAAATGTATTGTGTTATCGAATAAAAAGGATATTATGTAGACATTTCACCGTATAATCTCAGTCATATAAATAATGCCAATATTTTGTTTGAGTTGTGCCGAATCGACTACACAGAAAATAATCAACGACACAACTGGCCATATTATTAGGCACATCGTGTATTTTGATGCTGATTTAAACTTTTCAATACTCTAACTTTTGAACGGTGATTACTTTCAGGTGCCTACTTCATATATTTTAGGGACTGCGTTCAAAACCACAACTTTTAATATTTATTATTATCACTAATTTCACTTATTTTGAACCAGACTTTGTGGGTGGCGTAAGTTTGTACGTTCGTGCGTGTACGTGTACGTACGTGTTCGTTTCGTACGTGTACGTTTGTGCGTGTACGTTCATAATTGATGAATTATTGGGCAGAAAAAATGCGTAAAAGTGCAAAAATATTATAAACTACAAATCCTTTACGGTGGTGTGATATAATGATAGTGATGGGAAATTCCTACTACTCTTCCAGTGAAGACAGCAAATTTAATTGTGATGAAAAGTTTATGGAGGTCAGATCATTTCATTTAAATATAGTGGTTAAAATGTTTTTATTGTTTACATATATAATAATATATTTTATTTAATATTCATCATCACTATTATCATAATTTTTTTAAAGTATTTATTTATTTAATTTTTTAAGAATTAATTACTACAAAACATTGATTTTGCTTACAAAAATAAAAGGAACCAAATGGCAAAATCTTAACCTTTTGCTTATTCGATTCTGTCACCCAACTGGGACTAGCCCGTTCTAGGGTGGACAGGACTGTTATATTACAATAAAAATCGAAATATTGTTATATATGTTATACGTAATGTTGTTTTAATATTCAATATGACTCGTATGTTGAATAACTTACCAGAAATCATGCCAGATAAGCAAAGTGCCTATATTTAAATTAAATGAATGAGACAAACAAACATCAATTTGAATTGAAGCAGCGATCCATGCGATTTAATTAAACGTTTAAATAGGGCTCGGCAACCCTCAAAATCACCCGAAATACGAAATACAATAAAGATTTACCTGAGCGGAATTAACATTTTAATGAAAACGGATTAATTCCCGATACGAAAAGGGAAAGGCATTCACCTGGTAGTGCACGCAAATATTTGTGTCAATTTAATGAACAACCAACGTGTTCTTCTGTTTCAGTGAATGTTGTCAAAGGTGTTTCTTATAATGTAGAGAAGAGGCGCAAAGTGAGACATGTAGCATTTGCGCTTGTCAATAATAATTCTCAGCTTGTTTTCAAATAAAGAGTGCTTGCGAAAAGAGTATTTCTTTTTTACCGTCATATTTCTTTTCTTTCATCAGAAAATTACATTTTACTACCATAACATATTGTATAAATTACTAGCTGACTTGTGCCCACTTCGTTGGGCGGTAAAACTTTTTACTTGTGATGAAATTATGAGTGTGGTTTGGTTACTACTGAGTGCCATGATTTATTTCCTGACTGCCAACAGAAGGGTTATATTTTTACTGCATATATATATATATGTATGTATTTCCATGCCGATTTGACTATATTACCGTTATTTGTGAGTGTCTTCTTGTGAGTGTCTTATTTGTGAGTGTCTTATCTCTTAAACCATTTATGCAGTAAAAGTGAAATTATATGCAGTAAAAGGGAAAAGTCTTTTGTTTTAAACACTTGAGACAATAAATTTACTTATTTTGATATAAATTCATAATTGTTGATAATATGACCAATAAACATGACCTAACGATTAAAATTATTTTTTTAATATACAAAACTACTTTTTGTGACCTAAATATAAAATTTAGATATATGCTCTCTCTGACTTTTTCATTTTTCGGATTAATATATATTAGACATATGACACTCACAAATAACGTGGCTTTCTATTGGTAAAAGAATTTTCAAAATCGGTTCAGTAGATCCAGAGATTACTTTCTACAACATCACAAACTTTACCTCTTTATAATATTAGTATAGATATATTAAAATTTTACCAAGATCATACTTTTCCCCGCGTTCAGTGCAGGTCAATTATTATATCTTGAGAAGGTTGAATGTGTTAGTGTTTGCTAGACATGCTGGCCAGCTGCAGTATAGCTGGGGGGATGGTCTGGAGACGTTTTTATGAGAGCGGGGAAAGTTGTCAACCTGACATCGTCTTGACATCAGGTTGGGGTAGTTAGACGATGGACTGTTGTCAGTAAGTCTCCACCATCACTCCACAGCTGCATGAATGATTATATAACGTTATACCTTCCTGGGGTGGCAGGTTCGCCTGTAGTAGATGACAGCTCCAAAGTAATTCCAACCACACATCGGCCATGGCTACGTCATATGCGCCCATTACTTTTCTTTACTGATAGCTAACGCTGGACACATGCATACTCCGCTGACTTCTCCCGCTCAGTGGCTGTTCCTTTATACAAGCCGAAAAGCCCGGCTTGGCTTTTTCTTAAAAAGATCGCTAAAATAAATTAATTTGCGAGCGTCTATTGCTTGCTATCTAGCGAGCACAGATCACTCCACGCGTCAAAACAGGTTATCGACAGTGCAACAATTCGCTGCAATCTTGCCGAATGAGTTCAGCTAGTCAACTCGCTCGCACACATGGGCTTGCAACAGGGCTTTTAAAATCAGTGGTTCTTTCATTCTAACCTGTGGTAAACTAAAAAACAATATATGTATCTATACGAGTACATATATTGTATAAGGGTGATAGGCCACCCTTTCTATAATCTGGCCGAATTTGAGGGCCATGATTTTTCAAATATTGTGCCCATTTAAATTACTTAAAAAAGTAGAGCCTTATTGTCTGATTATTTTATATGGTCTTATATCTGTACTTTTAGTTTAAAATGCATAACGTAGATTTCATTTGATTATTTAACATTTTACTGACAATTTGAATATTACGATAAATAATTTTACTACATATCTTTTCGAATTACTAACTACTTTAAATATTTGGCTTCTATTTTGATTATTTGTATTTATAGTTTGACAATCTAGTAGTTAATTCTTGACTACCTATGTATGTTCAGTAAAGAGTAGTAACGAAACTTACTACATAATCCAATTATTTTGACACGTCCAAGAGCGGTCTTTAACCGTCAATTGGACACGACGAAAATGTAAATGTAAATGTAATATACCAGTGTTTAATGTATGCTAGACAGCACCTAGCAGATACACCAATTAATGCAGACATTCACTCGCATCATACCCGCGGTAGCTCCTATTTATGCGTACCCCGAATACGACTGGCAAAAGTACAGAAAAGCTACTTGTACCTTAGCATTTAATTCTATAATCTACTCCCTACAAAATTTAAACAGTTGGAGGACATAAAATTGAAAAAAAAACACCAAGGAGATGCTGATAGGCCACCCTTCCTATAATCTGGCCGAATTTGAGGGCCATGATTTTTCAAATTTTGTACCCATTTAAATTACTTAAAAAAATAGAGTCTCATTGTCTGATTATTTTATATGGTCTTATATCTGTACTTTTAACGTAGATTTAATTTGATTATTTAACATTTTACTGACAATTTGAATATTACGATAAATAATTTTACTACATATCTTTTCGAATTACTAACTACTTCAAATATTAGGCTTCTATTTTGATTATTTGTATTTAAAGTTTGACAATCTAGTAGTTAATTCTTGACTACCTATGTATGTTCAGTACAGTATGTATGTCAGAGTAGTAACGAAACTTACTACATAATCCAATTATTTTGACACGTCCAAGAGGGGTCTTTAGCAGTCAATTGGACACGACGAAAATGTAATGTAATGTAATGTAACGACTTTTGTACTGACGAATAAGTCAGGCTTGCGTTAGCATGAAGTAGAATGCGAGCGTTTCCGTTATATTTAGTTCCGTTTCATTTCAGCAAGTGGCAGATCAGATTTTTTATTGTACAATTTCTATTGATTTGTAGTTTTTATTGCCTGATAAACAATGGATGAAATTGTCTCTTGTGATGAGTTATGTCTTAAATTGATTTCACTCGCTCAAGCAAATAAAACAGCATTTCTTAAAGCCACCGCAGGTATGCGACTGCTGATAAGTTTATGTTAAATTCTGTCTAGCAGCAGCATGCCTTCAGTGTGATTTATTGAATCTACGACACAAGCAGTAAATTTCAAACTAAAGATTGAAGAGTAAAGAGGTACGACTTTTTCTACTATAAACATCGTAAAAAACACACAAAAGCTATATCGGTCTGGCCCCATTCACCAACCCTGGGCACGCCACTGCTCCCACTCCACCACCCCTGCAAGTGGGGTCTTCTGATATCCCAAGACTATGATGTATTTCTTGAGGCCGTTTCCGACTAGCTTCTGGTTTGCAGGCGTGGCGGGCGAGTTCTTATCTTGATCTAACTTTAAATTTAACGCAATGGATTCGGATTAGATTTTATAATGAATGATTACTCGACGCGGCAAACGGAGAGCTTGTTCCGCCCCCGCGCCCACCTTGAAAGGAAATTGACGTAATCCCTTTAGTTGGCTAAACCGCTCGATTATGGTAAAATTAATAGTTACGAACAAATATCGTTTTAGCGTGCGGCTATGCAAATATACCGTATGTGAAATTATACCGAATTCAAAAAGACGTGACTATTATTAGATCGTCACAAGTTGTAATCAGTTCCTATATACTTAGTTAGAGAGTGGGTTCCCGTAATAGCACGAATTACTTGCCTTAGATTTATTACCCTCCATCTCTTTTAACTAACCTATGGGATAATCTCGAACTTTAGAGCTGTCATCTATAACGTTCGAACCCGACGAAGCATGGGAGACAGAGTCCATATCGGGGTAGACCTTCTTTGGGGAGTCTACTAGATAGGAGTTCAACCGTGACTTAAGCCGACCAGAACAACGAGCAGGTCTTAACCCTTTGAGCACCAAAAGCTTTGTGGTAGACAAATACGCTACAGCAAAGCTTAAGGAAATTTTTGATATATAAAACCATTGATTTTATAGTGTAATAAAATCAATGATAAAACTGTTAAAGGGCGATGTAAATAAAATTTTGCATTTTTTTTAAGTTATGTAAAAAATGGTTATTAATTGATATAAGTGTCCCTGTGGTCCATAAAATGCAAAGTTACACCTTTTTCTAAAATTTATTTTTTTTATTATTTCACTCAGAATTCATACTTACAAGAAACGAACTAAAAGAAAAAACCAATTGAAAAAGTGGCCATTCATATATTTTTTTTTAAATTCCCAAAGTTTGTTATCATCATTTGCGATTTTTCAAAAAAAAAAACGGTATATTTTTTAATAACATATTTTTTGCTATTATTAATCGGGTATCGGGTAGCCGATTGGTCGTTTCAGAAGCGGTTGCCGTAACAACCACCCGCGCTCTCTAGGAAACAAAGCCGTTTCCAGACTCCCCCGATTATCAGTCGGAATGCAGAGTCGATTGGCTGACGCCGCACCAAACCGTCCAGGAGGGAACTGCTCAAGTTGCTAGGTCGCCTGATCTTACATTGTAAGTTTCTGGGTTTCATCCTCGGCTTGGTCCCCATTTTCCGTTGGGATAAAATTAACGGAATTGCATTTTAATCCTGTCGAGCGAATGCAATAACAATACACACTTCTATACATGCTACATGCACACAAACATATAAACACTTCATAATAGGGTTGGTTGTAAGAGATTATCGTATGACAATAAACCCGCCCATTGTTAAATTTTACAATAAAGAGTAGAAACAAACAAGCTCGCACTTCAGCGTGTAGGCTACCGGATAGGTGCTGACCCGTGAGCTGGGCAGACCCTAACACATAGGTCATATTGGCCCAACTGCACTAGGCCCATTAGCTCCCACTATAAGCAAACAGTTGGTATCATGGTGATTTCGAAGCTTACGATACTTATTTATAGCTCTCTACATTTAGTATTGACTATGGAAAATACAATAATAGCATATTGTTATATTATTCTCGTCCTAGAAATCGCATTAGCATATTATATAACACTTATTGATCTTTCATTTTCAAAATCATCGCGGTCTCAAATTATATCCGAAATTTCATGGTCGCCGATTTTCAGCCTCAAATCGAGCGCCGAAAATCCGGAAAAACCCGATTTCCCCCTCATGCATATTTATCATCATCGATGAATATTAAATTGTCGACCAAATTATTTCGACGCGCCGCCCGGCCCGTCGCCTTTCGAAATGATTTTGCAATTTTGCTTCTTTCCGGATTACTTTAGTGTCAAAGGGAATATTTTATAGTTGGGGAACCAGCAGCCCTTAAAGTTATAAATAGGATAGAAAACGAATTTACCGCGTGAAATTTGAAGCACCCGACGTTTCGATGACGTTGCAGCCGCCGTTGTCCAGGGTAGACTGAAGAGCTGTCAATCCGTTGTTTTGCGGGTAGGCCGCATACCGCTTCCGCTACTGCGTAGGTTATAACGGTGGTGGGGGGCCGGGCTCGGAGCGCGGGAATTTTGAAAATCTGTCTTGCACACAACACTCACTGTATCCTGTTTTACGTCTTTGCGTTCGGCGTTCGGCGGCGGGAACATTTTAAGAAGAGGGTTCCACGTAGAAGAGAGTTTGTAACCGTCGTCTCTATTGTAGTTCGGGGTTCTTCTTATTTCAATGGCTTCCCGGATCATGCGAGGAAAGTAGAATTGTTCTTTGGATAGCACAATGGGATTTTGAAACTGCATCCAGTGGTTACTTTCGCTATCCAATGTATGTTCGCAGATCGCCGATTTTTCTCGCTGAACGTTTTTAACAGCTTTGATGTGTTCTGTCAGTCGCGTGGCTATGGGCAGTTTCGTTTGTCCAACTTAGGCTAGACCGCAACTGCATTCGACTTTATACACACCCGGGGTTTGCAGTGGTATTACATCCTTTACAGGCCTCAAAAATCGAGCTATTTTTTGGGTCGGTTTGAAGATCGTTTTTATATCGAATCTGTTTAGCAGTTTACTTATTCGATCTGTCACGCCCTTGACGTATGGTAAGAATGCTATTGATCTGCTCGGTTTCTGAGTTTCGTCTGTATTAGATCGTGTGCGTGTCTCGTGATATTTTCTGTATCCATTTTTCCTAATGACATCATTGACATGTTCCATCTGCATCGGAAAATGCTTAGCGTCGCATAGATTGCGTGCTCGATTCAATAGCGACGTTTGCACTGAACGTAGATGGTAGGGATGATGGTGTAAGCTTGCATGCAAATGTCTGTCCGTTTTCTATCCTATTTATAATGTCAAAGAACCGCGATAGTCTTCGTTTTTATAACCCTTAAAGTGTTTTGGAAATGCTGAAAGTTCACCAGTAGACAGTGGACGCAATAAATGGTCAGATGGTCAATGGTCAATGGACTCAAAACAAATGGTCAGATTGCTTAACCCTCCAACCGCGGGTGACGTGCACGTACGCTTTTGCTCCTTCCGTGCGAAATCGCGGAGCACGCTATTATAGCGTTCCATATGATTTCTGGGTAGTTTCTGCATCAGGAGACGCTATTTCCACGTCAACATAGATGATCGGTATTTTTAAGCTGACAAGTTAGGTTACCACCACACCAATCGATACCGATTGCACCGATCGACGGTAGAATAGATCAGCCAGCGTCGATCGTTAGTTGTTACCACACTCATCATCAACATCATCATCATTTGTTCATTCCATAAAAGCATTTCACAATACTGAGGAACATGTCAAATTTTACAATCATAATTTACCGGATGATAAAACAGCGTTGATTATTTAAAAGGAAGAAAAAATAATTGTAATCAGAGGTGATTACTTAAAAATAGTCAAATTTACAAAATAATCAATAATCAAACAAAAAATAATAATCAATACAATGAAAAAGAAAAATTCTGAAACATGCGTAATTAAAAACAATGTCAATAAAAGCTAAAACTTAGTGCGAAAGTATAGTCATAATATGGTTATTTATAATCAAGCAATTGTGGACGCAAATATCATAAAAGTCGTCCAGTTTGTAAAGGGCATGTTTGACTAACGGATTTTTCAAGCAGATTTTATATGCTGCCATCTCAAGTCTTCTCGTCGATGACGGCAAAGCATTGAACAATTTAAAACTAATATATAAAAATGTTTTTTGATATTTAGTCAAGCGTACTTTAGGCAATAACACATTGTTTTTATGTCGCGTATTATGGCTATGTCGAGTGGAGTGAAGCTCGCAATTTCAAAGATTCTCTTTGGCGTATAAAAGGCACTGATATATGTACATGGACGACATGGTAAGGATACCAGCTTGAATAAAAAAAGGGGCGCAATGTGTTTCTCTGCTTACACCAAAAATTGTCCTAACGGCTTGCTTTTGTAGCACAAAAACGCGATGGATATCGGTTGCATTACCCCATAGTAGTATCGCATGAGACATCTTTGAATGGAAGCAGGAGTGCTACACACTGATCGCTGCATGTTCGCCAGTTAGAAATTTTACCTTTCTATAGCATAGACTGCCGATGACAAAGTTGCACACACTAACGCGGGGGGGGGGGAGGGAGGAGGGGGGGAGGGGGGAGGGGGGGGAGGTTGAGATGGCGCGGCGGGGGGGGGTTGTCTACTTGCTGCGAAAGTCTTGGAAGGACACAACCGATTTTAACACGCTTTTATTAGGTCGACCTGTATGTAACTAACAGTAATGTAATGGAATCTAACGTAACTAATTTAACCATCTTCCAAGGATCGTAGCGTCATGAAAATTGGCAGCTGTATGTAGTTCTGATGACAATACAATAATATGGTACTGTCGAACTGATCTGATGATGGAGTCGGAAGATATGAACTGGAACTTCATGATGGAACATCGTATCATCGCTGTGTTTGGATTTGATAGAAAAGTATTGGAATGTACTTTGACCACGAATAGGTTTCAAGGTCTGATGATGAAGCCGGAAGATAGGCACTGACATTTCATGATGGAATATCGTATCATAGCCGCGTGTATGCGAATATCGTATCATAGCCCAAAAGTGTCGTTTTAGTTTTTTTTTAAACTATTAATTTATTTTTAATATACCTGTTCAATGATATAGAAAGGCAAATATTTAAAATAACTACCGAAATCTTCTCGCGAATTTCTACAAAAAAATAATAAAATCGCTCGCGGTTGGAGGGTTAATAATGAAACGCATGGCGTCAGCATGACTCCATACATGTCCCTGAATGAAGTGAAAAATAGAGTCCCTGCAATTGATTTGGAAAAGCTGAAATTTGGAAACGTGTCAATTTGCTTCTTCCTATGCATGGAACAAACAGTCAGAAATCGATTGCATAGAATCCACTCAGTCAGCTGCCCATAGAATTCAGGATAACGACCGCGCGCGCCTTATGGTAATCAGGGGCTTATGAGTGATTAAACGCTTTTATATTCGTTTGTTTTACACCTTTAGTTTAGCACTTTTTGTCGCTGCCTCGTGGCCTATTAAGTAGTTAAGCTGCCACTACTCCCGCCGCGTCATGCTTGCGAACATTTCCATGTTGACGATTTATTGCTTGATTCTTCTAAATTTTATGGTCGTTTTCATGGTCGTTAGGTACCCAAAATATTTTACGAGTCGCAAAATTGCAATTATAAATAATATTGTAGGTTGTAAAGCTGCGACATTTAGTAAATAAAAAAATCAAGGACTTATTGAATGAATTCATATTCACTTTCCCGGCCTACCAACAGACGTGGAGGGAAAGTGTTGTGAACGCGCTTAATTTCTCTTCAGACGAAGACGGAAATATCCATTTTAAGCCCCCCTGAGACGATTAAGACCATACTCAGAATATCTGTCTGTCTGTTTCAGCGCTACCGCCACGGTAGCGCTAAAACGCTTATAATACTGGCGAAACGCTTAAAACGATTTGAGTTGAGTTTTTACATCTAGGCATCTTTTGGTTATAGGAAGATTTATAAAGCTTGTAGTTGAAATGGGTTCACTTAGAGACTCACAAAAACCCTGGTGGGTCGAAATCACATTGTGAAAGTTTGGTTGTAATATCTCATTTAAAAGCTACACTAACAATATGTCACTAGAAAAGAAATATTTTTTTCCGCGTTCAGTATAGCCGCGCGTGAATTAATTATGGAAGTCACATTGTCACTTAGCTTTTACGAACGCACATTGTATAACCGTGAACAAGTACGAACGAGCTCGTCTGCTCACCGGTCGTAATTATATCACCAGCCGAACTAGACACTGCGTTTTATTTTTCCGCCGCGCGCCTTCGGCAGCCGCCACTTCCATACACTGCCAACTGCGGTCAGTCTCTATGGGCCACACAGTCGAGTAAATAGTCAACTCAAAGACCTCTAACACCTATTACAATTTATGAGGTGCATACACCGAGAAAAAAACAAAGGCTTGACCTATTTAATAACGATTTTGCTGACTAAAATAATGATTTAATGTGGTTAGGTCGCCCGGTGGTATAGGGTTAGGTCGCCTGACTTTACATTTAAGGTTCTGTGTTTGATTCCCGGCTGGGTCACCGTTTTCCGTTGGGATACAATTAACGGAATTGTTCTTCAATTCTGTCGATCGAATGCAATAACAAGACACACACCTCCATACATGTTACACGCACACATACATATGATGTCCTCCTCATCGTGATCCGACGACGGCGACCTCTTCGTTGACAGGACCTCTTCGAATATGCGCGCGGAAGTGACTCGTGAATCCCAGTTTGTTTTTGAAGGTCCGATTACAACGACTACAGTAGAGTTCACCGCAGTCGTTGTAAGTATATGTGTAATTAGGCTTCGGACGAGTTTTGCGCTGTTGGCGGTTCGAGTCGAGGTTCTCAAGCCGGGCTTCCTCAAACTCTTTAATTTTTGTGGTCACCGTGGAGCGCACACTCGCTGCGTTTATGAGCAGCCCTCTCCCAGCTCCCAGGTGGAATACCACTGGCGGTTAGGTGCCTTTTTAACACATCTTTATAGCGTAGGTGCTGTCCGCCGACTTTGCGTGCGCCTTTTGAGAGTTGGGCATAAACAACGGCTTTCATGAGGCGGTCGTCTTTCATACGCACTATATGCCCACACCACCTCAGCTGAACTTTTATGAGCATAGCTTCCATGCCCTGCATTTTCGTCCGTCGTAACACTTCTGTGTTTGACACACGGTCTTCCCATGTTATCCTCAGGATGTTTCGGAGGCACCTCATGTGGAAGACGTCTAATTACGCACCATACATATAAACACTTCGTAGTAGGGTTGATTGTAAGACTGTTGATACTAGGGTTGATTGTAACTTGCCCATTGAGAAATTTTACACTAAAGAGTAGAAACAAATAAACCTAATAAGGACACGGTTCCGATAAGACGTATCACCATTCTGATAATGTATGGGGCAATTGATGTACCTACTACCATTTTTGACAGGTAAAACGTCGTTGCCGACTTTACACGTCTAGCAGTATCATACACGCTGTATATCTGCACTATACTGACTGCCTTTAGGTAGTGCCTATTGTGCTGTCGAAAGATGCGCGCTGCCGATACTTTTAAATGCCACGATGCCACTAATTACCGCAATAAATCAACTTGGGTTGTCGACTACAGCGGGCGAGCCCGTCACCTCAGAAAGTTTTAACGATTAGTCGTTCTATCTCCCTGGAGTGAACGTAGAAGACTTGGGACAAAAACAGTCCACCATCTAGCTACGTCACAAGCCCGTAAGAGGCCAACGCCTTAACCGCGAGATAGCCAGGAATGTTACCTGGCGGGCCGACACTCACGCCCTTACTTCCAATTGTGTCCAGATTACTCCGGTCTCTCGATTGGTTCCGAGTTGAAGGTCGCTTGCGCGGTCCTCTCCCTTACGAAGCGGTGAAACGGTGTATACCAAATCTATCGCGGACCACAGCGTCCTTTGCCCGGCTGTAAATAATCAATACCGCAATAAATCAGTGCGATAACTCGATATTGCCAGACAATCATCACGCTCGACTCACGCAAGTATGTAGTACTGCAATACGTGTCACCATGCAAACCGCGAAATAATCCTGTCATTAGCAGTCATTTGTGGGCATTCACCTTCATTAAATCAAGCAGCTAACTAAGATGGAATAAACAAATAATTAAAATGAAAGTTATTCTACTAAAATGATTAAATTACCAAATTCAGTCGCCGAATCCAAATGCGCCACATCCCCAGTAAATGTAATGGCGCCAAACCAAATTGTACCATATATAACATTATTATCGCGCAATCTATTGTGCCAAATATGGCACACTACACAGTTTTTCATCTGTAAAGAAACCCTTTTTTAATATTTGCAGTGCAGCAGCGGCAGCAGCAACCGCAGCAGCCGCCGCCGCAGCAGCCACCAACGACGGACGCCTGTCAGGAAGAGGAATCCGAGGATCTAGAGGCCCACCGCCCTTGCTTCGATCGCGAACACTTCCAGCCATCATCGTTCCAGGACTCTCCATCTTGCAAGCGCAGATCGATCCGCGGTACCAATATCCAGGTGAGTGTAGTCCTACATTTCAAACTCGAATGTAACTAAAATCGGCAAACAACGATTCTGATTACAGTTAATATTACGAAATGAAACATATTTTTTTCAGGTTAATTTATTTATTATTTACTAGCTGCGCCTAGCGGTTTCACCCGCGTGGTGATGGAAAATTGTGATAATGATGATAGAAAGCCATATATCTTTATAAATTATAGCCTATGTGTTATTCTGATGTGTAAGCTATATTATTTTAAAGTTTCATCAAAATCCATTTAGTAGTTTTTGCGTGAAATAGTAACAAACATCCATACATACATACAAACTTTTGCGTTTATAATATTAGTAGGATAGTAGGATAGAATTTAAATTTCGAATGTCAGTTTCTTAGATTTTTTTTCCTACTTACTTGACAGTTATCGTTATATTTTAGATAATTCACACTATATCTTTATAAATTATAGCCTATGTGTTATTCTGATGTGTATGCTATATTATTGTAAAGTTTCATCAAAATCCATTTAGTAGTTTTTGCGTGAAAGAGTAACAAACATCCATACATACATATAAACTTTCGCGTTTATAATATTAGTAGGATTATTTACTTAATTATGATAAATGTTATAATTATTAAATAATATAATTAATACCCAACATGTATTAAATAAGCATTAATTATGCAAGTACAGGCATAATGCATTAAAAAAAAATCGGTTGTGTCATCTCAAGACTTTCCAGGCGGACAGATTCATTTGCATAAGAATTGTATTTTATTCGGATTATGTGTAACTTTTTAAAAAATCGTTTCTTTTCTCAAGACGATTTTCTTGCACATAAGATAAGTATACATTGAAAAATTAATTAAAAATCTTTTTTTTTTTTTTTTAAATTTAGATATTTGTTACTGAGAAAACCCCGAGAAAGGGGCATAAATAAAAGCTTTCCCTCAAAATATGCCAATGAAGTTTCTAAAATTTTTAAAATATCATCCCTACAGAATAGTGTAACTTTGGGTATAAAATTATATGCAGTTTTCTAAGTTTCACCATGACCTGGCTGCTGGACCCAGGGTTGGCTCCCGACGACGGGACTCCTCAACAGTCAACAGCACAGACACGAAATTTTGCATATGCATTCAATTACGACAGCCCATCCTGTTTGGCTTGAGCAAAGCAATATTATAGCAAACAGCCCAAAACTAACAGTTATCAAATCTTAGTAAAAACAGTATATTTTCGTCTATCTCAATCCATTTTGAATCATAGTATTTTTAATAAGGGTAGCACTCTAGACCAAGTTGGTTGTAAAAGTACAGTGTTCAGTAGCTATGGTGATTAACTTCAAAACATTAATTGTTAGAGTGATACATAAGTTCATCATATATTGTATTTCGTCTATAAATAAAACAGATACTTGCCATGCACTTTGAGAGATGATATTTTCCTTTCTCGCGAAAACAAAAAACAAATTGAAACAATGATGTTCTCCGTAATATTGCGATGAAAACATCGCAACATAAGTTGTTTTTTCCAATTTTGTTTTGATACTACTTATTCTGTGATTATTTTTTGTATAAAGTGCTTGATGACTATTAATATTCTTATAATAATTATCTATTTTATATGTATACTCATGTACATGGATTCAGCTCTATTTTTTTTAAATTTTATTTGTCTGCCGTGTAAAGCCGACTTTAGTCAACGCTATTGTCGAATTAATATTTATGCTTTAATCGTTTTATATCTACATTTAAACTGACGAATTCTAATAATTAGCTTTAATTCATAATTCATGCTTTTATTGTATATTCTGAATAACTAAATTGAATACTGAATACTGAATCTACTATTTCAGACTGCAAAAAAGTCTCTGTATGTTACGCTTTGTTATGTTTATTATTCCATAGAATTGTACTACCGTAGTATGCCAGCAAATTGGATTACGAGAAGCGACCCACTTAACCTATTTTGCTTACAAAGGACGTTCATTGCAGATGCAGTTAGAATGAAGAAGTGTACACAGCTAATTGTCTACTTAATTCAATTAGTTTGCTGTTCTGCTTTTCGAAAATAAATTGATTGCGGCAAGAGCAGGATTCGTTGTATTTAAATGGCGTTGCTCTTGCAGAAAGTGCAGCCCAAGGACGTTACCCAAGGGAAATCCTCCCAGTAGGTAGTAAATTAAAACAATAATTTATTTTAAAGAGGCAGGCGCTGAACTGTCAATAAATGCTCAAAATGGGGGTGTAGGGGGAAATAGAAGGAGTGTAATTTTAAACTTTAAGACTTTGTTTGAACTATTTAGGAGGTAAACATACTAGAAGTCACTACTCCTAGATGGTGACTAGGGGAAGAGGGGCACGCAGAAGGTCCCTTTTTACACGACTGTCCAACAAAAAAGGACTGCAATGTGTTCAGATTTCATCTGTGTACGTTTTCCGTTTTTTCCACCATAACTTCTAAACGCCTGAACCGAATTAGAAGTGTTTGGTATAGTTAGAATTTTTATGTCATCTTGAGTGTCATACGGTACCTAAACCCTTTAAATATCAAGTAAGTAGTTGTCTAAATGTCTAAATATCCAAATGTTAATAAATTAACATTAAATATATCATGTTTGGTGTCAAATGAAATGTCTGATTGAGTACATTCCGGAAATATATAATACGTTTATCTATATAAATAAATGCGTAAACCACAAATATTTCATAAAAAAACGTAAAAAAATAAGTATAAATACAATGGTTCACTGTCTGTAACGGCAGTCGTGATTTTTATTCTTTTTAATATATTTACTTGTTTCTCGTTTTTTTTTGCTTTTATCTCTGAAAGTAAGCATCCTAGTCCTTTTACTTATACTAAATTAAAGCTGATAGAATTTACCAAAAAAATGTGCTAAAGTTTTTTTCACTATCTCCGTTTCCGAGATATCAGTGCTTAAAATACGTTTATTTTGAGAAAAAAATATCTTGCGTATTTTGCTATATCTGACAAGTTAACTTTTCGATCCTTCATCCTACGAAAACGCTAAGGAGGAGGAAGTTGTAAAACATTAAGTCTTCAAGAATATATGATATTTTACTGTTTTATCATCAAACGTTCTGAAGTTAGAGCAATTTTATCATTATGTATAAATTCCGAGATTTTGCCAAAAAAATACCTTCCGTATTTATTTTTCATTATTCCACTACTCTAAGGATGAATTTTAATGACCACCTTCTGTTAATATCTGCGTATCGCCGTTAGTTAATCACGATTAACAGTTAAAAGATATACATATCGAAAACCACTATACCTTTTTTTATATTATGTCTACCTTAGTACAGGCGAGGCCTAGTTAGGATGGCTTTGAATTTTAAAAATACATTTAATATTATAGATAAATAAAGAATTTTGAATTTTGAATTTGAAACATATCAATTTTAGAGACAGTCATAACTGTGAAGCAAGAAAACTTCCTGTTAAATGTCTACAACAAAAGCCCGCTTATTAACACGCTGAAGGTCACACTACAGGCACATGGAATTAAAAACCCTTCAAGCACAGAACGATGAGTACGTCCTCATTGTAGACACGACTGTGGAGTTGCCACATACCAGCGCCGTTGCTGTTTTGGTGAGGATGTCGACCTAATAAGCCAAAACAGCTGCTGACCAGGATATAATTTTCGGTAAACCTGGAAACATAAAACTTCCATGAGCTCCAAAAATTACATGAAATATTATTCAAATATAAGGTCACATACATTTGGAATCAATAAATCCGAGTCACCAATATAAACCATAATATCTCGGAAACTAAGAATGCTAGCTTATTTAATAAATACCATATTAATAGTGAATGTTGAATACCAGGAAAGCTCCTTATAATTTTTTTTAAACAGAACTAAAACAAAATCAAAAACAAAGGCAGGAAATTCGTAGTTCGATTTTCAAAAAAAATTTTTTTTTAGCCTTTTTGACGGCATTATTATATTTAAGTAGTCTTAAATATACTATAAATTGACTTTTATTTAAATAAGCTATCTTTCTTAGTTCCCGAGATAGTTGGTGATCCGGATTCATTGCTCCCAAGTGTATCTGGCCCTATGTTTAAACGAGAATTTAATGTAATTTTGTCAAAAACAGCCCTGCCATGCTTTTTATTTGCTCATATTATGATTTTGATAAGCCAATAACATGGGAAAAAGATAATTTATAAATTATTCTAGCTCGATAATATATAAAATGATTTTTTAATTTATGGGACACATACTCGTATGTCGAATGGTCCTCAAAGAGATAGTCTATACATTGATTTATATTTGAATAAGATAGCATTGTTTGTTCCTGAGCTATTAGGGTTATTGTTGGTGACCTGGTTTTATTGTTGGTGACCTGGAGTGTATCAGGAGCTTCAGGCTTTCGGTTTCAAGGCATACTGTTTTTATAAGCCTTCAATCGGTGCGATACTACCTCAGCAGCCTTCAGAAAGAGTAAGCTGGGATTTATCAAACTGTATTTAAAATCTCCAGACTTCCAAGAGGCTGCTGTAGTTTTTTCAGCCCTTTTCCCGACCAAGGATAATATCAAGGAAGCTGGGAAAAGTGTATTTTGGAGTGGTACGGGGCTCATACATTTATTTATGTCCGTTTACCGAATTTAACAGAAACTAATTTATTTTCGCCAGGTCTTCCTCAGAGTAAATTTCTTTTTAAGCTATTGCATAGCTTTTATCGCGGGCCTAGGCCAGAGCGGCGACCGAATGAAGAAATTTCTTAACGAAAATTAATGATTTTAAACTGATAATTACGTCTAAACGAGTACTGCTTACGATTCGAAAAAAAGATATGTTAAACAAGAACATTTTCCTAATATTCTTAGCTTTGAATATTTTAGATTTTGTTTATATTACATAGTGTAATTAATTTGTGAAATTAGGTCTAACCGAACACAAAAACGACTACTACGCAAATACTATCTGACGTATTATTATGAAACCTGCACCATTTTAAAGATAATTTAATTATCTATCTTTTTATCTACGATTTTTTTCGAAAAATCCGCTTTTTGCTCCATTTTGATTTATCGAATAAAAAATTCGTGCGCGGCTCTCTATCGGAAGACGTTTAAATTATTATTCCGAATCATTTGCTTCCGCAGCCGCAAATGATTCGGAATAATTTCAACGTTTTCCGATAGAGCGCAGTAATCTGATATCAGAAAAAATAAAATAAAAAAAATACGTGTGGCACTCGGGGACTGCCGCGGTAAAGCTATTGCATAGCATTTTTAACAACTTATGCAATTATAATTATTTTTTTTTTCCTATATCAGATAACTGCGCTCTATCGGAAAACGTTGAAATTATTCCGAATCATTTGCGGCTGCGGAAGCAAATGATTCGGAATAATTTAAACGTCTTCCGATAGAGCGCCGCCCACGAATTTTTTATTCGATAAAGCAAAAAAAACGGATTATTCGAAAAAAATCGTAGATAAAAAGATAGATAATTAAATTATCTTTTAAATGGTGCAGGTTTCATAATAACACGGAAGATAGTATTTGCGTAGTAGTCGTTTTTGTGTTCGGTTAGACCTAATTTCACAAATTAATTACACTATGTAATATAAACAAAATCTAAAATATGCAAAGCTAAGAATATTAGGAAAATGTTCTTGTTTAACATATATTTTTTTCGAATCGTAAGCAGTACTCGTTAAGACGTAATTATCAGTTTAAAATCATTAATTGTCGTTCGTAAATTTCTGCATTCGGTCGCCGCGCTGGGCCCGCGATAAAAGCTATGCAATAGCTTAATAAATAATTATAATTGCATAAGTTGTTAAAAATGCTATGCAATAGCTTTACCGCGGCAGTCCCCGAGTGCCACACGTATTTTTTGTCCTTACGTAAATACGCCAGTTTTTTTAACCCGACAAATCGGTACTTTGACTTTCCCGGCAGAGGGAAAGTATTGTGAACGCACTTATGTGTGTCTGTGTGTGTGTGTGTGTATTCCACCACGATAGCACCCAAATGCTTCGTCCGAGTGAGCTAATTTTTTTGGCATGCAGGCATCATTTGATCAAGGCAAGAATTTGAAAGTGTGTGGTTGAAATCGGTTTACCAGGGGGCGCGCTAGTCGTACTTTAATCTCGAAATATTCGCCAAATGTTGAAATTCGGTACACAGATGCGTTGTTGGGCGAAACCATATTGTGAACTTTTGGTTGAAATATCTCTTATGCAAGCGACACAGACAAGACAAAGAACGAATTTACCGCGTGAAGTTTGTAACACCCGACGTTTCGTCGATGTTGCAACCGCCGTTGTCTAGGGTGTCTACCTTTGACAACGGTGGTTGCAACATCGCCGAAATATCGGCTGTTACAAAATTGACGCGGTAAATTTGTTTTTATCTTATTTATAACGTCAAAAAACCGCGACAGTTTTTGATTTCACAATACTACAATATATTGGGAAATAGCCATTTTAATACCACTTAAATATTAAAAATTCTACATTTGCGATCATAATTACTTGACACAATCACTATCAGGGGGGAGGGGGTTGGAGGGAATTGGAGAGGGGGAGAAGGATTGGAGGGGGAAGGAAGGGGGGGGGGGGGTGCGCACGGGGGAAGACTGCTTTCCGAGAATATCTTGGGGTGACACGACCGACTTTTTTGCTTCGCAATGTTTCTAACTTTGTTATTCAGTATTTTATTTGACATGGTAAGGTGTTCGTTAAATTTTCTGAACTTTGTCTCTGTCTTTGAGACTTGTCTGTGAAACAAATACATGAGGACCTCTCTTTGTTTCACAAACCTGACGCAATGATTACGGGCGCCAACGCCGCCCGTAATCATTGTGCGCTTGTATAAAAATATATGTCTATTGTATAATAAATTAATAGTTTTAAAAAAAACACTAAAAACAAGCTTTTGGGCTATGATACGATATTCACATACATACGGCTATGATACGATATTCCATCATGGAATGCCAGTGCCTGTCTTCCGGCTTCATCATTCGACCTTGAAACCTAATCGTGGTTCAAGGTCGAATGACCAAGTTCATGGAATCGAATGGAAGTTCATTCCAAGACTTTTCTAACAAGTCCAACACAGCTATGATACTATGTTCCATCATGAAGTTCCAGTTCATATCTTCCGACTCCATCATCAGATCAGTTCGACAGTACCATATTATTGTATTGTCATCAGAACTACATACAGCTGCCAATTTTCATGACGATACGATCCTTGGAAGATGGTTAAATTAGTTACCTTAAATTCCATTACATAGTTAGTTACATACAGGTCGACCTAATAAAAGCGTGTTAAAAGTAATAAATATTGCCTAGAAAATATTTCCATTGGCGGTCGACGTTTATAACCGGCGCAAAATTATTATTGTTTCGGCCCTTGGTCTCTTGATTCCAACTTGTGTTCCCTCGTCCTTTCTAGATTTATCTGTGTACCATATTATCGCGTTGAGGTGTACGATGGGGATATGGTGTATGGGGTACAATGTGGTTTTAGTCCCAAACCTAGACTTGCCAATACAATGATTCGTTCGAGGAATCTAGACACAATTTGCGATTCTCCACGAATGTGACAGCTGTCTCGATTCATTTCACAACACACTCTCCGACTGGGGCGGACACCTACTGTTAGTTTTCCTACGATTATCCATGGCGACGTAGCCGCGTTTGACATCTGCGAAGCGACGTTGCCATTTTTACAAAAAAGAAAACTGCCATTGTTGCCACGTCGCCTCGTCGCGTGTCGGCTGAATTGACGGTGTCGACGAATATACGGGGTTGTCAGGAAATGTGTGCCGTGATTTTATTTGCTGAAAGGGTGGCGGAAAACTGCTGAATTTTATACATTTATATGTGCCGATAGTATCTGTATAGAACAAACTTTGCCAGCCATGGAATATAGGAACTCCTAAAGAAATGAAACAAATCGGTTTTTTCACCCAAGACTTTCCCGGCTAGTAGCCAAGGACTGATTTTATCTAAATATTTATTTCATAAATAAAAGCGATGAGCGCCCTCTCTCGGGCGACGAACGAACCCGTTAGTGTTCCGTTACACGACGACTTTGAGCGACGCGGTTCGTTTCTCTGCTTGCCTCGGGTGGCTCGGCGTTAATGTTTGATTGCAATGTATGGCGGAAGGCTAAATATTATTAGTGTAGCTTGTACATGAAGTATTTCAACCAGAATTCCACAATGACATTTCGGCTCAACAAGGCATCTGTATATCAAATTTCAAGTCTTTAAGTCCAATATTATGAGTAGTGCGCCATTGTATTCTGGAATAGTGCTTCAGGAAGTAGTGCTTCATATCTTCTGTGTATAACTACAGGCATATACGTATATAATACCCTGAGTTCCTTTAACTGTAAAATACCGTCCAATTTTTCAAACGAATATTAAACGTCATTTAGTACAGACAAAATAAGAAAGAAATAATTAAAGCGTAAATGTAACTTTGCTTATAACTTTGTATTGCCAGTAGAATTCGAGATACGATGAGTCCCTACGAGTAAAAATGGTCGAACATGGTTTTAGGGGTGGGGGGGAGATGAAAAAAATCAATGTATGATGATCAGCCAGTAGCCGCCGGTGTTGTTTTCTCTCCTTTGTGAAAGTTTGGCCAGAAAAAGCTAGTGGGAGGCCCAAGAAACAATTTCGAGTAAAATAATAATTAGTGTCTGGGTCTGCATTTCACATTTTATCATTTAAAAAAATATATAGGTTTATGTCAAATAATATATATAATTTTGTAAAAATGCAATGAGTGACCAGTGTCATTGTTTGTATATGATATTAGAAGACTGAAATAAGAGAATCATCTTTTAAAACTGTCCGAGCAGGTATTATTTTAATAAAGGTGTTACTTTAACATAGAAATAAAATACTGTTTCACGCAAAATTTTGACAAAAGTCGCCCTGTTTATCCCTGACCTACTAAGTAGGGAGATCAAAAGGGAGAAATTGTAAAATTTTCGATATCTCGCACCGTTTCAGAGATACACTATTTTCCATATTTGTTTTCACCTAGCTTCCTTTTTTGTTTTTTCTCTTCCTTCCATCCATTCCCCCACCTAACTTCTACCTTATTCAACCTGATGGGCCTCAACAATACATATCATTTCAGAGAGCTACATGTAATGTTATCATCTACATATCATTTTACATAACCGTATTGCTGAAAAGAAAATTACTTTCGTCCTAAGAAAATCTAACAAGATTTTTGATTAATTTAGGATATCGTTGGAAGTAAGTAAGTATTTAATTTTTTTGTAGCTTTACTTTCATAATATTATTAATATTCTTTACTTAGCCGTTACTAACTACGAGTAACTTAATGTGTTAAAGTGATTGCTTATCAAAAATTGTAACAAGAAGACTAATATATTTAAAAAAATATATGATATACCATATTATAAGATCTACGACCGTTCTTCTTTAGTCCATTAAAATGAAGTTTCTTAATTATAGTGGAAAGTAATTTATTTATTTATTTATTATAAAAGGTACACAAACAATACTCTAATATTACATGGCTATCGCTAACATTTTTACTTTGTTTCTAATTAGGGTATAATATTATATGCGTACTCCGCATGCTTAATTTATAATTGCGTATGTGCCGTATCTCATGATTTACAAAATTATCAAAATTATCAAAATTATCAAAAATTATCAGTACAAAAATTAATATTCTTAAAAATTATCAAAACAAAAATTAAAAATTTTAGAAATAAGTTTACAGTGAATTCTGAAAAACAATTAAACAATGAAATGGTAAAAAATAGATCAAATATTGTCTGGAATAAAATAATAAAAACATAAAAATTATCAAAACAAAAATTAAAAATTTTAGAAATAAGTTTAGTGAATTCTGAAAAAAAGTTAAACAATTAAATGGTAAAAAAAAAAAAAATAGATCGAATAATGTCTGGAATAAAATAATAAAAACATACGGTAAATTATCAATTTGTTTCATAATACGTTATTTATAATGGACTTAACTACTAATGGTCCCAGGTTGAAGAAATCAATGTTATCGGTTATAGTGTTGTATAACCGGCATGTACGTGAGATAGGATTGTGGAAAGATTGATTTGTCTGCGAAGTGGGAAGGTGAAATGTTAAGTGCTGCCTCAGTCGCCTGGATGGTACGTTGAAATTTAACGCTTCTAATAAATCTGGTGAGTCTATCCCGCCGTTAAGAAGTTTATGCAGAAACATTAGACTTCCGCACTCTCTCCTCTTTCTAAGAGTAAAAATCTTAAAATAATTTAAACGCTTTTCATAAGAGTAGAGAGTGCGTGATAGGCCGGTTTTATAGGTTACCATACGCATATACTTCCTCTGCACAGACTTTATCGCTTCCGAATGCACCTCATAGTATGGATTCCAAATTATGGAACCAAACTCCAGTTGGCTGCGTACAAGAGAATTATAGAGCAAGTTAAAAGAGTTAATATTTTTAAACGGTTTAGTAACCCTATATATAAAACCCAGTGTTCGCTCGCTCTTACTTACTACATTGTTGATATGCTCTCTAAAAGTCAGGTGCTCGTCGTGAAGTATTCCTAGATCTCTTACACTTTTTGTAGATTTTAGTGTTGAATTGCCGATAGAGTAAGGGTAGTCTTTAATTTGCTTATTTCTAGTGAAACGAATAATTTGACATTTTTCAACATTCAGTTCCATTCTATTAGATTCACACCAATTTTTCAATTCGCAAAGATCTTTCTGTAGTGCATTGCAATCCTCCATTGTCAGTATTTCTTTGAATATTTTTAAATCATCTGCATACATTAGATGCCGACAGCGTAGACTCTTAGAGAGATCATCAATGAATATTAAAAATAGAAGTGGTCCGAGATTTGATCCCTGTAATGAGTAATGAAAACATCTCCATTTTTGCAGACCTTGATAACATCGAGTGATCTAAAAGGAGCTGCCATTAGTTGAGCGATCGCTCACTTCAAAGTAATATTCCAAAATTTTAAATGCCTCGATTAAATTGGTTGTAGGAATCCGCCATTCTATCAATCTGATTAGGGCAAAGCTTTCAATGTTTGTAATTTATTATTCAGCAAAAGTCGGCTTTCGGCGGCGGCATTAGGAAGTTTTTACTCAAAACCATGCTCAGAAATAACCATATTTATTCAGGAAGTTGGCTTCGGAAATTTCGTTTATATAAAGCCAGCGTAATTATGGATTATATCTATAAATAGATATTAAATAAGGTTCTATGCTGATCTCATACTTGTGTGATCATTAAAATTTTCGATTTTGTGATGTACATAAGTGGGTTTTGGTTCATAGGTGGATCATACCTTAGGGGTTATCCCAAAAAGATCTATATATACCTCAGATTTTTTGTAATATAAGACATAACACTGAGCAGCGTCAGGGACACTTGAAAACGAACCGACTCAGTCAAGCCACAGTATACCCCAGACAGTAGCTTCTCTTAGAACAAAATAGAAATTAAAATGAATACGTCGCGAGTCGTAAGCGCTCGAATATGGTCGCCAGATGTTTCGCTACTCGGCCTACGCAGATATCCGAACGCTCGAAATCGTCGCCAGCCTTTACCTGGCCGTAATGCTCAACGTACGCGTTCCTCGGAACGTATCCCTCTGCCCACATTCCTCGCACCCTCTTCCCGCATTGCCCTGTAGCTCGAGAGTAAAGCTACTGGTTTGTATACTGTGGCCATGCAACATATTATTAAATATAATGGACGATATATTATACGATATATTGGCTTACTATGTTTGGACTATTATTCAAATTTTGGAATACATCAGAACCGAAGTTTTAAAAAATAGTTAACCATGCCCAGGATACCCAGGATGAAAACATCATTTGTACAAAGACACTACTTTCATTACGCCGCGATTTTACAACTTAATCAATTTTTGTAAATAAAAATTAATTTGACATTTAGCATACTTAAAAATAATATATAGAAATTGTTATCGAATCATGACACACTAATCATATAAAATATTAGAAATTATAAATTATTATAACGGTAGCGCAAATTATGATTATATTTTGAAATTTTTATGTTGATTTTATTTTAACACATAAGTTTATTATCAAAAATTTCTGCTGGAAGACTTTGGTTTCCTACGGGCGAGTTAGCGGAGTTAGTTAGTAGAATGTCTTCTTCTTAAATCTACGATCATCCCAGGTTAAAAGTACGATTATACATTGTTATTCCTTTCTGGGGTGACCGATACGCCCGTCGTAGAAGAAAACACTCTTCTGTCTACGACCGTAGGTTACAGCCGCAAGCAGAGTTCAGGGCAGCCCTTTCCGCTTTGTCCCTCTTCGAGAAGGCTGCCTAAAGGGAGTTTAACTGTGAGTGGGGTGACCTAAAAAACGCAGGCATGCCATCGGGCCCAAGCGTTAGGTACTTAGTTAGGTACCGTCAGGATATACGCCAATTGGAACAGCTGTTAAAATTATAATGCAGGGTGCACACTACCACCTAGTGGCGGCGCTGCGGGTAAAATAGATTGAGAAAACCCGCCGCCTTGTTTATGCAAATGGCGCGGGGCAAGATGGCGACGCGACGGATGTGGGTGCGAGCGCCTTCGGCGAGAGAATATCCGGCGTCTTGCGACTTTTTCCACTCGCACCCGATAGAAGCTATTTACATATTGATAGGAGAGCTCCGTGGCAGGCTGAGCGACGGCGTCCTACACGCAGAGCGCATCACGATTCGGCCCGCATCCTCATGCGGTTGACGCGCTGCAATTGCTTATCATGCACCACGGCTCACCCTGGATTACTAAGCATCCCTGAACTTACGTATTGTGAAGGATTATATTTGGCGACAGTACTGATCGTAATTCTTCGCTAAACCACTCAGATGACAATCGAAATTAAAAAACCACCCCACAAACGAGTGAATACGAGATTTAGGCAGAGGCATTACGCGTTTCTTGCACCGCGTCTGTATGATTCCTCCTGCTCTTCCTTGGTGGAGGCTAAAGTGTATAGTACAATCAGCAGATTCACTCTGAAAAAATATACTATCAAGTGGCTCATGACGAAAAGTAGAAACCAGTGCGAAGAAATAGTGACTCACATCCTGACTTAGGCCACATTTGCCATATTTGCTACTTGATACTTGACAATAAATACATTTAGTTGATTATGATTAAAATAAATTAATATTACTTTACTAAATAAGTACATTTACAATTTTATATGTTCATAATAGGAAACCTTAACTTCGAAAGAAATGTAAACTTGGGTAAATACGCCTCCATATTCCAAGCCGAGGTATACGCCAGGCTCTTAAAGGACATTGATTTAGACGGCAAAGACATTCGAATTAATAAAAACTTGTATGGGAACCAAAAAGCAGCAGTCAGTGTGGAACAGGAATACACGGAGGAGGTCGACATTTACCGCGGGGTACGTCAGGGTTGCGTTCTGTCCCCATTACTATTCAGCGTGTACTCTGAGGCGTTTATGACCGAGGCCCTGGAGAATTTTGATGTGGGGGTAAAAATGAACGGAAAACGCATAAATAATTTGAGCTACGCCGATGACACAGCTCTTATTGCCTCTACTCAGGAAGACCTACAAAGGTTGGTTGACAAAGTTAATGAGTGCAGTGAAATAGCTGGCTTGTCAATCAATATTTCAAAGACCAACGTCATGGTTATTACCAGGGATCCTAATTTACAACCTATTATATTGGTAGCAGGTAAAGTTCTTGAGCGCTTCCGGCAGTACAAATATCTTGGTGCATTGGTGACAAGAAATTAAGCAAATCGTTGTGTTGTCGGCAAATCGATCTAAGAATAAGAACTCGGATCCTGCATTGCTACATCTGGCTAGTGGTTATGTACGGCAATGAAGCGTGTACCATAAAAGAAGACACCAGACGGCAGCTAGAAGCTTTTGAGATGTGGTGCTACCGTCGAATGCTCCGTATAAGCTGCACCCATAAAGTTAGCAACGAAAAAGTACTTCAGCGTGCTGGTACGACCCTAAAATTGTTGCACACCGTCAAAAAGCCCAAGATTGAATATATGGGGCACGTGCTGCGGCATGACAGATATCAGCTGCTTCAACTGATATTGATGGGCAAATTAAGGGTAAACGGCGACGTGGGAGGAGGAAAGAGTCGTGGCTGTGCATTGTCAGAGAGTGAACCGGGATCACCAGTACGGAACAGCTCTTCCGAAATGCGCAAGACCGACAAAAGTATTCAGAGCTAACGGCCAACATCTAGTAATGGAGAAGCACTTCAAGAAGAAAGAATACATTCTTAAATATAAACCGCTTACGGATTTCCTGTAAATAACAAATTTATATTTATTTCAATTCAAGTAAATTTAGTAATTTTGGTCCCATTTACTAATTCAAAGCATATTACACTTGACTTGATAATTGTGTGAGTATATGTATGTTTGCTGGGAAAGTAAAGGGGACGATGGGAGAGGGTATGTGTAATAGGAGAGGGTGTGTATATTATAAAGTATTCATTTTATTTCACGTATTTCGTTTTATTTCAATTTATATCTGATCCGGATTCTGATTTCTCAGCTGGTGCTGCAAAGGAAGGCACCTTGATACTCGCCACTATATTTCCTTTTTATCCAGCCGTAAAATAATAATAATTTCAACCTATGCGGAGGATGATAGACCTATCATCCCGACCTTAAAGACCCAAAAAGAAATTCACTCTTATTTTACCAGAAGTAGCAATGTAATACTACCCTGTCCGTCTTTGGAATTATTCAAAAGGGATCCAAATTACGTTGGAATGGTTCGTTATAATAAACTGCCTGAAAATATAAAATTTTAATGTAGAAACGGGAAAATAGCCCAGTTTAAATCGAAATTAAAAGGCTACCTTATAGAAAGAGAATTGTATAATATTACCGAATTATAATTCGATGACTAACAATTTCCATCTCGATTTTATTTATTTAACTTAACATTTTTAACTTTTTATTGACTATTACGTTATTATTATTATTTTAAATTGCCTCCGATATTCAATTGTATTTCTTATTGGTAGGACCATATAATTTCATATTTATTGACAAATTAATTTCATGAAAACTTAAACTGCAGTTTTAAGCATCTCATACGACTATTATCAATTATGTGGTGAGTCTCTGAGGAAACATTTGGTATCGATTTTAAAGTTATTTATACATAAAGTGGCTATAAAGTATTGTATCTAAACAACTTGACTTGAATCTATGTTATAAGTGTATGTTTGCTGGGAGAGTAAAGCAGATGGTAGGAGAGGTGTATGTTATAATGTATTTGTTTTATGTTATATTTTAATTGGTTTATGATCCAGATTCTGATTTCTCAGCTGATGATGCCGAGGAAGGCACCTTGACACTCGCCACTATATTTCCTTTTTATCTAGCTGTAAAGTAATAATACTCGTAATTCCAACCTATGCGGAGGAAAAAGATTTATTTAGTAGTGATCGTGTTTTATACTTTAAAATTATTTAATTCGGATCAAGAAAATTCAGTTTGACCATATCAGTTATCAGACCCTTGAAAATAAGTGTGAAAAGTTCCTGAACTCCTAATGGCAAACACGACGGCTTATATTTTGTCTAATATAATATCAGCATACTTTTAACGAGTTTATTGATAACTTACCGACCAATTTTCTGCTAATCCGTGCACAGGCTTAATGGTGGATAATGACAGTAAAGCCGCCTCGTTGACCTCAGCGTATTATGTCTCACAAAGTCCTTTGTGACAACCGCTCAGATCGTCGACTCCACTTTACAGAAATGTATTTCTACGCCCGTCTTGGTTCAGCCCACACTGAAGGGTTTAAGCTTGCTACTACAGGATGTACTAAAATTAGTCCCTTAATGTATTACCTTAAAAATTGCTATATGCCGTATCGTTGCCTTACAATTGGTTACCTTACCTTAATAACGTCGCCTTACCTTAATAATTGGTTATAGGGCGTGTAAGGTCTATGCCTTAAGCCTGCTGCGGTTCTTAAATGACACAAGGCTTAGCGCAGAACTATAGTAGGTGACGAGCACCAATGGTCAGCAATGGTCGCAGTGTTACAAGGCTCATAAAGACCTTAGAAAAGCCCCACTCAACAAATAAAAAAAGATGGTTATAGGGCGTGTAAGGCCTAACGTCGTACTACGATTTGGAAACTAGTATTTTACTACGAAACGCAACCTGTGGCACTCATAATTCTAAAAATGTATTAATATTCTCGTATTATGTTTAATATGTTTACTTTCGTGGTATAACAATATGGCGGCGTACTGTAAATGTCGCTCTGAACACGCGTAGGTATGTATATGGTATAACATAATATAATAAGAATCGATTTTTGAAATAATAGCTCTTAATATTTTATTATTATTTACATCAATATGTCAATTTTTAATTTGGTATATAAGTTTAAATACGTAATAATTATGCACTATAAGACCAGATAGACCAATAGATGGCATTCTAACTCCGTATTCTTTCCGTGAAGTAATCAGTGTATATGAAAAAGCGATAGATGACACTATTATTAATTTTTTATTGTTGTTGCTTTTTTTATTGATAAGTCCTTTATAAAAAACCATTATCGATGTTATCAATATTATAGATGGTCAATAAAATTACTATTAATTGCGCCGTCAATGCAATCATCGCCACCTGAATTCACCGACGCAGAAAGGTTGCCCAATCTTACTATGGAGTTGAGCAATCTGATGCTATATATAAACAATGCTGTAATTAAAACAATACAATATTTGAAGGACTGCGGATTTTTCTGTTAAATTAAATCTCCTTGAAATACTATTCGCAAAACTGAAATATATTTTTTTTGATATTTACAAAAAGTTTTAAATTTTCTCGTGACGTCACCGGGTCCACTAGTTAGACTGTGCTAATAATTTGCCAATATTGCTACTTCAGTCTTCCTCTTGCGCTCATTTTTTTTGTAATTCTTTATAATACTAATAATAATAAAATAAATTCCTTCTTTCAATAAAAGGCGAGCTTAATGCCTTGCGGCAATGTCTATCAGCTAACCTATTACTTAGTTTATAATACAAGTATCGATATTCGATAGGTTTATAATGAAAGTATTCGATAAATTCTAGAAAGCTAAACTTTATTGAATCATCTCCAGTTTATACATAAAAAAATATTTTCTTTCGAATCGAATGTAAATTATATTGTTCACTTTGTTTATTGGCCACACTGATGTTTTTATTTTAAAAATATTTGACATTATATGGCATCTACAAAAATTTACCTGTGATGTATTATGTACGTTAGTTAGTACTAACATGCCGCCACGTGTCTTTAGACATTTGTTCTGGCAGTTGGCTGTAAGATATTGTGATGACACAAGAATAGTCAATTTTAGTAGGCTTACGTTAATTTTTCTTTCAGGCACCTAATAATTCAACTACCTACATACCTGCAGTGTACCTAATAATTAAATTTCCATTTCACACTCGTTTTCATTTTTCTCGCCGGTTGTAAAAAATGTATGACTTTTAGCAAAGTATAAGCCTATTGGGCTCAATTGCGTTTCTTCTTAAACTAATATGTAATATGTCTTGTTGTGCAAGGGGCATTGCAACAAAGGGGACATGAACTATCCCCTCAATAGCTTCAACGACCGAGGTTACTGGGGTCTGGAAAAATATGCTGGCGTAAATGGCCGTTAAAAAAATGTCAGCATCTCTGGCGTCCAGTCATACAACATTACCTTCCAGTGATTAGGAGGAGGAATGCAAAAGTCCACAATTGTTGTTCAGTCCTTCTGGCATTGAAGGCTAATAGCATGAGCCGTACTATTTGTTGGGAGAAACTCGTAAGAGAAACTTCTTCAGGTCCGCATCGCTCATGGTTACAATCATTAAATCGTATAAAGTACTAAAATTTGTAAACAAACTAATGGATATTTAAATCAATTAAATATCACTTTATCATAGAAAGGTAACAAAAGCACCAACAGAAAAAAAATATTATCTGAAATGTTTCTACGGTCCCAGGCGTTTAGTTATAGGACACGCTGTATATTCATCTAGATACTGACTGACTCACTTGGCATGCTAGTGCGGGCGTCTCGGGAAATCTATTGACAAGCAATAAAATATACAAAAACTCGTGTCTGCCTTTAACCAAACCAACAATCGCGCGAACGTGCCCTCCAGGCGAGAAGGGGAGCCTCCTTTATCCGGAATGCTAAGGAGATTCTAAGGAAATGTGAAGTCATTCACGTTTCAGCCAGAGATGTATTAAATATTGCTTCTGCGAAAGAAACTGCAATTCTCCAAAAATTAGATAAATGTTAAAGTAGATTTTTTCAATTATTTGGTTTATCCTTATGCCATTATAAATTAGGCGAAGTGGATTTTATCCCGTGAAGTTTATAGCATCCGACGTCTCGACGATGTTACAATCAGCGTTTTCCAACCTAAATGCTTTCAGTTTTCATCAGCTGTTGTTCTTCATTCTGCTGCTATTTTGGAATTTTTGAATTCCGCAATGACCATTGACATAATTTTAAGAAGGTAGTTACACCTACTATAGAGTTTTACCCTTCGACTCTATTGAAAATCGGGGTTCTCCTTCCCGGCTGTCCGGATCATGAAGGGAAAGTAAAAGTCTTCTTTATATAGCATAATGGGATTTTGAAACCTCAACCAACGGTTCGTTCGGCTATCTAGGTGTTCGTAGATCGCTGATTTTTCTAACTGAACGTTTTTAATAGCCTTGGCGTGTTCTATCAGTCGGGTCGCGATGGGTTGATTTGCTAATCCAATTGTAATCACACCACATGTAAACTCGATTTTATACTATTGTACGGCCAATATCAATGTGCACCTGAAGTCATAAAGCATTAGGCCGGACGACGCGCGTAAGGATTTCCAACAAGTCGACGTTGCTTATCGATAATTTACTCAAATCAAATAAAATAATTTATTCTCTTAAAAACTTATGTGTAGTTGCGTAGACATTGTATCATTGCTTACATTTATACTTCTTACATTATTTAATTCCCTATAATGTTGCCGAACAAAATGAGAAATATTTATTATTTAGAATGTCGTACAAAAATACATCGGGATTTTTTTATAGAAATCGTTTTTTTAACCATTTTTTTTAATGTGGAGTTTCTTGATTTGGTTTTTGAAATGGCATTAAAATTGAAATTCTTCGTGTCGCTTTCATCACTATCATTATAATGAGTTTTCTGGGAATAAAGGGAATTCAAGAGAAATCAATAATGACTAAGCCAATACATTACAGTGTTGCGAAATACATAACTGATGAATTGAAATATTCTGATAGATAAAAGTAGCGATTGCAAAATATTTAACGACCAAATTCAAGCATTTGTGTCATTGTCACCTAATTAAATGTAGCTCTGTAATCAATTGTAGTTTGCCGGCAGTCAGTTAGAGTTTGTCTGTCGAGCAGTGCGGTGCAGTATAATTTCTAACAGTGCAACTAAGGAGGATTTACAACCATCAATGGAGACATTATTTTGTAACGTGGAATTACTAAAGTTGAAGGGCGATATTAACATACAAACTCGGTGTCTTATCCATAACGTTTTGACATTTTTTGACGAACTTAAAAGAGACCCAGCAAAAATTTCTGTCATCAATATCTTAATAAACCTCAAGAGCTGACGGCGTCAATTTGTGGAGTATCTTTGCGGACTGTCAAAAAAATAAAACAAGAAGTTTTACAATCAGGGCTTCCTACTACACCAAGAGAGACGTTTAAGAAGCCGGCAACTGTAACCAATTTAGATAACTTCGACATCGATGTGCTGAGACGTATCATCACATCATATTATGATAACGGAGAATATCCTACCGTGGACAATATACTCAACAAATTTAAGGATGCCATACCTGGATTTAAATGCGGGAAAAGTTCCATGAAAACCATTTTGCAGAGTATAGGTTACAAATATCGAAATGGCGACGACGGACGGAAATATTTAATGGAAAGGAGTGACATTAAGTGTGCCAGAATGGACTTTTTAAGAAAAATGCACAACTTAATTACCACCAATGATTCTCGATCCCGATTTTACCTCGATGAGACCTGGGTTAACCAGAATCATTCAAGAAGACGTATGTGGCACGACGAAAACGACGAAGGTGGATTTAAGAACCAGAAAACCGGAAAGGGATCTAGACTTATTCTTTGTCATGCTGGGTCTGCAAGATCTGGTTTCGTTCCAGAGGCTAAATTGTTGTTTAGAGCGGTGAAATCTAAGAACTTAGACTATCATACAGAAATGAATGGTGACACATATATGGAGTGGTTCGAACGTTTTTTAAAAGTACTCGAAGAGCCATCCATTATTATCGTCGATAACGCAAGTTACCATTCAGTTCAGCTCGAAAAGATACCTAATTCAAAAACGAAGAAAGCAGAAATACAAGAATGGTTGAGAAAAAAAAACATTGCTTTTGAAAGTACCGAGATTGTAGAGGAGTTAATACGTAAGGTGAAAGCAAGTAATCCTTCGAAAGTGTATGCTTTGGATCAATTGGCAAACGAATTAGGACACGAATTGATACGCTTACCACCATACCACTGTCAATATAATCCTATTGAGCTCATCTGGGCTCAGGTTAAAGGAGAAGTCGCTTCGAAGAACAATACGTTTAATTTAGCAGATGTCGAGAAATTGTTTCACGAAGCCGTCGAAAATGTTACACAGGAAAATTGGGCCAAGTGTGTTAAACACGCGGAAGATCTGCAAAGAGCTGATTTTGAAAAATATATTTACAGAGACCAGCACCGTTTGGTTATAAATCTACAAGATAGCAGCGACAGCAGTTCAGATGACGAGTAAAATATAGCTTTTTTAATATATTTTTTTAGCCTGACCAACCTATAATTGTATTTTTTGTTAAAATGTAATTTGTAATATTTAGTACTTAGTTTCATGTTACATTTTAAGATAATATTTAGGTTAATGTAGATATTTTTTAAATATTCTTTAAACTTTTATTTCACTTTATTGTTGCATGTATACGTTAGTTTGTATTTATGAAAATTTTTCTTAATAAATGAGTTTAAAACTAACTAAACCAATTATTACAAATAACCCATCGAAAATTTTCATCATAATCTATAATATCCATCGATATCTCTTGTCATCTTTATCGATCCAACCATCGATCCATCATAATCCATCGATATTCCATCGATACATCGATACTGCTATTATTATTTTTAAAACACGCATCCCCATAGTGCGAGCGAAAGACAGCGAGTGTGAGCGAGAGGTCCGGCCTAATGATTTAGGACTCCAAGTGCACGTTGATAATGGCCGTACTATAATATAATATCGCTCTATCCCCGTCTTTCTCTCTGTAATTCCGTGCAGTATTGAACTAGAACGTCAGAAACAGTTTAGATATATGTAGTGCTGCAATTATATATATTATTGTAATAGGCTATAATCTGACTGTAGGTTTATATATACTTTATACTATCGACATACTTAAACCTAACAATAATTAAATTTATTTTGTTTCATCTAAGTGTGTAATTTAAGGTATGTTGCGCTTAGCTCATATTGAATGTTTCTGGATTCTGATAAATAAGACCAGATTTTAGACATATGATACATTTAATGTTTTTCAAAGTATATGCCCTCCCAATTTATTTATTTTTGCATTCGCTGGAACCATTGTAAGAAGCAGTTGAACCAGGTTTCCTTATGGATCTCATCAATGGTTTTGTGGACCGATTCACCGATGATTCAGAGCTCGTAAAACGTCCTGTAAGTTTGTATTTAATTTTCGGAAGCAAAAAGAAGTTGCGATGTGCGAGGTTTGGATGTATGGCGGATGCGTCATCAGTTCTTCGTTTGAAGCCTTCAAATACGCTTCCGTTACGTTAGCGGAATGTGCGGACGTCGTGACGCGGTGAAGGACGATATTGTTTCGAGGACGTCTTTCGCGATTTTTTTTAACGAAGACTGGGCAAGCAAGTGTTGACGTACCAATCTGCAGTCACTGTGGTTTGGTCATCAATCGACACTGTTGTGTAATGTCCTGATTTACCGAAAAAAGAAACAACCATTTTCTTCCCAATACTTTCCTTAACTTTCGTTTGCAAATATTTCTAAAGGAAAGACCCATTCTGCCGATTGGCATTTTCTTTTCGGTTCAAAGCAGTACATCCAGGTTTCGTCCCCTATCACAATATTATAGAGAGCCAATAATTTCCCATTATTAAACTTTGCTATCATTTTACGACACCACTCTACACGCAGTCGTTTCTGGTCTTCCGTCAAATCATACGGTATCAATCAAGTGCACGGCTTCCGTACCTTCAAATACATATGTAAAATATTTGACACTTGACTCATTCCAATGCCTAATACAGTACGAATTTATTGACAAGTACTTTTTTGCCAGTTTCAATTAATTGGCTTACGGTATCAATATTAGTTTCGGCAACCGCAGTCGCTGGTCGACCTTTACGTGCATCGTCGTGGAGATAATTACCTCCACTTCTAAGCTCACTGAACTTCACATACACAGAGCTACGAGATGGGGCTTCATCGCGTAATGCCAATTAAGGTCTATTGCAACTCTCTTAACCCCTCAAATGAATGGCGATTAGCTCGGGTTGCCTGCGGCAAAATGTATATAAATTTATATTTACATTTACATTTACATAGAGCGGGGTTTACTATAGAGATATAGCATTACTATAGAGCGAATTACTATAAAGCGGCGCACATTTACATTTATATTTACATTTATATAAATTTATATACAAAATGTATACATTTTGCCAAGGCATCCCTTAAGGGACGCCTCACATTTGAGGGGTTAAGCCTCTTAAGCAACTAACTTAATCCGTAGAAAAAAATCGTAAAATATCATGTCGTGAAAACTTTCTCGACTTTCATCCATTGTAATACCGACACAAAGTATTCGAAACGACGCTACAATGAAAAAAAAAATACAATCTCGGAAGTCAAAAAGTAACATTTTACCAGAGAGTTCCATTTTCAAATTTCGTAAAAACTTTTCGGTCAAATTTCGTAATAACAAGTGGTCAGTTCCAGGAACTTTTGCCCGGCTTATTCACCCGGGATAGGGTGCCGAACGGTCGTTTCAAGAGCAGTTGCCATAAGGTTAACAACCACCCCCGCTCTATAGGAAACATAGCCGTTCCTAGACTCCCCAGCTGTTAGTCGGAGTGCACAATCAATTGGCTGACGCCGCACGGTGCGCAAACTATCCAGGGAGAGACTGACCCGGGGAGACTGACCCGCAGGCCAGCGTCCTACCCTGGCTCTCCCTTCTGCGTGGAGGCCGCCGGATGGGTGTTGACCCGTGAGTGTGACCGACCCTGAACGAATGAGTCTTCGTGGCCAAATCTAACAGGGCCCATTAGCTCATATAAACAAACAGCGCATTTAAATATACAACGCATTCACAAATATATGTATCACTAATATTCATATCAATTTACATGTATTTTTATTTTTTTAGTTATTGCAAAACAAAGTTTTATTCTGAGCTAGCTAATATTACTGTTTTTTACTCTCCCATTAAATTTTAATTATATTATTAAAACATTTTTTAAACCTATCTAATTTAACTTTTGGGACATAACCTAACTCATTTTGTATTATTATAAATTGTGTTTTTTTTTAAAAATATTGTTGAATGTCTATGTAATCATGTTGTAAAAAATAAATATTGTACGCCTAAAGGCAGGTTGTCCGGCACTGAATAAATTGTAAAACTCCATGTTACTACACAACAATCACAATAAAATAAATTGAAATATTTATATTATTAAAAAAAATTAAAGTCGAACATGGCCGATATGAGCATTAGTATGTATGCTTTGCTACTGCCCAACTAAGTGCCAGGACTTGTTCCAAGGCAGCGAGCTCTCCAGTTTAATATAAACATACATTCGGCAAGGAATGATCATGTACTTTAATTTTCAAATATACTAATAGATAGTATTATAATATCTTCATATTATCAGCCTGTATAAAAATGCGCTAGATGACACATAATTCCATATTATTGCCTGTTATGATTGGTTAAATTAAGTTTATAATCAATTGGTCAATTATATATATAAAAAACGGTAATAGTCAATGTTATAAAATTCGCCATTAAAAGTGTATTATGTAAAATGTAGATGGCCAAATAAATTGCTATTAGTTCCGCCGGATAACGTTACCAGCACCACCTGTTTATCGCCAGCGCAAAAGAGTTGCCAAAACAGACTATGGCGTTGAGCAGTCTAATACCGTATATAATCAATGGTAGTATTAGACCAATGAATAAAATCTAATTTTTAAACTATACTTGACTTTAATTTTAATCGCCCGTGTATTTTCTATATTGTTTCTTTCCTATTTTGTTTGGGGAAAAATCTAAAATAATATACTGTTTTCTCCTGCAATAATGCTCAATATCTGGAATTTCTTTTGTCCCCCGGCGAAGACCGGCTTATAATGTAAGTTTGAAACACTTCCGCGTCAATAAAACGAGTCGTCCTTCCTCCTGCAGTTGCACCGGAATCGGTTAGTTTTATCAGTTCGTGAACTAAAGCAATAAGTCTCAGTTCGCATTACGACTATTGTGCAGTGAGAACTTCCGGTGTTCAAACTGAAATCACCCCTATATAATAGCGCAGAGATAGGGCGGACATTGTATAGTACGAGTATAAGCATTCCCGCAGCCATTAAACTACACAGAGCAAGAAATTATCCAGCGCTTAGATAGATAGATAGATATCGATCCTTATTGTATAACTGTACGTACTGTACTTTTAGGACAGATGTTTTGGTACAAAATAGCTCGGTGTAGTTTTCCCACAGGGATTTCACCACCACCTAGTACAATTTTAAGTACGTTTTGTTACCACAGAACACTCTCAGCGCTTACTTACCAGCTGTTGCCCGCGGCTTCGCTTTGCGTAAAGTTTCGAATCGATTTGTTAATTTAAGTAGAGTGGCGTTCGTTTGCCTTTTTAGACGCTTACTCTGGATATATAGTGCAAGACGTCCTGCTCCGATGCAAGCTACCTCTCTCGTAGACGTATGAATCTCGTTCCTCGCCACCCGCGCCGCCATCCGCTGCACGCCGACCTAGGTATTTCGAGGTGCTTGCACGCGTCATTAATTTTAAGATATCTATATACATAACTATACCACCCAAAAAATTTATTTATTTATTTATTTATTTATTTTTGTTTATTCAATTATTACTAATCAACATAACAGTAAAACCAATGCATTGAAAAGTAAAATTAATAAAGATATTACCATAACTATACAAATAGAATGATACGTATAATACTAGCTATCATGTAAAAATAAATAATTATAGCTTGCAATTTAAACAAGTGAGGGTTGGCGGTAAAAATATCGAAATCTGGTGCCATCGAGTGAATTTCATTTAAGCGCCGCAAAGCACGCGCCAACAAGTTCCACCTCGTAAGGTTAGTGCGCGAGAACGGCTCTGCGAAAAGATGGTGCGATCGAGTACGGAGATAATTATTTGGTATGAATAGATCCACCTTTGCTAGTAAGCTAGGGTTATCAGTTTTACCACGAATTAGATTGAAAACATAGGACATGGTCAGCATTTCTCTTCTGAGACAGAGAGAATTATAGCCAACCATGCCTGTGATAAATGCAGTCGGATACAAAAATGGATAATATCCGTACTGCTTGAAGTACAGAAATCTCAAAAAACACTTCTGTACCTTTTCCAGCATGAGGGTATAAGTATCTTCATGTGGATTCCAAATAGGTGCATTCGTTTCCATGCGACTTCTAACAATCGAGTTGTACAACGTGCGCATAACCCGAATATTATTGAAGTGTTTGGATTGCCGTATTACAAACCCTAGAAGCTTGAAAGAAGTTGTAGATAGTTGTCTAATATGTTCCTTGAAGTTTAACTTGGGGTCGAAAAAAACTCCCAAGTCCTTGACTTCAGTAACTCTGGGAAGCACAAAATTACAGTAAATGGCTAATTTTATCTCTATTTAACACCCGTGATAATAACTTAATTTATTTTTAACAAAGACTCCTTTTTTATTGCTAATTTCTACAACAAACACTACCTAGTTATTTTTCTTATTATTTTGAGACATAAAAGCAGTTATTGTAGCTTAAATATAAAAGTTGGGTGTATGCTGTTGCAAACTTTTTTATAGATATCTTTGAGGCCGATATTTATATCATATATTATTTTCACATATATCAACCGTTTCGTCAGCGTGCGCCGATAAAACAACTCACCATCTCATTTTTCTCAGACCTAATTTACAAATATCGTAATTTCGTATTGAAAATCAATATTTAACGCAATAAAATATGGCCTATAGCACTCATTGATAATGGAGCTTTCTATTAGAGAAAGAACTTTTGAAATCGGATGAGTAGTTTCGGAGATTACCGCCTACATACAAACTTACAAACATCTTTATAATATTAGTATAAATTGTATATTTTTCCTTGCTTTATGTCCAGACGATGTATAGAGTAGTGGAGTAATTACACAACAAATCTTATTTTAATTTATGGTGTTAATAATTTGTTAATTATTTCTAATAGCAATGACAGAAACTGCTACACCTATTTCGAGCGGGTTTAGGGAGCACTTTTAACTCAAATAATCAAAAACCCGATATGAAAAAACACGTTATGGGAAAAACATATTGGATAGCGGAAGTAACCACTGGGGTGCAGTTTCAAAATCCCATTGTTCTATCGAAAGAACAGTTTTCGTTTCCCCGCATGATCCGGGAAGCCACTGAAATAAGAAGAAACTTCAACAGAGACGATGGTTACAAGCTCTCTACTACGTAGAGCCCTCTTCTTAAAATGTTTTCAATGCCCATCGCGAAGCGCAAGGACGTGACACAGGATACAGTGAGTGTTGTATGCAGGGCAGTTTTCCAAAATTCGCGCGCGCCGACCCCGCCGCCCCATCAACGTTATAATTTGCGGAGTAACAGCAGCAGTTTGCCGCCTACCCGCAGAACGACGGATGGCGATTGACAGTACTTGAGTCTACCCTGGACAACGGCGGTTGCAACGCCGCCGAAACGTCGGGTGCTACACATTTCGCGCGGTAAATTCGTGTTATCCTATTTATAATGCCATACAACCGCGATAGTCTTCGACTTCATACTAACACATATTTAATATTACTACCAATGGAGAATCCCCAGCCCTTGATCGGCTTTTATACTACCGTCGAAAATAAATTAATAGTTTAAAAAAGAAACACTAAAAACACGCTTTTGGGATATGATACAATATTCACATACACACGGCTATGATACGATATTCCATCATGGAATGCCAGTGCCTGTCTTCCGGCTTCATCATCAGACCTTGAAACCTAATCGTGGTCAAAGTTCATTCCAAGACTTTTCTAACAAGTCCAAACACAGCTATGATACGATGTTCCATCATGAAGTTCCAGTTCATACCTTCCGAACTAGGTCATCAGAACTACTGCCAATTTTCATGACGCTACGATCCTTGAAAGAAATTAAAATTATTTACCTTAGATTCCATTACAGTTACATATTAGGTCGACCTAATAAAAGCGTGTTAAAAAGGGGATCCCTTTATGAACCGTGCAAAATTGCTCTCACACCATTCGCCCTGAAGCGGGCACTGTCCGAACAACTCTTTCGGATATAGTTTGCAGCGACGAGCTTAGCGCAAGTATCCCGCGGCGGACTTGAGCTAAAGTTTAATCCCTCCCCCCTCCCCTCCCACCCCCCGCAGGCTAAGGTAAGGTAGAGGCCGAAATTGAAAAACTTCCCACGGTGTTCCCGGAAAGTTGTCGCATTTTTGGCCAACCGCCGAATTAATTTGACAAACCGTATAACATTATTGTCTCTTATTCAGCGGAAGTGGGCGCTCATTTTCATATTTAGCGCTGAAAATTCAGTACAATCGTCTGAAACTTTTTCTTCCTTTTCTTTAAGTGTGTTCTCCTCTTCTTATTTGCCAAGTTAGTCTGGTTTAACAGCACTTTCAATCAGTTAGTAAAAGAAAAATTCTTAGTAAAATTTACCCAATCTTCAGAGGAACCTTGTATAGATTTTTGCATTAGCATCTTATAGGAATTTTTATCTTTAACCCCTAAACTTGTGAAGTAAAAACTCGGCCGTACCTTTTGCATCCCGGAAGGGACGTTGCACATTCTAGGGGTTCTACTTTGTTTGGTATTCAAAAATCTACTTTGTTTGGTATTCAGAGACTAAAGTCATAATAATGGTTTTATAGGAATGAAACATATTTCTAGTTAGAATATAACTAGAAACATAAACTAAAACTTATATACTGTTGTTATAACCTTTCACCTATTATAAACTACTGATTTTAAATTTTTAAAAAAACGCCCTTTTAAACTACTAGGAAACAAGCTTTCGCTGTTAATTTATCCGATGAGTAGTTTGATCCATGCCTTAAGGACATTCTGTATAATTATAGAGAAACAGTTTTCGGTAAATATTGATAGGTACTATCTAACAGTGGCTTTTAGGGGAGGAAGTCCGCCAGCGAGGACCGAAAATAGGGAAAATAGGCTCAAATTTACTAAGAGGTGCTAAACAAAATCAGACCAGAAAAAAAGCACGGAGAAAAATAATGGTACCGACCATACCTAATGGTGAAAGAAATTGTTACATCAATTGTGTCGCACTCGCAAACCTGTATATTATGCCATATTTACGTAGGAAAACCACGTATCGTCAAATTTTCGATTAGACGTAACATCAATACACATAATATTATAACAGTAGCACCATTGCACTGAATATTAATACATTGTAAAGTGGACACGCCAGTATTAATGATGTAACTGCAGGACGAAATGTCTGAGTTGTCATAATTTTCGGTTGGGATATAATTAACGGAATTGCTTTTGAATTCTGACGATCGAATGCAATGATAAGACTTACACTTTACACATTTTAAACGCACACACACATATAAAACACTTTATTTATTTATTTAAGAATGAATTACTATAAAACATTGATTAGCTTACAAAAATAACAGGAACCGAATGGCAAAACCTTAACCTTTTGCTTATTTGTTTCTGTCACACAACTGGGACTAGCCCGTTCTATGGTGGACAGGACTCCAATATTACAATCAAGTTTGCTTGATTGCTTGGTTGCCTACAAATGTACAAGTTTTAGTAAAAAGCTAATGACACTAAATTGCCCTAAAATATGGTCTACAGAATAAAATAAAAAATAATAATAATAATAAAATATTCAAAATATATAATAAATAAAATGCAATTCCATTATTAAATCGGCAATAAATATAATATAAAATTCGATTAAATAATATAAATAAAGTTATATGTGAGAAAAGAAAGAAACAGTCATTAATATTTATTATTATGTTAAGTAATATAGGATTTAATATAAAAATACCTAGTCTAAAAGTATAATTCATTGTCAAAGTCAAATATTTTTTGGTAGTTAGTTCAATGTTAAAAATACTTAATATAATATAAGTTTAAAAATATGTTAATAATTTGTGCACCTAAGTTTTATTATACCATTATTTCTAACATTTGATGTATGGTTAGTCTGTCATGATTCGATAACCATTTCTTTAATTTATTTTTGAATTCCCTAAATGTGAAATTCATTTTTATTTCCATATTGATCAGATTGTAAAATCTCGGCGCAATGAAAGAGTAATGTCTTTGACCAAAGGATGTTTTCCTTCTGGGTATTATTAAGCTATTTTCTACAACTTGTCTCGTTGGTCGCCGGTTCTGAATTATTCCTAAATTTGAGTTATTGTCCAAAAATAGCCGTAAGAGGGAAGCTTTTAGAAAAAGTTGCCTACAATCAAGAACTTTTGCTTCCTTATACAGTTCATTAGTGGGATGGCGATATGGTCTATGTAGAATAATTTTTAACATAAATTTCTGAGCAACTTGCAATGGCTCTAGCAGGGTTTTACCACATCCACCCCATCCAATTATGCAGTAAGTAATAAGCGATTCACATAAAGCATAATAAACAGTTTTTAGTGTTTTGGAATCCAGAATAGTAGTAGCCCTATGAATCACTTCATAGTAGGGTTTTGGTAAGATATTGTCGTAAAATAATATACCCGCCAATTATGAAACTTCACATTGTAGAAGTATATGGAGAGTATGTAGAATAAAGGAAGCGAATACCTATGTAATATATAAGGGAGGAATATATAAATATGTAGAGTAAAGGAAGCGAAAGTGGGATAGCCTTTTTATTTTTGGATGTATCTCCGAAGACTTCCGAAACTTTATGATGAATCTATCATTAAAATACCATAAATCTATTTAGATATCAGAAGATGCCATGTTACGTTTGAAACTATTATTTTTTTAATTTTTAATATTATATTCTGAGAAGTGGGGATACCCACGATTTCAAAAACTGGGAGATAATGTGGGATATCCCTATCATACTTCATCTCCCTAAAAACCACACAAGAATGGCTCATTCTAGAAGTTAAAGAACTTAAAATTATTTTTTACAAACTACGCATAAAAGGCAATCATATTTGTTTCGTACTTAGTCAAAACTTTTCTAGCGTGGCAACTTATATCAAGCGACAAGCCTGGTCGAACGCCGCCACGCATACGTTAGACTGTCATTCGCACGTCATTCGATCGCCACGGACGGTCGATTCGCCGCTGCCGTGATTCGCGTACGCTTCTATTGCACAAAACCGACAATAAATCTGTGCAACCACTGGAACAAGGCGTTTATCTGGAATCCCACAATCCTTCACAAGCGACATTTAGAGGCTGTCCAAGCAGACCGCACCCCAGTACAATATTTTTTCCTATTCAAACTTTCCAAACAAAACATGTAAATTGTATTAATAAGCTCATTAGACTTCACCGCAACGGCGTCATCGTCATCGTCATCAGAAGGATCCCGTAGAAGCTCGGACAGTTTGATATCGGAGCTATCCCATATAACCTTAAATTTATATCGTTATTTCACAATGCGAATATTTTTTTATTTTATAGTTCCATCACTAAACGAATATTTCATCAAAAAGAGGGACCAATGCTTAACAGAATTATAAAATATCTTGTCTTTTACTTGAATTAACAAGAGAATCCGAGGGCAAAAAAGTTTTCGATCAGTCAATTTCACATAATGTAAGTTTTTTGTGATTACGTAGCGCCACCGGTTTCGTCGACCGAGTTACTATTAGGCTACCGTTTAGTGATGTTTTAGGCGGACATGTATATATGTCACTGTTATGGTTTTAAGAATAATTGCCCATCCCACTTTCGCTCCCTTCACTCTAGTAGCATAATGTAAACTATATTTCCAAGCACCGCATGCTGGCATATTATTAAAAATAAACTCGAGCCCAGTTTTACTAGGCTCTGAATAAAGTTATATTTTCCAAATACGCTAAGTCGACACGTGCCCGTAAATTCCGTTTAGTGAAGGGGTCATATTCAAGTAACTGCCATTGTACTTAGTTCACATCGACGTAAGCAGGTCAAGTGACGGCCGTATTGAACGCGAATCGCACGTTGCAGCGACACGAGACTTTAAACCCCCACAACTACCACGGCGGTACATCCACAAACTTAAATTAAGTTCCCAGTTTGTGCTACGCCCACCGCTCACTAATTCACCGAATGCAACTAAAGTTTAAATTCTCCGAAAGGGGTGAAAGTTGTTAAAACAATAAATAGACGCTAGAAGGAGGGTCGAATAGCAATGGAGGGTAGAAAGTTGCATTTCGTCTGCGCTGGTATTTGGACTAGATTTTAAAATCAGAAAGATAACTAACATTAACTTTTAGTTATTTATTTATATCAAATATTATTCTGGAGCTTTAGAAATAAATCATATTCGCCCTTGAATATTAAATATAGTATGTGTAAGTCCTTAATAACTGATCAGTATGCTAATGCTTACGTTAAAACGATATAAAAATATCTCTTGACCCGCTTACGTTCGGCTTACCCGCGCACGTGTCGACACAACGTATTTGGAAAAAAATAACTTTATTCAGAGCCTAGTAAAACTGGGCTCGAGTATATTTTTATGAATATGCCAGCATTCGGTGCTAGGCGGGTTTATTATTTTACAGCAATCTCTTACCAAAACCCTACTATAAAGTGTTTTATATGTGTGTGTGCGTTTAAAAGGTGTAAAGTGTATGTCTTAGCATTGTATTCGATCGTCAGAATTCAAATGCAATTCCGTTGCTTAATTATATATGTCAGTTAATATAATTGCATAATTGGATAAATACGGAGATCGGCCGCCCGCAAATTGTCACACATAAAAACTACATATTCGCCACCGATCTGACACTGTATTGGCATTTCAGTGGTCAATAGATGGCATTCTATTTCTTTGTATTATTTCTGTGATGCAATCAGCCTATATAAATAACGTGATAGATGGGACTAATAATTAAATGATATTATTGTTATCTTTGGCTAAATTATTGGGTTTCAGTCGCCAAAACAAGCTAGGACTTTGAACAATCTAGTACAAAATATAATATATTAAAATATTTTATAATAGAAATTATGTATATTAAAATATTTTATTTCTAACCACAGATTATAGGATATATAGATGTAAATTATGGATATGTATACAGATATACAGATTATAATATGTTATATTTTATTATGTTATACTATTATACTATTATATATAAATATGCTACATTATTTTATATCTTATAACATATGATATTATATTATATTGTAATATGTTATATTATATTATTTATATTATATTATGCTAAATTATATTACGTATTTTTTTTTTTTAAGACAGAAGAAGGACAGCAGGCAAGGCTACAGGCTCAGCAAATAATACCACAGAACTATATATCCATCACCCCAACACAGGCGTATACCTAGTGGGGTGATGTAATCCTGACAAGTTAATGCCCTTTCGCGATTTCCTTCATATGTATTCTTTTAAAATGTGTTAAAAAAAATGAACACAATCTTTTTTATGTAACTATAAAAAATAGGATAAATAAATAAATAAAATAAAATAAATAAAAATATAATCAATGATAGAACTATAACGTTGTAATTTCATTTAATACAGCAAATGTAAATGTAAAAAAAAATACATGAGTGGTTATCTAAGCTTACTGCCATGTAGTTTTGGGCAATCTTCCACCCCAGAATGATTATTTATGCAAACAATGTGTCCATCTCTATTTTAACCCCACTCTAAAGTGAAAAAACTCAAGTATGATAAACAAAATTTTAACAAAAAAAAACCGACTCCATTTTTTTATAAGTCGAGCAGCCATTTCATGGTGAAACTTAAAACGGGCTTTCATAATTAAATGCGTATACAAAATTTTGTGTGTGTGCTGTAGATCATTGAGGAGATCCCTCTTTGAAGCCAACCCAGGGTGTACATAGAATCAGGTCAAGCTTACCATAATAAAATGCATTGTCATCGGAATTGAACCAACATTTAAATTTTCAACTACACATGATAATATTTGAGAATTTCCCCCAATTGCTCATGGATCACATCATCAGAACAGGATTTTTTAAAAAAGGGACCATTCTGTAAATACTTGTATATCATTTCAAAAAAAAAAATTGAATTTTCCAAATCGGTTTATAAATCTGAGTTCTGAGGTAACAAACATTAAAAAAAAAGATACAACCGAATTGATAACCACCTTTTTTTAAAAGTCGGCTCAAAAGATCAACAGTTGATACAATTCGAAAAAAATGTGGTAATGATACGCTATGACATCGGAAGAATTAATTATTTAAGGCTGCTATCTGATCCTATGATCGCAAATGCTGTTATAGTTCTTCAATTCCTAGAACGAAAACTCGTAGCTCACTTTTATTGCAGAAGTAAACGACAAAAATAGTTTGTTTCATGAGGTCTTTATCTATCTGTCCAGATACGGCTATCTGTCCATATTTCTGTTTCTTGAAGGTCCTTTAGAATCAGGAATACTATCAAAGATCCCTTTCTTGCATTGCAGGTGCCGAAGCGCATTCAGGATGCCGCCTGGGAGTCGGAAGTGCTGGTGGCTCATCTCATCGAGTCTGCGGTGTAAGATCCTGCACACCCAGGGTTTCCTTCACCGGCGGAGAAACCACCTCATCATCAGCGGGCACCGGGGAGAGGAGAAAGAGTGCCCAACCTAGACTGGGAGGAGCTGGCACGTCTCCACGGGGCAGTGTGGCATCGGCGCCTCCGGATGTGGAAAGAGATAGGGAAGGCGGTGTACTTCTCAGGTAAGACTATAGGATGTTACTTACCTAGTTTATTTTATTTTATTCGGTAAACGAACATCGTTACCAAGTAGCAATCATAAAATATACAGAATAATACTACGACTAATTAATTATTCATTGACGTAATTAAACAATATTCATCGTTAAATCTGAGTTAATTATACATTTTTCTTTAGCGGTGGTTATATTATTTGAGAATAAAGACAAAACTTAAGACACAACATTTAAGACAAATTAGGGTTGGTTGTAAGAATTTTGGGTTGGTTGTAAGAGTTGTTGCAGGGTTGCAGTGGTTGTAGGGTTCGTTGTAAATTTAGGGTTGGTTGTAAGAAATTGTCATATGACAATGTCATAAACCCGCCCATTGTGAAATTTCGCAATAAAGAGTAGAAACAAACAAAGAAATGTTACATATAAATTAGAACATTATTATTTATTTTGCACTGTTGATAAATAAAAAATATATTATAAAACCTGTTCATGAAAACTGTTTATGCGATTAAAAATAAATTAGATGAGAGAGGGAGGGAAGAAGGACTGAAATGATTTTATAACGATCTTCTTGAGGTGGATTTTACCGGATGCAAAAATATCAACGTATCCAAGCCTATAATTGTACGTTGTCATAGGTCTGTTTTATTAAGGAATGCTTGTACGACTCAGCAAATTTATTTATAGTAAAGCACAAGTGTCTTAAGTTTTTTTTTCTAAAATTGCTCGATTCTTTGCTTATACAAATTGTATTGAGGGACCATATACAAAAGTCAAACTTGTCTATAGTATGGGCATAGGCTCCATATATTACTTTCAGGACGGATATCTCGGACAAGGATATTGCGAAAACTAATTCCCTTTTTAATTTCATTAAATTCGGTGTTTATTTATGTTATATTTAACGTATAAAGAATGGATTCTAGAGGAAATTAGGCTGAAACACAGGACAGTAGATGATGTAGACCGTTGGGATCTTGCAGTGAGCCGGGGGAATTGTCTTGGGCAAGTTTGGACAACCGTCCAGAGCCGCTCGGGGCAATTCCCTCGAAGTGGCAATCCCGAGGCGTGCTCAACCACGCACACCAGGCATTAGTATCAGTATCAATTTATTAATTCAGAATATATAATAAAAGCATGTCGTAATAACCAATTAAAGCTAGTTATCGTAAATTAGAATTATTAAAACGAATGAAAAATAATATTTATTTGATTTTAACAACATGAACATTAAACTTCATTAACAGAATTTCTATTAGTATGTACCTACCCAGAAAAGGAGGAAGAAGAGTTGATATGGCCACAAATTAGGTAGCTACTTTTATAGACAAAGATAAAAAAGCGACAGTGGCGTCGAATAAAGTTGGTTTTACACGATAGATAAATTGAAAAATATGTATAAATTTCATGTTCACGGGTGTAAATATAAAATTCATAATTATCAATAAATGGGAGCTAATGGGCCCTTGCTGAGGTGGCCACGAAGACCCATTTTGTTCAGGGTTGGTCACACTCATAGGTCAACACCCATCCGGTGGCCTCCACGCATGAAGTGCGAGCCCGGGCAGGACTCTGGATTTAGGGCTAGTTTCCCCTAGGAGTCAGCCTTCTGGCGCTCCTGGACGGTCTCCGCACCATGCGGCGTAAGCCAATCGATTGTGCATTCTGACTAACAGTCGGGGGAGTCTGGAAGCAGTACTGTTACCTATAGACCCGCTCTATAGGGCGACTGCTCTTGAAACGACCATCGGCTACCCGATCCCGGGTGAAGAGCCGGGCAAAGGATGCCGTGGTCCGCGATAGATTCGGTTTACAGCGTTTCACCGCTTGGTAAGGGAGAGGACCGCACAAGCGACCTCGAACTCGTAACCAACCGAGAGACCGGAGTAACCTGGTCGCAATTGGAAGTAAGGGCGTGACTGTAAGCCCGCTGGGTAGCTCATGGATAAGGCGTTGGCCTCTTACGGGCATGTGGCGGAGCTTGACGGTGGACCGTTTTGTCCAAGTCTTCTGCGTTCACTTCACGGGAGATCATCAATAATATCATCTCAATACTATCATCTCATACTTCACTTCAATAATATCATCTATTGAAATCCATAGTGCTCATTTTAAGCTTATTTTTACACGATTGCCCAATAAAAAATGAGTGTAATGAGTTCAGGGTTCATCTATGTATGTTTTCCGTTTCTTTATTCCACTATAACTTCTAAACGCTTAAACCGATTTAAAAGTGAGTGATATTGTTAGAATCGTTATCTCATCCTGGGTACCTTAACAGTCCAAATATCAAGTAAGTATTTGTTTGAATGTCCAAATTTCAATAAATTAACATAAATATGTCATGTTTACTGTCAAAAAAATGTGTACATTGCTGTCTAATTTAGTACATTCCGGAAATATAATGGAATAGAATAACTTTATTGTCCTATAAAAACATTACTACACTGGTTTTATAAAAAAAGTCAATTTATGCACAAATGGCGGATTTATCGCTATAGCGATATCTTCAACCTTGTGATAAAATAATTCCTAATTGTCTATCTTCAACCATTTGATATATCAGTCAACCATTTGATAAAATAAATCTAATTGTCACCGTACAATACACTTAGAAGTATTAAAGTAAAATTTAAAATAAACTTATTGATATATATGTCAATAACTTATGCTAAGGTTGCCCAAGGAAGGATAAAGGAGAGGACGAGGTGAGGTATTTTTTATAGTCGCTGTGTAAAAATAAATGTTTTTTCAACAACTTATGTGAGGTTTATACAACACTTATGAAAGTGTGTGAGAATCAGCTCCCTCGCTGATAGAGTGAGGGAGCTGATTCCATAAACGAGCAGAATGGACAGTAAAAGACTGCGGGGAAACAGAAGAATAGCGAGCGAAGAATATATCGGAATAGCGAGTGTGTTATTCTGGCAATATATGTATTCTATACGGAAAATATACATATATCTAAATGGATAAATACATAAACCACAAATATTTCATAAAAAAAGTAATTAAAATGATTATAAATGCAATAGTTCACAGTCGTGTTTTTATTCTTTTTAATATATTCACTTGTTGTCAGTATGGGCATGAATGTACTATGACGTCATGACGATTCTCTCCTTGTTTTAGGATTCCAGCACCACACGTGGTGGCAGCTCGTGCCTATCGCATGTCAGTGTCCTCTCAATGTTCCACCACTTCGCCAGCCCTGCAAAGGCTCGCCAGCATATTCAGCGTAGGGCAGGGTGGACGCTGGCAGTCATCGAGTAACCAACAGCAGCGCAGCCCCGATCTAGAGGACGTGGGGACCAGGCGACTAAGTTGGGAAAGGTAAGCAGTAGTGATTTCTTTATTAAGCCCTTAGCATACCATTTCAGATTTACAGCATTGTCCCAAAACGTAAACAAAACTGCTGAGCTTAAAAGTTATTCTACGAATCAGCAAATCTGTCTTACATTTGGCCCGCTTGATGTACCACGTGCCAGGCCCGTAATATAATTTAGCCTCAACTGTTGTACCATGGACCAGGCACGTGAGAAACAATTTTGACTCGAAAACCTGACCACGAGACTCACACTTGGTTGTAAGCGAAAGGGCTATGGGCCAACATGCAGCCACGACGTCATGCATATTTGAAGGACAAATCTGACGGTTGTACTTATTTTATTTATGTCATTTAAGATCAGGAAACCTTAAACCAAAACTTGCTACGAGCACGTATATATGTTTTATTTTCGATATGCCAAACGCAAATATCAATTTTCTGGTTATTATTCAAAAAGTTGCGTAAATCCTTGTTTTTTTTAATTACATTTCTTATCAACAATACTTGTTTAAAATATACCAGCCCAAGATATATAGCGGTATATGTAAGCGGTGTTTATAAAGCGGTTTTATAAAACAATATGTATACCTATGGTTTTAATTTACTTTTATATACATTTTTCTGTATAACGTTTTGTATCACGTACGTTCGTATAGGTAGGGCGGGTGATAACCTAGCTAGAGATCTGATATGAGTCCATATTGAAGACAATTTCAGTGTCGAGCATAGGCTCCCAAATTACAAGCTGTCTTGATTATCCGCTTCTGTACCCCTTTTTGCAGATTATAAATATTGCACGCGACCTTGGTTTATTTAAACCTCGATAAACTCAACTTATGGTTATAGTCGAAAATGACTATCATAGTTTTTCTAATAGAGAAAGAAATAAGCTTTATTTTATATAAATTATATTAGTCTTAACTAAAACTATTAGGCACACTGGAAAGCCCGGTAGAGCAAGTTGTAGGGGTCCCCTTCGCTACAGGTAAGAAAATCATCAGGGACTGCTTGGAGCAGGAACATCGGGCATCCTGAAAACAGAACCAGGGATATCGCCAGGCAAAAGCCATGATGGAACAACCACTACAAAAGAAAACCAAGGCCCTACTTGACATGAGCAAGAAGAACCTTAGAACCACTATCGGTCTCCTCACCGGACATACGACCCTTACAGTACATCTATTCAACCTTGGCTTGACCGAGAGCAAGGACTGCCGAATATGTGGCGAAGAACCTGAAGACAGCATACACATCGTTGGTCGCTGACCAGGCCTCGCTGCAAAAAGACACAGTTTACTGGGACGAGCCTTTCTCGAAACCCAGCGATCTGCCCAACTTGAAGGTCAGTGATCTACTTGTACTGGTAAGAAGTACTGGGCTAATAGCTGACCACTGACCTAACCACAAAGTGGGTAGTTACAAAAGATCTTATAGATCTAGGTGACATCAAGGGCTGGAAACAAGCCCCCCACTCCGTTTACTACTACTACTACTACTACTGGCTAAAGCTTCTTAAACGGTTCAGCCGTAAACAAGGAATTATTATAAAGCCGAATTTTTCAGAAGTTTCAAATTTGAAACTCAGTATTACTTTCAGTATTTATATTTGTCATATTCATATGTAGAATTTTAAAAGAAATAAGATAGTATTTGCGAAATTACCATATCCAAATTGTCATTATTTAATAGAGAATGAGAAACAACCACTGTGTAGAACAACCATTGAGCTAGAAATAATATAAAGTGCAACATAAGTAATTTAATTCCGATAGATGGCGTTGAAAGCAATTTAATTTGCGATGTAGCGGTGTCGATAAGAGTTACCTATGTAATTTTGTTATTTGGTAATAAATTAAGTCACACTACCAGCAGTGTTTCATTTGAGGATATACATAGTACAGTCAATAAAGACGTATCGGCTTTCACTGCCACTGTTGTATAAGAATAATAAATTGGGCAAGTGGTATTTTGGTTAAATTTGTAACAGTGGTTTGTTTGTTCGTTTCTACTCTTTATTGCAAAATGTTACAAGGGGCTGGTTTATTATCATATGAATATCTATTACAATGAACGGTACTATGAAGTGTTTATATGTATATGTGCGTTTAATATGTGAGTAAATGTATGTCTTGTTATTACATTCGTTCGCCACAATTGATATTCCGTTAATTTTATCCCAACGGAAATTAGTGAGCCAGCCTGGAATCGAACACGGAAATTTACAATGTAAGATCAGACGGCCTAACCACTATTCCACCGGGCAGTTTGTAGAGTTAGACAGTAAATTTAGGTAGGACCTAAAATTTACAACTGTATTGATGAAAAGATTAAAAACATAAAGATAATAAATACGTTTAAACATAAAATCAATTCCTGGTTATTAGAGTTGTGCCCATCAAAATTAAACGACAAATTACTGATCATTGCTGTTTGAAAGGTTATGTTTGTATTTATATATATATATATATATATATATATATATATATATATATATATATATATATATATATATATATATATATATATATATATATATATATATATATATATATATATATATATATATATATATATATATATATATATATATATATATATATATATATATATATATATATATATATATATATATATATATATATATATATATATATATATATATATATATATATATATATATATATATATATATATATATATATATATATATATATATATATATATATATATATATATATATATATATATATATATATATATATATATATATATATATATATATATATATATATATATATATATATATATATATATATATATATATATATAATGATGTTTTTATTTAAATGAAATTGTTATATTTGATAAGGTTTGTAAAGAAATCCGTTTATAGGATGATGTTTTTATTTTAAATAAAATTAGTAAAAGCTACTTAAAAAGTAGCGAAGGAAATCCCAGCTTGTATTGGGAAATGCTTATGTTTGAATGAGATAATAACGGATGTTCACGACTTTCGACGGTGCAATGTAAGTTTAAAGGTCCTTTTGCAGTCGACTAACGATCACTATTCATCCATATATCTCGTAAATAGGGCTTATCCTTATTCAACACAAAATGCCTTCAATTGAGACGAATTAAGCGAAAAAATAAAAAAAAAAACTATTGATCACTTCGGCAAAGCCGTTTTCCAAATGAAAGTGACATTACGAAATAATTCAAATTTCGAATGCTACCAACATTTAAAATATGATACAATTGGCTGAGTTTGTTATCAACGAGCCATTAAATCGAAATAAAACTAAAACAACCTCCATATGCTCAATGAAATGAAAGAAGAAACTTCAATCTTAATTTCTGGCAGAGGAGTTTATAAAAAAGATTGTATAATGTTATCAAAATAGGGTAAACCTATATAAAATTGTATAATATTAAAAAATTGTAAAGAAATATTGTAGAAAACAGTATAATATTGTTATATTTGATAAGGTTTGTAAAGAAATCCGTTTATAGGATGATGTTTTTATTTTAAATAAAATTAGTAAAAGCTACTTAAAAAGTAGCGAAGGAAATCCCAGCTTGTATTGGGAAATGCTTATGTTTGAATGAGATATACTTACGGATGTGCACGACTTTCGACGGTGCAATGTAAGTTTAAAGGTCCTTTTGCAGTCGACTAACGATCACTATTCATCCATATATCTCGTAAATAGGGCTTATCCTTATGCAACACAAAATACCTTCAATTGAGACGAATTAAGCGAAAAAATAAAAAAATAAACTATTGATCACTTCGGCAAAGCCGTTTTCCAAATGAAAGTGACATTACGAAATAATTCAAATTTCGAATGCTACCAACATTTAAAATATGATACAATTGGCTGAGTTTGTTATCAACGAGCCATTAAATCGAAATAAAACTAAAACAACCTCCATATGCTCAATGAAATGAAAGAAGAAACTTCAATCTTAATTTCTGGCAGAGGAGTTTATTAAAAAGATTGTATAATGTTATCAAAATAGGGTAAACCTATATAAAATTGTATAATATTAAAAAATTGTAAAGAAATATTGTAGAAAACAGTATAATATTGTTATATTTGATAAGGTTTGTAAAGAAATCCGTTTATAGGATGATGTTTTTATTTTAAATAAAATTAGTAAAAGCTACTTAAAAAGTAGCGAAGGAAATCCCAGCTTGTATTGGGAAATGCTTATGTTTGAATGAGATATACTTACGGATGTGCACGACTTTCGACGGTGCAATGTAAGTTTAAAGGTCCTTTTGCAGTCGACTAACGATCACTATTCATCCATATATCTCATAAATAGGGCTTATCCTTATGCAACACAAAATGCCTTCAATTGAGACGAATTAAGCGAAAAAATAAAAAAATAAACTATTGATCACTTCGGCAAAGCCGTTTTCCAAATGAAACTGACATTACGAAATAATTCAAATTTAGAATGCTTAATCCTAAATTTAGAAAGGATTAGCTTGATTTTTGAGATATATGGATGAATAGTGATCGTTAGTCGACTGCAAAAGGACCTTTAAACTTACATTGCACCGTCGAAAGTCGTGCACATCCGTAAGTATATCTCATTCAAATATTAGCATTTCCCGATCCAAGCTGGGATTTCCTTCGCTGCTTTTTAAGTAGCTTTTACTAATTTATTTTAAATAAAAATATCATCCTATAAACGGATTTCTTTACAAAACTTATCAAATATAAAAATATTATACTCTTTTCTACAATGTTTCTTTACATATTTTTAAATATTATACAATTTTATACTGGTTTACCGTATTTTGATAACAATATACAGCCTTTTTTATAAACTTCTCTGCCAGAAATTAAGATTGAAGTTTCTTCTTTCATTTCATTAAGCATATGGAGTTTTTATATTTTTATTTTATATATATATATATATATATATCAGAAAACCAAGGCCCTACTTGACATGAGCAAGAAGAACCTTAGAACCACTATCGGTCTCCTCACCGGACACACGACCCTTAGAGCTCATCTATTCAACCTTGGCTTGACTGAGAGCAAGGATTGCCGAATATGTGGCGAGGAACCTGAAGACAGCATACACATTGTTGGCCGCTGTCCAGGGCTCGCCGCCAAAAGACACAGTTTACTGGGACGAGCCTTTCTCGAACCCAGCGATCTGCCCAACTTGAAGGTCAGTGACCTACTTAGTCTGGTAAGAAGTACCGGGCTACTAGCTGACAATTGACCTAACCACACAGTGGGTAGTTACAAAAGACCTTACAGATCTAGGTGACATCAAGGGCTGGAAACAAGCCCCCCACTCTATCTACTACTACTACTACTACTATATATATATATATATATGTATATATATATATATATATATATATATATATATATATATATATATATATATATATATATATATATATATATATATATATATATATATATATATATATATATATATATATATATATATATATATATATATATATATATATATATATATATATAGATATTATAGCTAGTAAATATTTTGTTTAGTTATATGTAGTTACCTGATATGACGTGCTTATCATTGTCATTATACGTATTGTAATTAGCTCATCTAGATACAGGCCTTAGTTGACCTAGTTAGATGAGTTTTAGGCAGGTGCCACACAATATGTGATGGTTTCTCTGAACTGTTTATGTTTGATTCTTGAACTTGTTTGGTATAAATAGTCGTAACTATTGTAAAAAGTACTTATAAATAAAAAAAATAAAAAAATGATGGACCTGTAGTTTTTTGATGAGTTAAGAAAATATATCTTAATTTTTCTTACGCAAATGTATTTATTGCCCCTAAAGAGGTGTCATTACGGTGGTTTATCTCGTAAAGCCGACTCCAGCGAGCATATTTGTAATGCTATTCGGTGTGAGGTGGCTTTATCATCCGTGTGCCGCTGGCGCCCGGTGATTTAAAGAGCACACTCCGCTGAACGTTGATAGAATACGTGAGAGCGATAATGACCTGGGAAGCTGGCAGTTCTCTGCAAATGAGTTTTCAGCGTGTAATTTCAGAGTAGAAAGCAGTGGATGTCGACTTACTAAAGGGTAATGTGAGAAATCACAGGAAGCGGTAAAACCTAGATATTTGCTAGAGTTTATTTTTGAATTTATCTGTTTTACACTACTGCCCAACAAAAAAGGATTGAAATGTGTTCAGGGTTCATGTATGTACCTTTTACGTTTCCTAATTCCAACATACCTTCTAAACGCTTGAACCGATTTAGAAGTGTGTGGTATTTTTAGAATCGTGATGTCCACCCGAGTGTCATATAATACCTTATTCTTCTTCTTCTCGAAGTGCCTCTCCATTACTGGAGGTTGGCCGTTAGCTCAATACTTTTGTCGGTCTTGCGCCATCCGGAAAAGCTGTTCCGTACTGGTGATCCCGGTCTAGTATTCCACCCGGGGATTCTTAGCACCCCTGACCCATTAAAGGGCCGCCGGGCACTCGGGGCCATGGCTATTTTTGACTTTTCAATTGCTAACTACTAGGGATGTATAGTGCAGTGGTCGCCCGTTGCCTCCAAATGTCATCAGACATTTTGGTCTATTTAGGACCTTAGGCCGCTTAGACCTCTTCAATCGGTTGCCCAGTTGGGAATGGTTATACCGCGATTGACTCGGTATTTTGCTATATACTTTTGCTTCCCATTATAATTAGACCGATATGCAAACGGCGATCGTATATTATATAATACCTAAACCTATCAAATGTCAAATAAATAATTATCTTATGTCCAAATGTCAATAAATTAACCTAAATAAATCGTGTTTAGTGTCAATGAAAAGTCTGAAACCACAACTATTTCATAAAATATTGGTAATGAAAATAATTAAAACTACAATAGTTTACTTTCTGCAACGTCAGTCGTGTTTTTTATTCTTTTTAATATATTTACTTATATAATATTTTTGATTTGGCGAGTGCAAAAAATAATTACAGCAACAATTAAACAAACTATAATAACGACTCCCAATTCTGAACTATGCTGATGACAATACTGTAGACGTAAGCGAGAATATTCTGGATAAATTCGAACAACTACAGAATATCTGCATTCGATACATATTCGATTTGTGTAAATTTGATCACGCGACTAACTTTACTGGCTTTGAATTCGTGAGCATAAGAAGCTTCATGCCATCTTACTCCTTTAGAAATTTCTGAATAGTCGCATAGCACCTCCTTAACTTAAAGACTTCTTTCACCCGTTAGGAAGTCATGGTGTTCTACTTAGATCGCTAGGACTACTATTAGATCAGCCTTCTTTTACACCTACTCATTTACCGTCCACTCCGCTCGTATTTGGATCCAGCTTCTGCATGTTATCCGTCATGCAACTTGTTTATACTGCTTCAAAGCGTCATTAAAAAAATCTTTTTCTATTTCAAAATATTAGTTGAGCAATATCCGAATCAAAATATCAGCATTCCTAGATACGGGCGTTTTTCGCTCAGTTAGGTATGCGATGTGCCAGTGGTTATGGGTTTTATTAGTTTTTCCTGCACGATTTGTAACAATGTATACTAAATATCACATAGCCCTACTGCAGTAATCTAGTTTTTTGTAATAAATAAATAAATAAATAAATAAAATTAAATAAATTTAAAAACGACAGCGCCACTACTCATTCATCGCTCCCAGGATTTACAATCACCTTCCTGAATCAATCAACACAAATACAACATTTTAAAAATCTATCACGTTTTAGTTGATGAAGGAATAAAGGATTAGTATAGATAGAGCACTGAGTGTAAATGTCTGAACGGTATGTATGTAATGGTTATTAAATTAAAATTTATAAAAACATTGATTTTACCTTATTTATACTTTTATGATCTTATATTATGTTCTCATTATATTTTTTAGGAATGCGACTCTTCCTTTTATATTTTGATCATTTTAATACTTCTGTATTTAGATAATGTCATTTTTATATTTAGGTATTTTTTCAAGTTTTAGCTATGATTATATAACGATATGTTTAAGCAATTTAGACTATTTAAATACTATTTGCACATTATTTATATTTATTATGATTTCGGTCAACGTTTTATATTTTCAATTTTACTTTGATTGTCCAGCTTATAAGATTTAATAATATGTATTAGTGTATACATTCTTTTAATTCTATTATGTTCTTTTCATTACTTATCTTTATTCTTTTTTTATTATTTTTATTTAGACTCTTCCTTTTATATTTTGATAATTTTAGTAGGTAATTCTATATTTAGGTAAGGTCATTCTTATATTAAGGTATTTAAAAAAAATGTTAGGTATGATTATATAACGATATGTTTAAGCAATTAAGACTATTCAAATAGTTTTTGCACATTTTTTATATTTATTATGATTTCGGTCAACGTTTTATATTTTCAATTTTACTTTGATTGTCCAGCTTATAAGATATAATAATATCTATTAGTGTATACATTCTTTTAATTTTATTATGTTCTTTTCATTACTTAGTTTTATGTAGGATATTACATATATTTACAACAATTTAAATGTCCGCCTTAAAAGAGGCTATAGCATAGTTAGACGACATTAAAATGTGATCACTGGTAACAGTTTTGGCATATCATGCTACCAGTTTTTTGCTACTGGAATTTTATCTATGACATTCTTATTAAGCATATCAATTTTACTGTAAATGATTGTGAATTACAAATTAAATTAATAAAATAAAAACTATTGTTGATTGTAACCGATTGCTATAGTGACTAGTGTATTATGCCTGCCTTTTGTTGTAGAAAGCTTTTCAATTAAGGGTCCATTATTTTTATTATTATTATTTTCATATACTATAACCGATATTTTTAATGTCTCTTTCGATTGCTTGTTTCATTAGGAAGCGACTGCTCTCTAATAACTGATATGGTAGAAAAATGTAAAAAAATAGAACCTTACCTTCTGTATCACAGGGTGATACGCTGGCGCTCGACCGGAACTCCGCGCAGAGGTTTATATTAATGGCTGAGGCGTTACCGCCTCCTTATCTCGGAATCTTGTTAGTCTTACTTCACATCCGTAAATCTCGTTAGAAGTTGTACGTGGGAGGCAATATTTGACATGGCCTCGAGCGAGAACTCCCTAAGGGGATGTCTCCGCTGATTATTCTTGCCTCTCAAATCGAGACAAGACCGAATAACTTCATTTGTCAATGTCCGGGCGGGCAAAGTTTGGGCGAACGATTTCTCCGTTGCGTTGCGTTCGTCCCAACCGAATGACCGCTTTTTAATTGAATTTTCCAGTTTGGGATAGTTTCGATGGGGGAAGGGAGGGTCTCAACATTTCTTAACCACAACGTAAATAAGTTGGTTGACAACAAACAATTTCGGCTAGAACAAGGGCGCTTTCTGTGAATATATGAGACAAAGGTTATTTTTATTTTATTTTATTTTACTTTGTTAACAAACAGCGTTTATACACTCCGCGTCAATCTTTATGAGCTCTCGACCACAGTCTCAAAAATGCTTACACAGATTAAATACAAGCTCGCCAAAACTGCACATGAGAAAGAAAATCAAATGGCGTCGTGCTAGACTAGAGCCGCTATATGTAACGGACTTCGCCGGCTTCCTTAAAACCAAGACATGTATAGCCAACGACAAAATATTTGATTTAGTCATGATGTATTGAAAATTTAAATTTAGCTTTTATAGTCTAATTAACAAATTCAAATTCAATTTCAAATATGTTTATTCAATGTAAATACATAATATACACATACTGAACGTCAAAAGACAGTAATTGTACTTTTTCCTATTTTTTTGTTACTCTTCTGATTGTACCGCTAAACGACAGGCCACTGAAACAATCACGTATATACTGAAAAATTATCACAGCCGAATTCAACTCAACACTAAACGAATTTATTAGTTATGTACTCGTCTGACTGTACCGATCATTATAGTCACGCGTAAACTCAACCTCTCTCCGTCATTCTCGCAGGTATAAAATATGCCTATCCCTTTTTTGGTTTCAGTGCATTGGTGTTCAATAAATGCAATACGTGTGACCTGAGCATGTAGTTGTAGAGCTCAAGAAGAATGAATCGATCAGTACATAACATATACAAAATATAACAATAAAACTATGACTAATTATATGTTAAGAGCCTTATTACAAAATAGCGTAGGTATTCTTTTAAAATGAGTTGAAAAAATGAACGCATTTTTTTTGGATGTAACTATAAAAGATAGGATAAATAAATAAATAAATAAATAAATAACTATTCAACCCTGGGAGAAAACCGCGGCACTGAGCGCTCTTCTCTTGCGCAAGCAAATATATACACAATTTCTAATTGTTTTTTGCAGTGTTTTCTCCTTTCTAATGACAATAATTTATATTATGTCGTATTGCTAAAAGAGTGAACTTTAATATAGTATAAGTATTATATAAGAATCTTATTTTATTTCTGAGAAAATTAGAATGATACAGGAAGATTTTTTTTTAATTTTGTGTAATTGTAAGTAATGTATACCTTGGATATGTGGTCAAAAAACGAAAAAATAAAGCCGTAGTGTACATCAAGAATACATGACGGACATAAAAAAAAATAGTATACGGTTTTCGTTGTAGTGATATTACTGTATTAAGGAGCTCAAAGTTTGCCTTCCGAGCGTTTTACGAATAACGACTTTCGGAAAATGGGCTGAATAAGTAAATAATATTCGTTATATCTAAAATTAAAGGCCGCTATGGTCAACATCAAGAAATGGTCCAGGTAATTCAGTAATTAAAGTTTGTAGAAATCTCTTCATTTCTTGGAATTAGAACGCCAAAAATCCACTTTTCTTGCCTTTCTGGAAAAAATATGTGATAGGGCTCTTAACACTATTTACTGTTAATGTGTACATATCTCCGTTATTTTACATTATTTATATATATATTTCTTTAGCAGTGATTTAATATTATAAAAAAGAGAAAGAACAAAAAAACAAATGAAAATAAATTTTACGTTGAGATTATAAACAATATTAATTATTTTGTGCCAAAAATATATTTATAAAAAAAATACAAAATAAATTACTATTTATGTAAACTGTTCAAGCGATTAATAGTCATTATATGAAATACGGGGACAAAGGACTGATAAGATTTTTTAATGGTTTTCTTAAAGTGACTTTTAACTGATGAAAAAATATCAATGTGCCCGAACCTATCGTTATACGTTGTCATAGCTCTGTTTATAGTAAGAGTAATCTTTAGTTCTGATTTTTCGTTTTCAAACTAAAAATCAATAATAAAGCATCAAGTACCATTTTTGCATTTTTGTATAAATAAATAGGTAAATTATCCAAACAAAATGAAACGCAAGATTTACTTCATATATTTTAGGATAAGTAAATCAGATTAGGCTAAACTCCTGAAAGTTGAATATCTCGAAAATATGTAATGTAATATTAGTTCATTTCTATCAGAAAATTGATGTTGGAGTTTTAAATGGCGCACATCTTACCATTGTGAGTACAGTGGTTTCTGAGTTATAAAAAAAATCTTTATAATGTTATAGGTATTTAAATACCCATCTATTTTAAAATACATTGCAAATACAGTTACATTTGTATTTAAATATCAATGTATTTTATTATTTTACTTATAGAATATTGTGTTGTCATAGTAACTTCTTATGTATGAAAAATTTAAAATCAGTTAGATATGAAAAAGGTGGTCAATGTCTAGTCACAAAATTTAACCTAAACTGACGGACATTCTGCCACTGTACTGATACCCAAACGAAGTTTAAATTGGTATTAAAGTAACAAATAGTATTGTGATATTTTTAAGTATAGTATATGCATACAAATCTATTCACCAGACGAAGTAATTATATCAATAGTAAAATTGATATCATAATTTTAATTGTAATATGTACGTTTTAAAATGCCTTTCTTATTGATACTAAAACTACTAATGTTATATTAAAAAGGTATGTTTCCTTATGGTTTCTAGGACTTTCCTCTGCCAGCGGTCGGTTGAATTTTTGGAAATAAATATTTTCTTTATTGTATTAAATACTAGCTGACCCGTGCCCACTTCGTTGGGCGGTAAAACTTTTTACTTGTGATGAAATTATGAGTGTGGTTCGGTTAGTGCTGAGTGCTATGATTTATTTCCTGACTGCCAAAAGAAGGATTATATTTTAATTGCATATGTATGTATGTATTTGCATGCCAATTTGACTCAGCGACAGCATATTTCTAAATTTTATATTTAAGTCACAAAAAGTAGTTTTTTATATTAAAAAAATTATTTAAATCGTTAGGTCATGTTTATTGGTCATATTATCAACAATTATGAATTCATATCAAAATAAGTAAATTTATCGTTTTAAGTATTTAAAACAAAATACTTTTCCCTTCTACTCCATATAATTTCCCTTTTACTGCATAAATGGTTAGAGAGATAAGACACTCACAATTAAAACACTCACAAGAAGACACTCGCAAATAACGGTAATATTATTACCGGTAATATTATTACCGTTATTTGCGAGTGTCTTTTTGTGAGTGTTTTAATTGTGAGTGTCTTATCTCTCTAACCATTTATGCAGTAAAAGGGAAATTATATGGAGTAGAAGGGAAAAGTATTTTGTTTTAAATACTTAAAACGATAAATTTACTTATTTTGATATGAATTCATAATTGTTGATAATATGACCAATAAACATGACCTAACGATTTAAATAATTTTTTTAATATAAAAAACTACTTTTTGTGACTTAAATATAAAATTTAGAAATATGCTGTCGCTGACTTTCTTGTAGGTATTATCAAGCTCTACAACTTTTCTCTAGAACTTAATCATATATCTCTCATCGTTAAGGCAGCGTTAGTTAGAAACGTTTTCGTTCGATCGTTTTTTCTCCGACTTACTTTGCAAATCCGACTACCACGAAAAAGTTTTTTCATTTTTCGGGTTAATATATAGACTATGACTCTTACAAATAACGTGGCTTTCTATTGGTCTTAAGAATTTTAAAAATCGATTTAGTAGATCCAGATATTACTTCCTACAACCTCACAAACTTTACCTCTTTATAAAATTAGTATAGATGAGAGAAATCAAACCGGTAATTGTCGCTCCCGATCTATTTGAGATAGATCAGATACGATTTCAGTTATAATGTTTCCGAATAACAAAACTTTTTGGCGCGATTAGTAGGTACATACATAAATAATATGTTTTTATGTTAACCCAGACCGCGTGCTATATAATATGCGCCAAATATTAATTAGAAAAAAGTTTCTCCTGCTGTTCGGTATCAATCATAAGCGTGACTTGTGCGAAATTCTCCGTTGGCCGCCCGGCGGAGCGATCGATCACAATCCATCGTGTGGCTATCAGCGGCTGACCGTCCAAAAAATCCGCCCTGAAATAGGGGCAAAGTGCGAAGATTGCCGGTGGCGCGTCGCGAGGAAATTGACTCGCCGATCAATGGGCGCGGGCGGGCGGAAACAAATTGGGCGGATGATTTTTAGGGCAGGAAACGCCCCGCATTATTCACTGGACGACGTAGAAATGAAATTGCACCGTAATGTTAAGCTCGGTTTTCTCCATGCCTTAATTTTAAATAGGGTCCCATCCTTAGTGCCGAATATTATTTTTCAAAAAAACATATCGCGTTACACCAAGTATGTAAATAGGGAAACCCTCATTTTCGAGATATTAGAAATGAAATTAATATTAGACGTAGAAAATACCATTCGAGTAAAAATACAATCCTAGCGTTTTGAGATCGATGGAATTGTGAGGGACCACCCCTCACAAGACTCCAAATTGTTCGGTGTGAGGTGGCGGTATCAACTTACGAGTTATCTCCGTATTGAAAGCCGGTTTTGAATGAAGTAGAAGGTATTTATTGATTGAAAGTTTGATATTGCCAGTTATAACGCTTCCCGAACAAGTTATGTTGACGCGAGTGTATAGATGCGCGACTGCGGTTATGAGGATATACGGATGAGGATTGTATGTGTGCTCCTAGTATCTTGTACTGGGCACGGCTCGAGTCTGTGGGATTACAGAATGATGCTTCTAGACTAGGGAGGATAAGGAAAGGAAACCGAGGAGCCGGATTCGTTGACACACCTCGTGAAAAGGGTACCGAATATGCCGTCGCAACCTTGGGGGAAGGTGATTACTCGGGGAATGATATGTGACCGAGAAGCCGGGACACCGAAGTGTGCCGTCGCTATCTGGAGACATGACCACTCGAGGAATGATAATTTGTTTGCTTTTTCGCCGGTTTATATAGGCCGATAAATGATGCAATCCAAAATATTCCGAGTAAAAGTATTGTTTCATCGTGCTGATTCATGGCTGCACGGGTTAAAATAATAGCTTAATTGTGTCAGTGTATTTCACTGGAAATCGATGCATTTGCTGATCGCATGTAATGGAATTAAGGTCCATTACAGAATCATAAAAATAATGTCTGGAAAATGCCTGTCAGTGTGAGTATGTGTGTGTGTGTTTGTGTGTGTGGAGGGGTGCATCTACTTTATGACAGAAAATACATGATTAGCATGATCAATTAAAATAAAAAAAACGTACAAAAATGTTCTCCCTAATGCCGAGATGTTAAAAGCTGATTTGAGATTTCTACTGTATTTTTTTTCTAAACGGCGACCGTTTCAAAATAATAATGAATCATACATTTTTAAATCCCAATAGTGTTCCGACAAAATAGATAGTTTTTATAACAAAGTATTGCCAAGAGTTTATTTTTATTTATTTATTGAACCATTTGACAGGATTTCCTACAAGTCAAAATTAACGAAAATTACAGTAACGAAATGTACATAAATATGTACATGTTTCCTGCGGTTGACGATCCCATGCCAGCCCGCGACGAGATGCTTGACAAGCATGGGTGATCGTCTAGAGAGCCCTGTTACGTACCCCATCTTAAATTGTTTAGTAATAGCACTGTTAATTAATCTAAATGTTAATACCTAGTGCGCCACTGCCATAAGCATTGGCGCTGCTTTCAATATAACAGCCGTCGCAACCGCGACTGCATGCATTCGCACGCCAGCCTTCGGCGCATACACATTAAATCCGAATCAACAGTTACTGTTTCATTTTCGCCGAGCCACCGTCGTACAAATAGTGATTAGATCGTTGAGGCCTCACTGCCTATCCGACAATCTAACATTGGTGACCCGACATTTGAATTTACGCACCTTCAATCTAACATTGGTGGATTATTTCTCAAAAATCGGCGGTGGTTTCGAAACAGTAGGTGTGAATGCATCAGCAATAGAGTCAGTGTTGTACTTTTAATAAAGCCAGTGATTTCTCGTTCCGCGCACGTACCCTTATCAGCGTTGGACCGTCGAGCTTATCTCATTTGGCGAATTTCCGAGAAATCAAGACCTTATCTCATCTGGCGAACTTCTGAGAAATCAATCCGCTCGCCGCGACGACTCTGCCACACACCGCGCGCCAACGCAACGCAACGCAACGCAAGCCTACGTCAACGTTCACTCTACGTCAACAGGCACACACAAGCCGTGCATATAGCCGTGCAAGACTTCAAAAAGCTAAGATTTTATTATTTATTTTTAATTTCTTTTGCTATTCTGCATAAGTTTCTACATTTTTATTGAAGTAACAACTATTTGAAATGGCGACTCCTAAACCAAATACAGTAGAGGATCCTAGACTATCAGCCATGTCGTATGCAAACAGACTTCCGGATTTCTGGCGTTCTGAACCCAAACTGTTCTTCGCGCAATTCGAAGCTGTTATTGCTCCACAAAAGGCGACTGACGAAGTTAAGTATCAGCTCATCATTGCGAAACTTCAACTCGATGATCTCCGCCAGGTCAGCGACATAATTACAGATCCTCCCACTGACGAAAAATATGAAACTATTAAAAATCGACTCATTAGCGTTTATGAAGATTCTGAGCTTCGCTCATTTCAGAAACTACTGAGCGATATGCAGCTAGGTGACCAAAAACCATCGCAGCTTCTTAGACGAATGAAAGACTTGGCCGGAGCCAAGGTCAATGATGAAGCCTTACGGATCATGTGGGCTGGCCACCTACCCAAGCATGTGCGTTCCATTCTCGCAGTTTCGGACCAGAGCAATCTTCCGGAACTGGCCAAACTGGCCGACACAATTTTGGAGAACACCACTGGAACGGACGAGATTCATGAAGTTGCCGCTTCATCATCGCATAACAACCGTTCCTCTTCCAAACAACGCTCAATGGAACACACCATCGCAGAGCTAACAAAAAAAATCGACGAACTAACCACGTCGATGAAGTCGTACGAACGAGGCAGACCGAGATATTCCCAAAAAGGAAATCACTCCCGTTCGCGCTCCCGATCGCACTCTCGGTCAAACCATCAAAACGCAGAGGATAAACCAAAAACAAATAAGGGCATTTGTTTCTTCCACAAACGTTTTGGCAACGACGCACGAAAATGCCAAGAGCCTTGCACCTTTGGCAAGAAGGAAAACTAGAATCAGTGCAGCAAACTGAGGCAAACGCTGTCACTGGTTCTCAATCATACCGCCTCAACATAACTGACAAAACTAGTGGCATTAAATATCTAATAGATACTGGAGCTGGCGTATCGGTCATCCCCCGTGGAAAACATCCAGCACATCCAACGTCGATTAAGCTATACGCAGCTAACGGCACGGAGATTCGCACCTTCGGAGAACGCACCCTTCGACTGAATCTAGGCCTTCGACGTATTTACATGTGGAAATTTATAATCGCCGACGTTAAGATAGCTATTATAGGAGCCGACTTTCTAGCGCGATACAACATTCTAGTAGATTTAGGGCACCATCGACTGATAGACAATCTCACGAACGTCTCAGCAATCGCATCACTCGACAATTCAAGCTCTCCGTGCATTAAATTAATTAATGGAGAAGACCCTTTTGCAAAAATCCTAGAATCGTTTCCAAACATCACACGACCGAACATACTGCCAAACAGTGAGGTTAAGCACAACGTCAAGCATTTCATTGAGACAACTGGACCTCCTGTTTACGCCAGAGCACGACCTCTTCCTCCAGACAGATATGCACTAGTCAAAAAAGAGATTCAAGAGCTCATCGACTTAAATATCTGCAGACCGTCCTCAAGCCCGTGGGCGAGTCCTCTGCATTGTGTAAAAAAGAAAAATGGCGACCTCCGCTTGTGCGGTGATTACCGTCGTTTGAATTCCGTCACTGTCGCTGATCGATTTCCAATTAGCAGACTTCAGGATTTCACTTATATTTTACACGGAAAAACAGTTTTTACAAAAATCGACTTGGTTCGGGCATTTAACCAAATTCCGATTAATGATGATGACATTCCAAAAACTGCAATAATTACGCCTTTCGGCCTATTTGAGTACCTCAAATGTTCATTCGGCCTACGCAACTCTGCTCAAACATTCTCCAGGTTCATGACTGCAGTTCTACAGGGCCTAGAATTCGTATTTTGCTATATCGACGACATCCTCATCGCGTCAGCAAACGAGCAAGAGCACATTAAACACGTTAAAATGGTTTTACATCGTTTGGACGAAAATGGCATCACGATCAACATTCAAAAATGCCAGTTTAATAGAAAAGAAGTAGAATATTTAGGGTATCATGTGAACGAAAAAGGAATTACGCCAATCGCAGACCGACAGCAGGTCATATCTGATTTTCAGAGACCCGATACCGTTCAGCAGTTGCGCCGATTCCTCGGCATGATAAATTTCTACAGAGAAAGCACTCCACACGCTGCTAAACATCAAGCAGAATTAAATAAATATTTAATTGGAGCAAAGAAAAATGACAAAACTCGTATCATATGGAACGACATCTCTTCTCAAGCTTTTCAAGGATGTAAGGATGCAATAAAGAATGCCTTCACACTCGCTCACCCAGCACCTGAAGCACAGCTAATTCTAGCTACAGACGCATCAGACACCGGCGTTGGAGCGGCCTTACAACAAAAGATAAATGGAATTATTCAACCCTTAGGTTTTTTCTCCAAAAATCTGAACGTAACTCAACGGAATTACTCGACTTACGATCGTGAACTTCTAGCGATTTACCTAGGAATCAAGCATTTCCGTCGACTCATTGAAGGTCAAGACGTCACTATCCATACAGATCACAGACCGATTATCTACGCATTCACCAAGAACGCGTCTGCAAAAAACGAGATTCCTCGTAGGGTTCGTCAACTAGACTATATCCAGCAATTTTGCAACAAAATCGAACACATTCCAGGAGATCAAAATACCGTCGCAGACTGGTTATCTCGCATAGAAGCAATCGATTGCCCCACCGAGATTAACTACGAAGAATTAGCACTCTCACAGCAGAATAACGACGAAGCAAATAATTTCCTCCGCTACAACTCGCAAGTGAAGAAAATTACACTCCCAGGAATCAGCAAACCTATCATCTGTGATACAGGAAAAGACCAAATCCGACCATTTCTCACTGAGAAATTCCGTCGCACAGCATTCAATATCATCCATAATATCGCGCATCCAGGCATACGTGGCACCCGGAAATTAATCACGCAACGATTCATCTGGCCTCGTATGCACACGCAAATTAAGGAGTGGACCCAAGCATGCATCCCTTGTCAGAAGTCGAAAACATTTCGACACAACAAACCGCAGCTTGAAAAATTCGATTCAGCTGATCGTTTCAATCACATACATATCGATTTTGTTGGGCCGTTACAAGTTTCTCAAGGTTGTCGCTTCCTACTAACGATTATCGATAGAGCGACACACTGGTTCGAGGCGATTCCGCTTCCCGACCAAACCGCAGAAACAACAGCAAAAGCTCTGTACAATAATTGGATCACGCGATACGGATGCCCCGAAAAAATAACTACAGACCAAGGTACAAATTTCGAAAGCAATCTATTTCGAAATTTAACAAACGTTCTTGGTATTAAGAAACTACGAACAACAAGCTTTCACCCGATAGCAAATGGAAAGATAGAACGCGCTCATCGCACAATGAAAGCCGCACTTATGGCTAGGCAAAACACAACAAACTGGTTCGACGAAATACCAACAGTCTTACTAGGTATGCGTGCAGCCATTCGACAGGACACAGGAACCTCCTCAGCAGAATTAACATTCGGCAAACAATTACGTTTACCTGGAGAGTTCATTCAGCCAACCAAACACAAGCAGTTGGACTCTACGTTCGTCGAAAGACTTCAACAACACCTATCAGACCTATCAGCTAAACCAACGAGAGAATGCACCCGAGACAACGTTTTCGTGCATCCAGATCTCAAGGATTGCACTCACGTTTTCCTGCGAGATGATATGGTCAGGAAGCCATTACAACAACCATATTCTGGACCTTTTCGAGTGATAAAACGAAACAATAAAACGTTCGAATTATCCATAAAAGGAAAACCAAAAGTAATGTCGGCTGATCGCGTCAAACCCGCGTATTTCATTTCACAGGGCAGCGATCTGAAAATGCAAAATGAAACAACACAAGAAGTTTCAAGCGACAAAATAATGACTCAAACGAATCGTCAGACCACCCAGCAAAATTCCGTTCCCACGCGCGAAAAATGCGATAAGGCAAAAGAGCATTATCGCACGCGCAGCGGGCGGATCGTCAAGAAAGTCCGATTCTTAGACGGATGACATCACTGCTACGTGACTTTTTCAAAATACCATTTTATATCGTCACACCAAGAGACAAAGGAAATCAGTCTTCACTGAGATCGAGCGAGTAGTAACCGCCTTTTTACCTTACCATCCTAACACCAATCCTATTTCGCTCCAGGGCTAACCAAGTTGGAACCAGCCGCCAAAGATCCTTTTCTCCTACACAAGTATCATTATTCCAATTTCTTGCTACTACAAGGCGATATGGGATCTCAACAAAGCAAAGACGAAGTCATTATCGCTGGAACTAAAATGGAAAACACGAATCGACTATCAGACACACTCATAATCATCGCAGTCATCTTGATAGCCATCATTTTCGTCGCCCTTTGCCATCAACGATGTCGGCAAGGTATCCGGAAGTGGGTCCGAATGGAAATCGCCCGCCCTCACCTTCTGCCGCCACCAGGGACAACCAGCTCCAGCACCGCAGCAGCCACTTCAGGTCAACACGCCATGGTTTAGTGCAGTGCTAGTGAAAATAAATGCGCGCTCAAGGCTGCATTCTGTGAAAATGACTTAACAAATGTTTTTTTTTCTACAAGGTCTTTTACAGCCTCTAATTATTTAAAAAATATATGTGTTTTAATTTTTTATGCAATTCAACAATTTATTTACAAAATTGTTCAATATTTTTACACATAATTTTACAACTTTACAGCATTTTACAATTGTTTACATACTAACAACATGCGTTTTTCAATGTATACTAACATAGCATGTAGCTCAATTTAAATACGTGGTAACTACCACAAGCAATGTATCGAGATTAACTTTAATATTCTAAGCAAATCTCTAGGGGGGAGCAGTGTTACGTACCCCATCTTAAATTGTTTAGTAATAGCACTGTTAATTAATCTAAATGTTAATACCTAGTGCGCCACTGCCATAAGCATTGGCGCTGCTTTCAATATAACAGCCGTCGCAACCGCGACTGCATGCATTCGCACGCCAGCCTTCGGCGCATACACATTAAATCCGAATCAACAGTTACTGTTTCATTTTCGCCGAGCCACCGTCGTACAAATAGTGATTAGATCGTTGAGGCCTCACTGCCTATCCGACAATCTAACAGCCCCTAATATCTAATACTATTGTAGGTATATTATTATTTATTTATTTATTTATATGTAAGTAATGCAAATATTAAAAATAGCAGTAAACAATTTCAGCGTAGGAATTATGCATACTTTCAAAAATTGAGTCAAAAGCAGAGAAAAAAATACATTGCATAGTCTAGTGGCAACGTCACCTAACTAGGGCGGGACCTGTTCTAAGGTAAACATTTATTTTTGAATGTGCTTGCACAAATACCGTGTTTATAAAAATGACATATATTCCATGTATGCACAAAATAATGGAATTGCAAAACAATATTAAAAAAGACTAAATACTTAAATTAAATAATTAAATAAATGTTAGAAGTGGAAAATTAAAATGACAGCAAATAAATTCAAATCAGAAACAAAAAAAAACAAACAATTTAAAATAGTCAAAATTAGAGTAAGAATTTAAACAAAATAGTCCTGCATTTTACTTATAACTGAGATAAAATAGTGTTAAAAGTAAAACAAACTATCTCTTAAAATTAAAACTATTTATCTCTTAAAACTCTCTTATATATTTTTAATATTTTTTTATTATTATTTTTTACTTTCCTGACGACCTATCGGAAAGGAAAGTATTGTGATCGCGCTAAAAAAAAATTTTGAGATGAAGATGGGAATATATATTTTGAGACTCCCTGAGACGATTGAGACTATTTCCAGACCGATCTCTGTCTGTATGTATGTCTGTATGTCTGTATGTCTGTATGTCTGTATGTATGTATTCTTCCACGATAGCGCCCAGACGCTTAATCGGATTGAGCTGAAATTTGGTATATAAGCTTCTGTTAACCGTCGGAGGAACCCATTAGTTTTTGGAGTCCCTACGCCCTACGGTTGTGGTACCTCCCATACAAATTTGGGGTTCCCGGCGAAAAAATTGTTTCCGCGATAGCGCCCAGACGCTTAATCTGTCTAAGTTAAAATTTGGCATAGAAGCTTCTGTTAACCATCGGAAGAACCTATTAGTTTTTGGGGTACTTACGACCAACGTTTGGGGTACCTGCCATACAAATTTGGGGAACCTTGATTACATCGTTCGTTTTTTCGCACCTCCCCGGATACTAGTCAGGAAAGTCTTGGGGTGACACAACCGATTTTTTTTATTTTATTCTGAAGACCACATTTTAGGGCAATTTAGTGTCATTAGCTTTTTACTAAAACTTGTACATTTGTAGGCAACCAAGCAATCAAGCAAACTTGATTGTAATATTGGAGTCCTGTCCACCCTAGAACGGGCTAGTCCCAGTTGGGTGACAGAAACAAATAAGCAAAAGGTTAAGGTTTTGCCATTCGGTTCCTGTTATTTTTGTAAGCTAATCAATGTTTTATAGTAATTAATTCTTAAATAAATAAATAAAATAAACTAAAAAAAATTATCTCTTATCTCTTAAAATAGCGTTAAAACAAAATAATAATAATAATAATAATAAATAAAATAATAATAATAATATAACATAATACAAGGATATCTTGTTTTACCATTTTTCAATATGATAAACTTTCATTAATTTGACTCGAGCGCACAAACGAGCCGTTCGAGGGCCGGTCTATTGTGTAAAAAGTTACGACATCCCGAAAATATGACGTAACATAAAAGGGTATCTTTTGTTTCGCATCAATGGGGCATTTTGCGATCGGGACTTTGTCTAAAGACACCCACCGAGACCCACTCCAGTATATGCAATCAATCACTCATTTTTTGGCAGACGTACTTCAGAGTAATGCTATAATTATAGGTACATTCGGATTATATCCAATAAATTAGGTGACGTCAATATGAACTAGCAATATGTAATCGTAATTCAGCAATTCTGCGAAAATAAATCATTGTTTCACCCACCGACTACAGGATTGATTTCATATGAATAATAATTTCATAAATAAAATCGATAAGCGCCCTCTGTCCCTCGGCGACAGACTCAGTTGTGTTCGCGCGAAATATAGTCGACAGCGCGGTTCGCTTCTCGGCCAAGGGCGGGTTTCGGCAAAGCGCCAACAGATGGCGTGAATATTTGATTAAAATTTATAGCAGAATTTAAATATTATTACTGTAGGTTGTACCTATATGAAATATTTCTACCAATAGTTCACAACGTGGTTTTGGCCCGGCGAGACAGCGACCAAACTATTAATTTGATTGAGCTGAAACTTTATATTAGCAAGAGATATATTTTTTTTTTCAAATAAACCAGTTGGTAGGTATCCCTACTCTTGGCATAGTCAATTTCTTTATACAAGATAATGTGTTATACCTTATGTGGTATAATAATTTTTTATACAGATTTTCTTTTTTTTAACGGATAAAAACAATTATTAAATTTATTTACAATAAAAATATATGGTCCTTTGAAAAAATATTTGAGGTATAGATGAAAATACAAATAGTCAAAATATAAAATCGAATAGTCAATAAGATAGCCATAAAATAGTCAACGAATAGCCATAATATAGTCAAATCAGAAATACTACAAATATAAGATTACAAATAGAAATGTCTTAATAGAAATAGTCAATCAAAATTTTATTAATATAATCCATCTCCGATTATCAAAATGATTAGGATATATAGTCAAGATTTTTTTTACATATATTGTATTATAATTAAAATATTTATATTACATTACATTTTCGTCGTGTCCAATTGACGGCTAAAGACCGCTCTTGGACGTGTCAAAATAATTGGGTTATGTAGTAAGTTTCGTTACTACTCTTTACTGAACATACATAGGTAGTCAAGAATTAACTACTAGATTGTCAAACTATAAATACAAATAATCAAAATAGAAGCCTAATATTTGAAGTAGTTAGTAATTCGAAAAGATATGTAGTAAAATTATTTATCGTAATATTCAAATTGTCAGTAAAATGTTAAATAATCAAATTAAATCTATGTTATGCATTTTAAACTAAAAGTACAGATATAAGACCATATAAAATAATCAGATAATAAGGCTCTACTTTTTTAAGTAATTTAAATGGGTACAATATTTGAAAAATCATGGCCCCTTAAATTCGGCCAGATTATAGAAAGGGTGGCCAGATTATATCAGCATCTCCTTGATGTTTTTTTAATTTTATGTCCTCCAGCTGTTTAAATTTTGTAGGGAGTAGATTATAGAATTTATTGCTAAGGTACAAGTAGCTTTTCTGTACTTTTGCCTGTTCGGGGTACGCATAATCATGAAAGATTAGGAAATTCAAATGAAAAGGTGATGAAAAGGTTGTGCTTGAAATCGGTTCACCAAAGGAACACTAGTCATATTTCAATCCCGAAATATTTGACTTATTGACTTGAAATTTGATACACAGCTGCCTTGTTAAACCAAATTTTCGCCGGTCAAACGTGTTTAATGCATTGCATTCTTACTATCCGCGCTCGTTGTTGAGTATCCCTTTCAATCAGGTCAACCTCCTTCCCGAAGGGACATCACGCCCAAAATCTTTCCATAAGTCTTTGTCTACTACCGGGAAAGTTTTGTGGTGTGTATTTGGTCGAACAGTGTGTATCTGGTCGAAAAGGTATCTATTCTGGCTCCTCCTCGCATAACTCGGAATCCGCACCTGTTTTATTTAAAGAGATATAACTCTAATTATACGAAGCATTCCCTAATCAACAGAGCTATGACAACGTATAACGATAGGTTCGGGTATATTGATATTTTTTCATCAGGTAAAAGTCACTTTAAGGAAACCGTTAAAAAGTCTTATCAGTCCTTTTCCCCCATTATTTCATCTAATGACAATTAATCCCCGGTTTACATGAAGAGTTTTTTGTAATACCTAAAAAAATATATTTTTGGTACAACATAATTAATAATGGTCTTAACGTAAAAATTAATTTTCATTTGTTTTTTGTTCTTTCTCTTTTCTCTTTTGTCTATCAATAAATCACTGCTTAAGAAATGTAAGTATAAATAAGGTATAATAACGGAGATATGTACTGTACACATAGTATTAACGGTAAATAGTGTAAACATATAATTAGTCATAGTTTTATTGTTTTATTTTGTATTTGTTATATATAAACGCTGTTTGTTAACCGAATAAAATAAAATAAATAAAATATCATAAACATTTTGATTTTAGATTATAGAACCAATAGATATGAATATACCTTTTATTATATTACATACCAAATCGCTATTATATAAAATTTGTGGCTGTCTTGGAAAAGGCGCTGCCTAGTTAAGGGTGTGTTTTTCAGAATCATTGTGTTTTTACACGACCACTCGACGAAACGTAGTGTAATGTATTCAGGGTTCATCTATATATATATTTCGTTTTTTTATTCCACCATAACTTCTAAACGCTTGATCCGATTTAGAAGTGTCTGGTGTTGTTAGAAACGGTATGTAATCCCGAGTGTCATGGGGTCATAGCTGTCCAAATATCAAGTAAGTAGTTGTCTAAATGTCCAAATGATCAAATATCAATAAATTATCATTAATATATCGTTTTAGTGTCAAATGAATGATATGATTGAGTACATTTCGAAAATATACATGTATCTATTTGTATAAATACATAAACCACAAATATTTTGTTAAAAAAACCGTAATAAAAATAATTATAATTACAACAGTTCACCTTCTGTAACGGCATCGTGTTTTTTATTCTTTTTAATATATTTACTTGTTACATCATTCTTATGTAGTTTTTAAATATATTTTTTTTGTATTGTTTCTTAAAATGATATTCCCACGTTTAAAATGAATCGTACCAAGGTACTTCTGTTGATAGCGGCAGCGAATGCAAGTTATCCTCGTAAATAAAGTTTTCATTAGAAAGTACCTAAGTTAAGTAAAGTTTAAGGGTCTAGATTGTACAACTAAGAAAGGCTGAGGAACTTTAACGACCGACCAGTGTAATTTCATTATGCAATTTGTATCAACTGGGTCGTTCAGTTTGTACAAGTTAAAGTTTCCTGGGCGCTTCTTCAAACTGAACAAGACCGCTTCTTACTATAAAATGATAATGATCAGCACATGATGTTACTTAATTAGATATAGACGCCAAAATCCTAATATTATTTATAATAAAACTATTTTCAATTATAAAGACAAACTTATTGCTTTGCAGCAATATCCATCAGCTAACCTATATGTTAAGAATTTGAGGTTATACTATAAGTTTTGCATTGACTACATAATATTAAAATTAAAATGATAAAACAAACAGTAAACTAGGATAAAAATGATAATAGCAAAAGAAAAACAAATTATTAAAATTTAATAAAGACGCAGAGGAAAGAAACAAGATGAAGATGGAAAAGACATGCGAGAAGGAGGGAATGGTTGGTTATGTTATGGTTTTAGGTTTACGTACCTATTGAGCCTGGCCTTCATCGTGGTGATGCTGAAGGGTGCTCTGACATTATTCGGTAAAGCCTTCCAGAGTCGTGCGATTTCTATAGAGAAGGAGTAAGAGAAAAGTCACCGCTGTGACCAGGGATTGATAACTGGTTATTACCCTCTAATCACAGGAGACGCCCGTGCGCCGATAGAGCGTTGAACCTTTCGGCGAGATAAAGTGGCACGTTATTCGCGATGATTCTATATAATAGGCAGAGAATTCTAACCTATCTCGTCTACCTGGTGGTAAGCCACTGCAGTCTACTTCGATATTCCGTGATATGGTCATATTTTCTGAGGCCATACATAAAGCGCATACAGACGTATCCACCTTGGTGGCCAGCTGTTCTGTGAGATAGTGGAAGGTGGTGTCACCATAATGAAGGAGTGAGAGAAGCAAAGCTTGGCAGATTGTCAGTTTACGTTTCTGCGGAAGAAAATTTGTAGCCTATGAGGGTGACCACCCTTCACTAGACTCCAATTTCTCGTGAGTGAAGGGCGGTTCTCATCAATAGGTTTTCTCCGTATTGAATGTCGTTGTTGTTGTGAGTTGAAGTGTTTATTCAGAAGGTATGTGATCGGTTGCCAGTTTGTAACGCCTTGTTTGATAATTCGCCGGTGTGAAGGTAGTGTGGGCTCGAGGTGATGTCGTGGTTGTGTATCCGAAGTGTGAAGCGCCGCGATAGATTTGAAGCTAATGATGATCGCGTATACTATGCGTAGTTGTTGTTGACTCGAAGATAATGAAGAGCTCGAGTACTTGTAGCGGGCGACCGCCGCTGAGAGGATGATGATGATGTGTAGCCGCGGTAACTGTCCACTAGGGGAATGATGTTGATAGATCGGAATGTACTGCGTTTTATATCGTGTGAATGATGCAATGGTCCCTGTGTGGGGGAAATTAATTGTGTCAAATTGGATCGATCAGAAGAAATCGGTTGACTGTGCATAAAATGCCGAATTTAGTTGGAATTCAATTGCAGTTGACTCGTGTATATTTGAGCGTATTTGAGGTTTCGATTCTATAGAAATTACTTCTTTTGTTGTGGGTATGTGGGCGAAGTCCTTACAAGCCTCTTCAGAAAGTGATATCTATTAAAGATCTTTCCCCTCATCTCCTATTATGGTTCTGCCATCACATATTCTGGTCGAAATAGACACCAAGGATCCCCACCTGCATGCTATACGGAATCTCCATATAGCATGCAGGTGACTAGTCTCAATGTTCATTTTGATACAGATTGTATCATGCTAAATCATCCTTTTTTTTATTTAAAGAGATAAACAGTCTCTTTTATCTGCAACAAAGGAGAATGCTAATATTTGTATAAGCCCTGAGCCTACCAGCCAATAAGCTTAAGAGTGGCATAATAAAAACATGGCTACGCAGGAACACCGAAGAAACCCACCTTACAGAATGGAAAAAAAACGCAGGATGCAGGCAAACAAAGAACGCGGTTCCGGAAGCGTCCAAAAAACTTACCCGCAACCTCACCAGATTAAAAAGGGACAAAATCCGTAAAGTCATAGGTACTATGACAGGCCACTGTCCCCTAAACAAACACATGTTTACCATAGGTGTGACAGACATCCCTCTATGTAGAGGATGCATGGAAGAAGAAGAAACGCCACAGCATGTGCTCATGGAATGCAGGAGCGTGGCAGAGCAACGGGCAAGAATACTACAATCTCCAGCATCTGTCCTGGAGGCCTGTAGCAACCCAAACAGTCTGCTAACCTTCTGAGACAGCCTGAGTTGGCTGGAGTAACATAAACATAAATAGAAACATGAGCCACGCACAACGGCCCAATCAAGAGGCCAAGTGAGGAAATAGCCCAGACAAACTAACTAACTAAGAGTGGCATATATGTTTCGGAATATTTTAGTTATATTTAAAAACAAAATCTCCTCTCTAATATTTTAGTGCTATTTGAATTTTATATATTTTATTTCAATTATTAGTTCAATATCGAGGAATGTATGTTCATAAATATTATTAATATTATATCTTTATTATTATTATTATTATTATTACTAAGTATTCTTCATTGCACAAAATAAAAAAAAATACAGCAAAAAAATAATACATTACGAAACGAAAGCCAAACAACAGATTATAGCCTACGTGACACCCGCCACGTAAGTCGATTGCAGCCTTTCGTTTCGCATCTCTTTTGCGTTCGCACTCTTTGCCAAGTAAAACCAACCACTATACTATAGTCATATATTGCCCTATATAACTTTTTAGGACGAATTAAGACGATTTCATATAAGTGACTATTATTACAATACACAAAAAGATCTTTCATATGACATACCGTTTACTGTTATTGGAATATGGGCTCAAAGAGTGGCATTCTTCTTAGTTGAGAAAATGCAAATTTTCAAAATTGGGTTGTATACGCGCTTTAAAGTAGAGATACAGCTATAATAATTACCAACTAAAATCATTAAATGACTTATCGCCGAGTGCCGAACATCCCTAATTAATCCTACTAATATTATAAACGCGAAAGTTCGTATGTATGTATGGATGTTTGTTACTCTTTCACGCAAAAACTACTGAATGGATTTTGATGAAACTTTACAATAATATAGCTTACACATCAGAATAACACATAGGCTTTAATTTATAAAGATATAGCGTGAATTATCAAAAATATAACGGTAACTGTCAAGTAAGTAGGAAAAAAATCTAAGAAATTGACATTCGAAATTTAAATTCTATCCTACTATCCTACTTTAATAATCCTACTAATATTATAAACGCGAAAGTTTGCATGAATGTATGGATGTTTGTTACTCTTTCACGCAAAAACTACTGAATGGATTTGGATGAAACTTTACAATAATATAGCTTACACATCAGAATAACACATAGGCTTTAATTTATAAAGATATATGGTTTTCTATCATCATTATCACAATTTTCCATCACCACGCGGGTGAAACCGCTGGGCGCAGCTACTACTATTATAAACGCGAAAGTTTGTAAGAATGTATGGATGTTTGTTACTCTTTCACGCAAAAACTATTATAAACGCGAAAGTTTGTAAGAATGTATGGATGTTTGTTACTCTTTCACGCAAAAACTACTGAATGAATTTTGATGAAACTTTACAATAATATAGCTTACACATCAGAATAACACATAGGCTATAATTTATAAAGATATATAGTTTTCTATCATTATTATCACAATTTTCCATCACCACGGGGGTGAAACCGCGGGGCGCAGCTAGTTATAAATAAAACAAGAACGAATTTACCGCGAGATGTTTGTAACACCCGACGTTTCGGCGATATTACAACAGCCGTTGTCCAGTCTACCTTGGACAGCGGCGGTTGCTATCGCTAAAACATCGGGTGTTACATACTTCACGCGGTAAATTCGTTTTTACGTTATTTATAATGTCCAACAACCGATATAGTCTTCGACTTCATATCCTTAATTAATGGCCATGCAATAACATCGAGGGAGTTATTATCTTATTAAGAAAACATAACCCCCAAGCTGATCCGAAAGCTTATCGAACCCATCATAATAATAACATTATAGCTTCGGGTATAAAATATCGCTGAGTCTTAGGTTTTTATATGATTCATAAAGCGGGGGTTGACCGCTGCTCAGCTCGTACCTATCTATATATAAAGGTCCTATAAATGTGTCTATATGGTTCTATTTAACGAGCATTTTATGTTATTTGTTTGATGGCCCGTTGAATATCAGACTGTATTTGCAAACTATCTACAATGCGGCCCTGATTTTGTTAACCCTTTAAGGACTATGGTACATGTATGTCCCATAATTTCAAAAGTCAATTTATAAATTATCGAACATGAATTTATTTATTTATTTATTTATTTATTTATTTATTTACATATACATATACATTCAAATTCATGAGCATAACAGAAAATGAAATGATAATTTAGACAATGCCGTCGTATGCTTTTAAAGTTCTCAACACTGAGCCCAGGTTACATGCATACAAGTTCTCAAGTCTGAGCCCAGGTTACATGCGCATACATTAACGCAAATGATTATCTTTCGATTGTGCTAAGCAAAGAGCAGGCGAGCCCGCCTTGCTAGGCAGCCCTGTGTTAAGGCGAGCTCACTTCGGGAGTCACACTAGAGTGCCACGGTTGAGTCAAGGAAAGATCTAAAATATTATTTTTTAAATTTTTTAATTTTAATTTAAAATCAATATTAATATTACCTATTATTATCAATATTGTTATTATTATTATTTTTTTTAAATTAATTTAATATTATTTTTTTGATTTTTTGTAAACCCTTTTTCAGTATTTTAAACAATTGTCTAAACCGCAGAATAAAATCTACAGCGCGAATCCCCTCTTTTAAAGTATAGAGGTGATTGTCGCATCGTATTTATATGAGTTCCGCTCGTTTCACTGTAAATATTGCTATCCATAATGCAGGTAGGCAGATAGTGTCGTATTTAACGCAACTGAACTGATTGGTTCGTAGCAAGCGGTTTTCTGACAACGTAATCATACGACTAACACTTTTTAAATAATAAAAGTTATACAGTTACTAAATTAAACTAAAATGTTAGATATCTACCTACTTCATAAAATATAAATATAATAAAATTCATAAAATATATTTTTTTCTGTTATAATACATTGCCAAAAATAAATGCAAATTATTTATAAAAATTAAAACAATATTTTTTTTAAAACATTGCAAATGACCAACGAACTTTGGTGATTTTAAATAAATAAATAAAATATTTATAGCAATTTCTCCAATTTGGATTTTATTTTTCTAGTACGCACTGGCTCTGAGTTAAATAATAAATAAATAAAATTTAGAAAAAAATGGTAGCTTGCATGTTTGATTGAACACTGGGAAACATATGTTTCATCAATTTATACAAAATCTATTGAACCAATTTTCACAAAACTTGATAATCATGTTATTTACATCGCCCTTTAATACTTTATGTATTCAAATTGTCCGCGCTCTAATTAGAAATAAACAGTGCGACACAATTCGCACTAACCTTCAATTTAGTTCAAATCAAATTCAAATTAATTCGCAATAATCAAAACCTAACTAGGTTGACGCTGTATTCTAAGGCAGTCAATTTTTGAAGACAAATAATTGAAAATATAATAAAAAAAATAAAAATCATCAATAATAATCAAAATAGAGCTACAGAAATAAAATTAGTATTTAAAGAAATCATCCAGGATAAAATCAAACTAATAAATGATAAAAATAATTGGCATTAAAACTCTTTAATAACCTTCCAAAGTCGATACGAGGTTTATTTCGAACCAAAAATGTCAAATAGTGAGTTAAACACTTGGCTATCACACATGCGATTTATAAGGTTACGACTTTATAATGACAACATCTTTAATATCTTTAATTTACATTTTGTGAAAAATAATATCATTTTTCTAATATACCACTAATATTCTTGTGTTAAAACATACGACGTAAACATCGTAAGAATAATTGGATAATGTTTGATTAATCATTATAACTATTGTCGTTTCATCTTTTATTTTATCTGACTATTGTTTGTTTGTTTCATTGGCTTAGTGCGAATGATTTCTTTTATTTTTTGGTGATTATTTGTTTCATTCCTATTTTGATTATTTGTGTTTTAAACATTTATTATTATGACATATCCAACTGAATTTGAAATTTTGGACGAATAAAAGACTATTTACTATTTGAACTTCCATTTATATCACTGCTAAACTGGCATCGGTCGTTTAACCACAGGTAGTAATGTTTAAATGCGAATTGACATGGCTGCCAGACTGTTTCATAAAATCCACAAAATTTGAAAAGAAATATGGCGCCTGTAATAAAACCGATTTACATCTAATACGTTTTACTATCCTGGATGTGCCGTGCCATGTACATTACGGAAGTGGCACTATAAATCAGGAAAAATATGGCGGATTTCGACATTAATGGTATCAATCATGACTACCTCACACGATATCGCGAGCAACTGAGTCTCGTTCGTCACTCGCTGGCGAAGCTGACAGGCTGATATACCCCATGGTTATGGCTGATGTACCCCATTATATACCCCATGATATACCCCAACGCTGACAGGCTGATATTGCCGGGTGAAAGATTTATATAGGCTTGTGCGACCACATAAAAATTCGGTTGTGATACCCCAAGACTGTCTCGGCAAGTAGCCAAGTACTGATTTCATCTGAATATTAATTTCATTAATAAAATCGATGAGCGCCCTCTCTCGGCCGGCGGACGAACCCGGCGGCGGGGTTCGTTTCTCAGCTAGCCTCGGGCACCGCCGCCATACCCAGAAAAATATTGGAATTCTTGATAGAATGTCCTTTTGTTCTTACGGTTTTATACAGAATAATGAAGTTTCAATCTTAAGTTTGTTGAATTGCAAGGAAGTTTATTGAAACTCCATTACTCAATTATATCTTTCCTCATGCTTCGTACGGGTAATATCCAACAACTTTTTGTGAAGAATATACTGCTTAATTTCTATAGAAACAAACACCTAAAACCTAGAAGCCAGCAAACGCATAATACAAGAAATGCAGAAAAACAGAACTATCTAATTCCACATGTAAAAACGACATTTGCTTAACGACAAATTTATTTTCTGGGACCTAAAATTTACAACTGTATTGATGAAAAGATTAAAAACATAAAGATAATAAATATGTTTAAACAGAAAATCAATTCCTGGTTATTAGAGTTGGGCCCATCAAAATTAAACGACGAATTACTGATCATTGCTATTTGAAAGGTTATGTACGTATTTTTATGTATGTTTATATATATATATATATATATATATATATATATATATATATATATATATATATATATATATATATATATATATATATATATATATATATATATATATATATATATATATATATATATATATATATATATATATATATATATATATATATATATATATATATATATACATATATATATATATATATATATATATATATATATATATATATATATGTATAAACATACATTATATGTATGTTTATATATGTTATTACATTTGTCGCGGAGCAACAAACATGCACAAAACCCACCTACTCAAAATACTATAAAAGGAAAGGACCGGAAGAAGACTCCACCCGAAGGCGGCAGGAAATGGTATCGCCGAGGTGCAATGGCGACACCGGAAATAAGGAGATGGCGATGTGCAATGCCATCACTAGGAATACCTACCCCGAACGCCCAATAATCAAACACGTCTTAAGTGCCTCCAACGAGGCGTTTATTTTATCATCACAAACAAGCCATCAACGAGAAGCTAAAGCAAACATCGAAATAAATGGAAGAAAACAGTACAAACCGTCGCGAATCTATCCGCCGTGTTTCGCACGCAAAACGTCACGAAGAAAACAAACAACGAAAACCACATCGCAGCGACTTCTCAGCAGAGAGCTTTTCATCTTATACCACGGCAACTTGCGGTGTCAACTACAACGGGCGAGCCCGTCACCACAAGACGTTTTAACGATTTTCTCGTTCTATCGCCCTGCAGTGAACGTAGAAGACTTTGGACAGAACAAATCCAACATCCAGCTACGTCACAACCCGCAAGAAGCCAACGCCTTACCGCGAGATAGCCAGTGTTACCTGGCGGGCCGACCCTCGCGCCCTTGCTTCCAATTGTGACCAGATTTCTCCGGTCTCACGATTGGTTCCGAGTTCGAGGTGGCTTGCGCGGTCCTCTCCCTTACGAAGCGGTGAAACGGTGTGAACCGAATCTATCGCGGACCAAGGCGTCCTTATACCACGGCAGTCCGAAGACTGGTGGCGAAGGGGAAGGTAACAACTGAGGGCGCCGCGACACAGTGTAAACTCAAAAAACACGAAAAAACTAACGCGCAAACACGAATCAATCTGTACTCGGCATTTTGAGCAAAATAAACGGCAACTGCAATTCGAACATCGATCGCGAGTTTCATTCTGAACGACGGAAACCCTCGCGACACATTATATTATATGTATGTTTATATATTTATGTATGTTTGTATATATTGTTTATATATATCTAATATATATATTTATAGATATTATAGCTAGTAAATATTTTCTTTAGTTATATGTAGTTACCTGATATGATGTGCTTATCATTGTCATTATACGTATTGTAATTAGCTCGTCTAGATACAGGCCTTAGTTGACCTAGTTAGATGATTTTTAGGCAGGTGCCAAACACGATGTAACGGTTTCTCTGAACTGTTTATGACATTTATTCTTGAACTTGTTTGGTATAATTAGTCGTGACCATTGTAATAAGTACTTAAAAATAAATAAATAAATAAAATACGAAAATAACGGTATAATGTAGTTTCAACATGATTCTTTTAACTGACCATAACCTTACGTATGTAATAACATGCTGTCATGGTAAAAGCAAGATCTCGTTGTTCGCCGTAATGAATGTGCGGTGCATTTGCCATGCCCGTGACATGGTAACTACGCCGTTACGCGTCATGTTGATACATACAGTACGTGTTATATAATACGGAATCCCTTTTGAAACATGCGTATTTCCGTGTATTACAGCGATATATTTTTGCCAGTGCAACTAGGCTAGCCGCCTCTTGCGGCTTGGCGGTACTATTTCAATAAAATGTATGGCGGAATTTAAATATTATCAGCTTCAATATGAGATATTCCAACCAAAATTTCATAATATGATTTCGACCCAACAAAGCATCAGTGTACTAAATTTGAAAATTCTAAGTCCAATATTTCGAGATGATATATGTATAAATAGTGCGCTGGTGGACCGATTTCAACCACAATCTTTTCAACTCTTTCCCTGACCAAATGATCCATGAATACCAAGTTTCAACTCAACCATAGTAAGCGTTTGGGCACTATAGTGGAGAAATACATACACACAGCTATACATAGACAGTCAGACAGGCACACAAACAAATTCCAATCTGAAAATGGTCTGAATCGTCTCAGGGAGCTCAGAATAGATATTTCCGTCTTTATAACGTAAAAAAAAATTTGCTCGGTCACAACACAATATCTCCTCGTCGGTTGGTGGGCCGGAAAAGTAAAATGCGGCTACCTAAAGCTTATTTAGGGAAAAATTGGGAACTTTTTAAACTGAAACTACGTTTCATTCCCTGGAGATTTTGCAATTGTTTATCAATTATTATAGGATATCGGATATAGGATATCATATCAGGATATCGGATATAGGATATCAATTATTATAGGTTATTATATGTTTATTATAAGACAGATTTTAATTTTATTCCTATATAACATTAGAATACTTAGGTTGTTTACCGTTTCATAAATTTACAATTTTGTAAATTTGATGTGAATTACCAAAATAGGAAAAAAAAATACATGCTATGATATAACTGTAGCTACTTATTGATGTTTTGCCATATGCCTATTGAATTGAGTTAGAGAAGGCATTGAGTTAGCAAAGGTATTGAGTTAGAGAACGATAATAAAGTTTCGCTATGATATAACTAATGTATTAAAGGTATTGAGTTAGAGAAGGATGATAAAGTTTCGGACATTGTAGTTTATTAAATTTACATTATCTGATATCCGACATCCGATCCATAATGCACCTCCAATGACCCCCAATGACCTTTATTCCAGTTTTGTGGTACAAAAATATTGTGTAGTACTGGCGAGGATGGTACAAAAAGGATACGTTAAGAATGTGGAGGGTCATGATGACCCTGTATATCATTATTTTTAAAAATTATTTATTCGTTTATATTAAGAAAACGACGGGACAGATACTTACGAATACGTTACTAAATAAATGTTTCTTATTAAAAAAATAACACTATGCGTAGATAAGTTTTATTATTTTGAATATACAAAATGTCTAAAAAATAATCAACTTAAGCAGGACTCTCAGTTACATATTTTAAAAAATAAACAAAAGCAAAATAATTTATAAAAGTAATATTTTTTTAAAGGCGCTGTATAAGATATCAATCATTCCTCATCACAAAATTACTATTTAAGTCTTTTGATATATCAATCATCCCTCGCCGTAGCACACGATTGACAGAACGGAACAATGTGTGCTTGACAATTGTACGAATGACACCTATCGCAACCATTCATATATACATATATATTCATCATAAACATATTCAGCATTCCATAAAACATTGTCAGATGCTTTATTTTTATATTAATGCCTTGAAAAATAACACAAAATTGCAACGCTGCAGTTGTGGAAAGGTCATAAATACTCGTTTTGCGTTCGCGCTCTTCTATCTCTATCCGAAGGCGGCGGGCGATTGAGTGGCAACTCACAGAGGAAAGTAAAATTCAATAGCTCCAGCTACTAAGAAGTTCTAAAGCGTACGACCGCTTGCAGTGGTCCGGGCTCCTCACCTTGATGAGGTGGTGCGACCCTGGTGGAGTCCGGCAACAAGTTCTCGGGACGCGCGTTCTTCTTCCTGCGTCTCGAGGGGGCCTGGGTAATATTGCTATCGTAGGCAATGTCTTAGAATCCCGTCCTAGGGACGAGCGGGTGCCATACCCAGGTCCTCTCGAGAGGCTTCCCCACCTATCGCACGTCCCCAGTTCTTTTCCCCTGTGCAGACACTGAGGAAATCCTCCAGTGTCGCTGCCTAAGTCCTAAGCCACCAGCTCAGCTATCCGGTTCGCTCAGCGGAAGGGGTGGGTGGTGAATAGCTGGTATTAAAATACGCGCTGGTGGCCGACTTGGCGTGTTCTGTACCTTTAGGGAGTCGCACTTCCTCCCGTTCAAATGAGAAAAACTGTATTCTCGAAATTAAAGGTTTATTTCCCTAAATGCGGGATCAAAGGTTATTTTATAAAGTTTCGCAAAAACGCCTTCCAGATTCCTTATATTAATTTTTATAATATTATTACACAGTATTAATACTCTCGTATATCTCGCGGATGGCGATGATAATGACCGATACAAAATTAAATTATTAAGTTGATTTTAAAGTTTTACAATGACTATCATTTTAGTTTATTAATATTGGCATTTTAATTAGCACAATTTATTTACTTAGACACACTAGATAATCGACACGCTTGATAATTGACACGACCATTGATGTACTTTTGACCTTTTTCGCCGCGCGGCACGCGGCAGATAATTTTCTAGTAACCTTTAATTATTTTAGACTTTTTGATTTATTTTAATTTTGAAATATTTTAATTGATTACTTTTACTATGCCTTGATTGAAAATTGGTATCACTATCCGGTTTCTCACCGGGTCCTTAGCTTCAGGGTATTTTGAGCCTTACGCCCCTGCCCCGTTTTACACCCCTCTATTATGTCAAATTCGGAACATTCGAGGAAAACTAAAGAGTTGCCTAGACCTCACATAAAATCGGAGTACTTGTACCTTGACTGAATCCGCGGCGTACACGTGCTGCATCAGCCTGCTGGTCGAAACTCTATCTGCTTTGCCGCTACGTCGGGCGGATACTTTCGTCCTCAGAATTTTATAAGTATGGTACATCCGTCAAGGGCGAGCACGTGGTCGAATTGAATCGCCGTCCCGCGTAGATCGTCTTTGCGGCGGCGTATTCTCAATTGATGTTACAGTTGATAGTGAAGGCGATAATCCAAGCCAATAAGAAAATAAAAAAACCCTCTAGAAAACAGAAAGGATGGTCTAAGCCAGAGTCCTATAAATTACTTTAGTACTAGAAATTTACTCACGCCAAAGGAAGGGAGCCACTTCTCGTAGGAGATGTCCGGGACAAGTGAATACGGATTCTCTCCGATCTGCGCAAACGACCGCCGTCACCCGAATAGGGACGTTTAAAGTACGGCGAATTATGTCGACGACATTTCGCCGGCAATGTTGGGGCCTATCGTTCTACGTACGATTTTTATAGAATCTAAATATGTAGAACCCCAAACATTACACGCTGGACAAAATACTGTAGACAAAACAATATGAGCAGGGTCAAATTGACCCCTCCATATCCTTACCGGGTTAATCGAATATAACGCGAATTTTCAACTATTTCGTGATTGCAGGTACGAATATATTCGAGTAATACACAACAAAAGTCAGAAAAACAAATAAATAACTAATTTTAAAAAAGTATTTTGGATGAATAATAGCGCTTCTCTTATGACGTCTGCTGCTATTTCACTTGAACTTCTGTGTCCAATTAACGAATACGCCCACTTGGGGCAACGCCATTTTTATTTACGCGTGGGCATGCCGGATGCAAGAGGCGCCGTCAGCCGGAAACGACGGCCATTTTACAAGGGGCTGAAAATTACAGCTGGGAATTAATTTAGATGCACTCAGGTGTTATTTTTCTATTCATTTTGTGGACAGCGAATAAAACATGCTCGAGACACTTACCATTTTTAACCCCTCATTGTACATAGAGTAGAAACGAAAGCTACACACCGAGGACATGCCAGAAACACTTCGCTCAGAGCGAAAACATTCATGCTTTGCCGAAGGAAAGACGATCACTAAAACGATTAAAACCCACAGGATTAGTAAGTACGTTCACACCCAAAAGTCACAACCTTCCCAAAAAACCATTGTATAAATAGATAGACATTCAGCAGGCAAATGAAACTTATAAGACTGATATACACATGGAAAGTTGTACGTCATGACATGGTATACTGCTACAAAACGAAAAAGGAATGGGAAAAATTGGCATAAGAGAAATCCAAAACGTGGAAAGCAATGCAGGAAGTATATGACATGAAGGAACAGATACGGAACTAGCGAAGACGAATATATAACCGAATCAACGATACAAGGAAACATCATACAAAAGACAAGACAAAATGATCCAGAAGATATTAGATAGACGTTCATTTTGAGAAAAAGGTACAGCGTATTTTAATTAAAAACCCCAATTTATGGCTTTAAGTATTTCGACCAAATTGAAATTTCTCAATTCTCTTGACCTTGTTGAATATTAAGCTATTGCATAGCTTTTATCGCGGGCCTAGGCCAGCGCGGCGACCGAATGAAGAAATTTCTTAACGAAAATTAATGATTTTAAACTGATAATTACGTCTAAACGAGTACTGCTTACAATTCGAAAAAAATATATGTTAAACAAGAACATTTTCCTAATATTCTTAGCTTTGAATATTTTAGATTTTCTTTATATTACATAGTGTAATTAATTTGTGATATTAGGTCTAACCGAACACAAAAACGACTACTACACAAATACTATCTGGCGTATTATTATGAAACCTGCACCATTTTAAAGATAATTTAATTATCTATCTTTTTATCTACGATTTTTCGAATAATCCGGTTTTTTGCATTATCGAATAAAAAATTCGTGCGCGGCGCTCTATCGGAAGACGTTTAAATTTTTATTCCGAATCATTTGCTTCGGCAGCCGCAAATGATTCGGAATAATTTCAACGTTTTCCGATAGAGCGCAGTTATCTGATATCAGAAAAAATAAAATAAATAAATAATTATAATTGCATAGGTTGTTATAAATGCTATGCAATAGCTTTACCGCGGCAGTCCCCGAGTGCCACGCGTATTTTTTTTTATTCTTTATTCTTTCTATAACTCACAATTATATCAATGTAAATTTTTATTCTGACTATTGGCGATTGGCTATTATTATTGTTATTAATTTGTTACTGTTTGCATCTTAATAATTATTTTTATTATGGTCTATATGATAATTTGTGAAATTATCCTATAATTCTGTTTGATTACAAGTACTATTATCCTAATCAAAGAATCTTGATTGAAAAAATAATTAACCTAGAACGTTCATACATCATTATGCCGTATAGTACCTTACGTATACCTTGTAATGTAGGTACACATACATACATTGTTTAATTTTGTAATTCTCGTTAATTTTGTAATTTTTGTTAAAATAAAAATAAAATTTATTGCCTCTCTAATTGGCCTCTCTAAAATTAAATGGAATTAACTTCCTATATTCTTAAAAGTTTAATTAACAGATCTACTGAGGGATAGTATCTGGGCGTTATAATTGATACGCAGTCGTATTTTATGACCATATTTTAAACCTTAGCAAAAATGCAAGTAAAATGCGCCTTTGTAATTTGTAGACCATTTAGACTTAAGTGCACACATTTAGTAATATCACTGTAATATGAAATCGGAGACTTTTGCTGTTAATTGACATTATAAATAAGATTAAAAAAATACCGCGTGAATTATGTAGCACCCGTCGTTTCGGCGACGTTGCAGCCGCCGTTGTCCAGGGTAGACTGAAATAACTCTTTCAGTCTATCCTGAACAACGGCGGCTGCAACGTCGCCGAAATGTCGGGTGCTACAAAATTCAAGCAATAAAATTCGTTTTTTATCTTATTTATAATCACTGTAATGATTCTAATATACTTTCGTAAGAATCATATTGGAAAACAACTCCGTGATCTGGTGTGGAAATGAGGCTAATTGCGTTATGATGACGCGCATTCAAAGAAAATTTGTTAATGATGATACGCGTGCATTACATAAGTTGTTAAAGATTGTTATTTACTACGGTCATGCCAGCCACCCCAGGATGTAATAACGCTGCTGCCATCTAAAATTATAAATTACGTAATTGTATTCCACTTTTGATCTCCGTGTTCATTTTTTATTGTTATATACAGTATTTTTTATTTTTTATTGTTATTGTTATATACGACATATCCGGAATTGCTCAATCATATGGATTGAAAATCAATGCGGATAAGACCAAAGTGCTCACTACGGACGGTTCGAAGGCCAGCGTTTACCTCGATGGAACCCAAATCGAACAGGTCCCACAATTCAAGTATTTAGGATCGTTGGTTACGGAAAAGAAAGTGGCTTCGACGGCCGATGTCCATAGCCGGATCGGTCAGGCAACAGCAACATTCGCCTCGCTCAAGTGGTGCATATGGAAGCGAATGAATATTACCATCAAAACCAAAGTACGACTATACCGAACGTTGGTTCTTCCCATTCTTCTTTATGGATCGGAAACGTGGACGTTACTACAATCGGACCTCAAAAAGTTCGAAGTCTTCCAAATGCGATGCTTGAGGCAGATTCTCGGTGTCTCACTCCGCGACCGAATTCGAAACGAGACCATTAGAGAAAGATGCGATCTAGTAACAACGATCGAAGAAGAAGTACAAAAACGTCGACTACGATGGTTCGGCCATGTTTGCCGAATGAACGACAATCGCTTGCCACGTAAACTTCTTTGGCGAGACCGTCCGACAGAATGGAGAATTCAGCGATCGGCACCGAAGAAAACCTGGCTAAATACCATCAAAGACGACCTTAAAAATCAACGATTGTCGGCTAGGGATGCTCGAGACGTGGCAAAAAATCGTCAAGAATGGAAGCGAATCGTGAATGGAGTACGAGATCCAGCGGCACCGACAGCAGCGTATTGGCTGCGAGGGCGACCCCCTCCCCAATCGCCGGCTACGGAATAAATAAATAATAATAATAATAATAATAATAATATACAGTATATGAGTATAACTTAATACGTACAATATTGGAAAAGTTACCCCTCTTCAGGCCATTAAAAAAACAATACGATCTCATCTCTTGAAAACCTGCAAACATCAAAATGACAGGCCATTGGGTGGGATGTGCAAACTATTGAACGCCCTGCCGCCTGAAATTGACAAGTTTGGCGTTTCTCTGTGACATTTGAAGAGGGATTTGCCTCTTCGGCTTCAAATGGAGTAAGCATTATGTTAAGTGTTACTTGTTTCTAATTGTTTTCTTTCGTTCTACTGATTAGTATTGTTTTTGGATATAGACAGGAAAACTATATATATTTTTATATTTTTATTTAGCAATAGTGTTGTACATATTCGTTAGTACCTACGATATTATGTCATATTATTAAAATATTAAAATTAAAATATTAAAATTAAAATATTAAAATTATTAAAATAAAGAAAACATTATTAAAATAAAGAAATTACCAAAACCTCCCTTATAAAGGAACAGATTAAAATGTTATTAAAAAATTAATAAATTACATAAGCGAGTTAATATCTAAACAAAACTGTCAACAAATAAAAACGAAAATATGAGTCAAAATAATATTAATATGTAGTCGCATTCAATTTAAAACAAATCAAATAAAATAAAAAATACAAAACTTGGAAATGAAATTACAATTTATAATCACTTGAATTTAAATCAATTTATACTACTTTAATTTAATTTTATGTAGTCTTCAATAGTGTAAAAAGTATCTAGACATATGCTGACGCTGACTTTTTGTAGGCATTACCAAGCCCTACAACTTTTTCCTAGAACTCAATCATATATGTGCCCCTGGCTGTATATGTAATGTGCCCCTGGCTGTGACACCATTCCTAGTGACCTCGTGAAATATGCGGAGAACTGGATTGTAGAGCCTATCGTTCATATAATTAATTTAAGTTTTAAAACCGGAGTTTTTCCTCAATGCCTTAAGAAGGCTAAAGTAATACCTATCTACAAGTCTGGTAGCAGTGATGATATTAGCAACTATCGGCCTATCTCCTTACTCAGCCTGTTTTCAAAAATAATTGAAAAAATTGCTAAATCACAGCTCGTTAATTTCTTGGACTCCGAGGGCCTTTTCTCCGAACATCAATACGGCTTTAGACAAGGTCGAGGGACAAATGACGCCATTAATTTCGTTACTCAATCCGCAGCAAACATTATTGATCAAGGTAAAAAAGCCATGGCAGTTTTCCTCGACCTGTCTAAAGCATTTGATACTGTTTCACACTCGATACTCAAAAAAAAGCTTATTGGATATGGTATACAAGGATACGCGAATGACTGGATAACAAGTTATTTGAAGGATAGGTCACAGGTTTTAGTGATCGACGACAAAGAAAGTGACAGTGCCGAAATATGCTTTGGTGTACCTCAAGGCAGTGTACTTGGCCCTGTTCTGTTTCTCATGTACGTCAATGATTTGTGCGAATTGCCTCTTGGCGATAACGCAAAAATTGTCTCCTTTGCTGACGACACGGTCATCCTCCTGGAAGCAGAATCATGGGCTGAAGTACTCGTAAAGGCCCAAAAGAGCCTGGATAGTGTAAAAGCATGGTTCGATCGACATGTCCTAACCCTAAATGCCTCAAAAACAAATTTCATTACGTTTGGTTTACGTCCTGTAGTCATCACACCTCCTCCGTCATTAATAATCCACTCTTACCACTGTAATAGGCAACCAACCTGCGCTTGTTACCATATTCAAGAAAAAACCGAAGTTAAGTATCTGGGCGTCTTAATAAACTCAAAACTGAGCTGGGATAATCAAGTAGTACAACTGTCCTCGAGGTCTAGGAAGCTGGTTTTCGTATTCAGAGAATTACGCAACGTCCTTTCCAAGAACTCCCTAAAAATGGTTTACATGGCCCTATGTCAGGGTTTATGGGTGCACGGAATAATAGCGTGGGGAGCATGTGCAAAATCTGTCTTGGATCCTCTAGTGAAAGCCCAAAAGCTTCTGTTGAGGGTAATCAATAGAAGGCCCCCACGATATGATTCCAACATGCTTTTCCAAGAAAGTAAGGTATTAGATATACGCCAGCTGTTTGTGAAACAATCACTCATGTTCTTCCATCGAACCCTTGATAAACGACCACGAAGCCAGCAACACAGAACTACAAGAGCATCTGCAGGCTTGAATTATGCCGTTCCACGAGTTAATTCATCATTTGCCCAAAGACAATTAAATTTTATAGCACCCAAAATATTCAACCGTCTTGATGACGACATAAAAAAAATTGAAAGTACCTTTTTATTCAATAAAAAAATAAAAAAATGGCTTCTTGACGATATAGGTCGTTCAAGGACAGAGAATGATCTTCTGCAAATCATCTTTTAAAAATAAAATACCTGCATAAATGTGTATATATATGTATATGTGAATGCGTATCTATGAATATATTTATATATGTATGTATTTAATTATATGTATCTATATATGTGTATATATATCTATTAATATATTTATATATGTGTGTATTTAAGTTTATGTATCTATATATGTGTATATGTATGTGTACGAGTACATAAGTCAGTTATGCTTCTCCACCCAAGTCTGAAAATCGTATGCCCAGATACAGGCTATATTCGGCCTAGTTGGGCATGCGCTGAGCATGGTCATTTGAATGTGGGTCGTCGTTTACTTCGTACCATTACTTAGTATGACCATTTTATGAATTCTGCATGTTATGTTTAAAATAAATAAATAAATAAATAAATATCTCTCATCGTTAAAGCAGCGTTCGTAAGAAACTTTTTCATTCGACCGTTTTTCTCCGACTTACTTTGCAAATCCGACTACCACGAAAAAGTCTTTTAATTTTTCGGATTAATATATATCCTATGATACTCACGAATAACGTGGATTTCTATTGGTAAAAGAATTTTCAAAATCGGTTAAGTAGATCCAGAGATTAATTCCTACAACCTCACAAACTTTATAATATACAAACCTACCTCTTTATAATATTAGCATAGATTATAATAAAATATATTACTATATCGATATGGTTTTACCATATAATTTTTAGTGTATAGAAGCGCCTTTGCATTACTGCAAGAGGTTAGTTAATATTGGCACGACCACCCCTTCCAATTATTATATCATTAATTTATTTATTTATCAAGAATAACTGGTACACAAATAATAACAAATACATCAATACTAATACTAAATAAACTAATACATCAATACTAAATTTATTATTGCTTTTGTGCCGTTTAATGGACGATTCAAAAAAAAGTATCAATATAAAAACTATTATTACCTAACATTATTGAGATCAAAGTTATAAAGAAAAAAAATAAAAAATATGTCCGCTACATAGTGTTAAAAATTAAATAATGATTCAGTAGACCATTCCATTTCAGCAGAAAAAATAAAAAAAGATCCCTAAATATATATTTTTTATAATTTTTGAGGAAAAAAACACAATTAAAATAATCAAAATTACTTGGACAATATTTAATATTGTCTTGAAAAACAATCGGTCTCTGTCTCGTAATTTAGACTCTATAAGGATTTAATTGTTAAGGGTCCCAAATTGGAAAAGTCATTATTTTCTGTTATGGTTTTTGTATAACCGGCATGCACGTGAGGTAGAGGATTGTAGAAAGATTGATTTGTCTCCCGAATAGGAATGTGATATGATATACGTGATATGATGTGATATGATATACGGCACTTACGTGCAGCATCAATAGAATGTACCACACATTGAAATTTAATGCTCCAATAAAGCTTATGAGTCTATCCCGCCGTTAGGGAGTTGTTTGTGCAGAAACATTACTTAATGATGCAGAAACATTACTTAAGGAAACAAACAGCTTTTACAAAATATTGGGTACAAAATTATTAAGAGTTCACCTACATATTTAAGTTTCCAATTAAACATTAATAATTTAAACACTTAACAGTTTTCTATGAAGAATACACTTACATAAAAGGAGGTGGGAATTGGGAAGGGGGGAGTCATATAAGTAAATACAATTTTATGTGAATACTCGTTCCATAATGTATACATATTATTGTCATACATATTATTTAAATATATTCTTGATATATTATTGAATGGATATTATTAATGTTATATTATATAGTGCTATGATACGTCAACGCCGTCATTAATTATTGCTTTTTTAAGAGCGATAGATGACGAATTGAATACGTCAATATCGCCGAGCTGCGAGTTATAAATTATACATACTCTATAAATAAAACAGTTTTGTGCATAATTAGTGCCAACCTGCGGTAGGTAGAACAACTCCGTTTGGCGAGGGAGTCGCGATGGTACACGAATCATAATAATACCTCTGTAATCATTATAATACCTTTGTAAATAAATAAATATTACATCTCAAAAGAATAAAAACAAACGGCTTTATAAATAGGATAGAAACAAATTTACCGAAGAAGAGAGCTCTCTTCTACGTGGAACCCTCTTCTTAAAATGTTTCCGCCGCCGAACGCCGAACGCAAGGACTTAAGGCAGGATACAGTGAGTGTTGTGTGCAAGACGGATTTTCTAAATTCGCCGTTACAACCTACGCAGTGGCGGCAGCGGTATGCGGCCTACCCGCAAAACAACGGATTGACAGCTCTTTCAGTCTACCCTGGACAACGGCGGCTGCAACGTCACCAAAACGTCGAGTGCTACAAATTTCACGCGGTAAATTCGTTTCTATCCTATTTATAATGTCAAACAACCGCGATAGCCTTCGATTTTATAAAAACAAACGGCGTTACCTATATTTAATTCAGCCAGACTGATTTATCCGATAAAGTTTAGGGATTCCGTTCAAATCGAGTGATGCTGAAACTCTTTATGTTCGCATCGAGAAACGAAACGATTCGGAGTTATAAATTGCTACAAAGTTAAACTTTTCCATCTCATCGAGTAATGTCGTCCGATGAATACGACGACGGCGATTGGTAAATATTTAATCCCAGTTTTAAAGTTGGACGAGGATACTTTTTACGATCGTTGATTTTCCTAGATAGCGGAGAGGAGCAACATCTAACTGGGACCAATATCGAACTGGGAAATTTACGTTTTTTAGAAACTATGTTATATAACATTCTTCTGTAATTAAAAGTGACAGAAATATTTAAAATTTATGGACTGTTTTCACCCATAGGTTGCAAAACAGATAAGTCCAGAAGACTCCGGATAATGGAATATCCAGATCATAATCATTTATCTGGTTTTGATGGTATGTGCTGGAACTATTTTATTATTTTTATTTTTTATGGCCTTTGAGGAAAAATGGCCTCTGAAGAGCCTGTGTTTACAAGGAGTAGTAGATTTCTTCTGGAAGACGATAGCGACACCGAGATACTCTTAACGTTTTTCAACCAAATAAATTAGTCTACTGTTACATGGTAGTAGAATCAAGGAATTTTGTAGAACATCAAAAACCGCAACGTGCTTTCAACCAAGTATTAAAATGAATACATGAAGAATTCTAGAACAAGGAACCCAAAGACACAAAAGGAAATAAAGCAAACGTTTGACAACATCAATTTCTTTAGTTGATGAGAAAACTGCAAGAGACCGACTGTCACAATCATGCAAAAGATCTTGAATTTCACATTTTAAACGTTGGTGAAATTTTAGAACATCTGAAAATGCTATTTAATTATACAGGATATATTGGTTTGGGAGGATGTAACCGTTGTAACTCATCCGTAGTTTTTCCTTCAGTATCTACTTGATTTTTCTCGATCTGAAAGGAAGGTTTCTAGCATTTTCCGCAGTGTTTATCTTTCGCTTTTACTCTACATATCAAGGGATAAAATGAGAGTAGTCTTGAGCACCCTTAATGCGCTATCCAAAAAATGAGAAAAAATAACACCTGATTGCCCCTAAATTAATTCCCAGCTGCAATTTTCAGCCCCTTTTAAAATGGCGGTCATTTACGGCTGGCGGCGCCTTTTGCATCCTGCATGCAAAATCAAAATCAAAATCAAAATGTTTTTTATTCACAATTCAATATGTAAAAAATTGCTTCGCGACGTCAAAATATGAAATACAATTTATGGCTAAGATGGAAAGATAATTTGTCATTTAGCTTACATTTCAAATATTTTATAGATACTGGATAGGTACATTATATAATCATGATTTAATGTAATATTTGAAAAGAGAAATATTTTAAAACAATTTAAAATATAGATACAGTTGGAATTTAAAATAGTCATAATTAAGAACAATAGTAAAAAAAGGAAAAAATAACAAAACAAAATAAATACATAGTTAACAATTTTCAATAAAATAAGAAAAGAATATTAAATCTCGTTTTTTATAATCATTCCAAAAAAAAATCAATATCATACCCAAAAGGAAAACAACATTTGGTCAAAGACATTACTGATCAATATAGAAATAAAAATGAATTTGACATTTAGGGAATTCAAAAATAAATTAAAGAAATGGTTATCGAATCATGACAGACTATAACCATACATCAAATGTTAGAAATAATAGTATAATAAAACTTAGGTGCACAAATTATTAACATATTTTAAAACTTATATGTTAAGTATTTTTTAACATTGAACTAACTACCAAAAATTATTTGACTTTGACAATGAATTATACTTTTAGACTAGGTATTTTTATATTAAATCCTATAGTACTTAACATAATATTAAATATTAATGACTGTTTCTTTCTTTTCTCACATATAACTTTATTTATATTATTTAATCGATTTTTATATTATATTTATTGCCGATTTAATAATGGAATTGTATTTTATTTATTATATTTTTAAATATTTTTTTATTATTATTATTTTTTATTTTATTCTGAAGACCACATTTTAGGGCAATTTAGTGTCATTAGCTTTTTACTAAAACTTGTACATTTGTAGGCAACCAAGCAATCAAGCAAACTTGATTGTAATATTGGAGTCCTGTCCACCCTAGAACGGGCTAGTCCCAGTTGGGTGACAGAAACAAATAAGCAAAAGGTTAAAGTTTTGCCATTCGGTTCCTGTTATTTTTGTAAGCTAATCAATGTTTTATAGTAATTAATTCTTAAATAAAACAATAAATAAATATTTATAAAATCTATTACATTGTAGTAAGCCTTCTTACATAGAATATCTTTAATTTTACTTCTGAACTGAGTGTCTGATAGACCCTGTATGTCCTCTGGAATTTTATTATAAGACCGTATACAGTTTCCCATGAAACATTTGCTTAGGTTACTTAGTCTAAATTTTGTCACTATATATTTATTTTTATTTCTAGTATTGTATTTGTGATTGTCACAGTTTTTTGAATAATGAGATATATTTTTTCGTGCATGCATAATGTTGTCAAATATGTATTGACTAGGTACAGTAAGAATGACAATGCATACATGACAATAAAAATGGCTTTGCCCCAAGTGTACGTTTAATTGGCATTTCAGGTTAAAGAGCAGCAGGCGCCATAACACAAGCTCTATTTAAAATCTCAAATATTTTTCAAAGTCTGTCGACTACAAAGTCTGTCAAACTAGTTTGTCTTTCTGCCTTGTGTTATTAATTACTGAAATTATTTAAATATCATTTATGTTCTAAATTACTTTTTAAATCTGTCGATTTCTTTTTGAAAATAAATAAATAAACAAGTAAATATATCAAAAGGACTAAAAAACACGACTGCTCTTACAGAAAGTGAATTACTGTATTTATAGTTATTTTTGTTACCGTTTTTTTATTAAATATTTGTGGTTTATTATTTATTATTTATTAGTTTCAAATAGTATTCAAGGGAATTACAGATTATCCAATTCGCCCTTGAATATTAAAGCTAGAGTGTAAGTCTAAAAATAAATGACTACATAACTAAATTAATGCTAACATTAGGCAAGAAAAAAACATAAAAATATAAAACTAAATAAAAGACAGATTATGATAAACATGAGATAGCAGGGAGTTGCCTTTCTTAGCTACCAAAGGGATATACAAAAGATATCTATTTCTGTGGGTAAGGAATTAAGAAGAGCTATAACCCTTCCCACTATAACCTTTATTTATTTAATTACGTCAATACATACATATTTTGGAATGTACTCAATCAGGCCTTTCATTTGACACTAAACACGATATATCGCTGTTAAATTATTGACATTTGGAGATTTGGACATTTAGACAACTATTTACTTGATATTTGGATAGTTAAGGTACCCTATGACACTCGGGGAGACATGAAGATTCTAACAATATCACATTATTCTAAATCAGTTCCAGCGTTTAGAAGTTATGGTGGAATAAATAAACGGAAAACATACTTAGATGAACCCTGAACACATATCACTCCTTTTATGTTGGGTAGCCGTGTAAAAAGATGACTCTATGACAATAAGACGGTAAATCTCAGTGGAATCCTCCATGGATATGATCAAAACACGCACGTCCCCTCTTTTCCGAAATTTTGTCAACACGTGCAGTGTGCACCCCATCTCAACCGGGGCCGAAAGCTCATTCTTGCGTGCTGACTATATTTGAAAGGCTCGCCTAAGGCTTCATTTGTGAATTCGCTCCATTTACATGTAATTTAATTATCTCTACTTTAGCTTAACGACTACGGAAATTTGGTGCTATTAATAACGTTATGAACACCCGCTGGAGCGAGTTAAAAGCTTTGCACCTGCTAAAATTAAATAAATAGATGCGGATATTATTTTACAGACCTTTCAGGAAATTGTTCTCGTTGCAGCCTGCTTTTACGTACTAAAGATATCATCATCACCCCATATAAAATTATTTATTATCATCGGGTTACCCAATAATAAATTAATAGTTTAAAAGAACACTAAAAACACGCTTTTATAAATGCACGTAAAAACCATATCATCAGACCTAGAAACCTAATCGTGGTCAAAGTTCATTCCAAGACTTTTCTAACAAGTCCAAACACAGCTATGATACGATGTTCCATCATGAAGTTCCAGTTCATATCTTCCGACTCCATCATCAGATCAGTTCGACAGTACCATATTATTGTATTGTCATTAGAACTACATACAGCTACCAATTTTTATGACGCTGATCGTTGGAAGATGGTTAAATTAGTTACCTTAGATTCCATTACATAAATAGTTACATACAGGTCGACCTAATAAAAGCGTGTTAAAAATCAGGCCTATTCTTATCCTTCCTTATCCTTACATATTATTAAATCCAATTTCTGTCTGTATGTGTGTTAATAACTCGAGCACCACGGGACTGATTTCGATGGGGGTCTCTTTTATATGAAGATTTCTTATTTCCATCGATTATAGGTTATACGACGTCAAAATAGGTTGAATAATTTCCGAAATATCAAAAAAGGGACAAGTCTGGGGTACGAGTACCAATTAAAAAAAATAAAGTTAAATATATTGAGATTTAAAGCAACGACATATTCGTTTTGTATTTCTATCGAGAAATCAACAATAAGGAATTGACCTAGTTAGCGATTTTTTTCACAAGGTTTCTTACGCAAAGCAGAAAAGTTATTTTGATACTAATGATACTAACATTTGTGATACTAATTATTTAACATTTTCACTCAAATTACGAAACAGATCAAAATCGGAACCTTTTTGGATCTTTTATATCGTTCCTTGAATCTTTTACACCAATCATCGTTGAACACTACAGGCACTGACGATAGATTTTGACAGCGCAGCTTACCATAGTAAAAGAATACAAGTAAATATGTTAAAAGGAATAAAAACACTACTGCCGTTACAAGAAGGGAACTACTGTATTTATAACGATTTTTATTACGGTTTTTTTATTAAATATTTGTGGTTTATGTATTTATCTATATAGATACACATATATTTTCGGAATGTATTCAATCAGGCCTTTTATTTGACACTAAACACGATATATTTATACTAATTTGTTGACATTTGGAGATTTGGACATATAGACAACTAGTTACCTAATATTTGGTCATTTACGGTATCCCATGACACTCGGGATGATATATCGATTCTAACAATACCATATGCTTCTAAATTGGTTTGAGCCTTTAGAAGTTATGGTGGAATAAAGAAACGGAAAACATACATAGATGAACCCTGGACACTTTCCACTTCTTTTTCGTTCGTGTAATAAACATGCCTCAGATGGCAGGCTCCGAGACATCGATATCAAGATGAGTTTCACAAGCTGTTGCTATAGATATTAGTAAACAATGAAAGTGATACTAATATTATTATTATTATTACATTTTCAAACAGGCAGCATAAATTGCTGAAATGTCTGAATATAGAACTGAGTACATTTACAGGTGTCCGTCTAATCTATTTTTGAATATGTTGACACTACTCGCTTCAACCACTTCAGCAGGTAAAATGTTCCACTGGTCCACAATCCGGTTGGTCAAAAAATGTTTCCTGGGATTCATGTGGAATCGTGTTTTCTCCAGCTTAAAGTTGTGTCCTCGCAGATGATGCTTGTAGTTTCTCTTGAAGATAGAAGACAATTCAGGGCAATTGTAACATCCGTTGAGGATCTTATATGTTTCAATGAGGTCACCCCTGATCCGACGATCCTTGAGTGTAGGCAGTTGATGAGACAAAATAGCGAGTCTCAATAATTGTAAACAGTATCGCATTATAAGAAATCATAAGGAGAGCAATACGCAATAATGGTTTCGGAACCTTCCATTATCCTTGCGGGAATTTATCGATTCTTGCAATGAAGTCATAGGTCAGCGTCGAAATGTTCCAACGTCAGGTTACCTCGTTAAAAAGCTCTCCCACGCAATTTCTCTTAGAGTGCACTTTTTCCCTGCGGTCTACTGCGCTATGAAAGGTTGTATTTACTTTACTCTCGTCTTTGTAACCGACTAAAAGCATTAAAAATGAAGCTTGAAGATTGAAAAGCTTTATCTAATATTACGTACTATGAGAGGTTTTCCTCAGTTACCACGGCTAAAAAAAAAATACCTGTGGCACTCGGGGACTGTCGCGGTAAAGCTATTGTGACAATTCAAGAGTTTATCTCATCCGCAAAGCCTTTCTAGGTTTAAGAAGTTGTTTAAGCAGGTTGTCTATGTCCGCTAAGTGTAGCTAATGGGCCCTGTTGCAGTTGGCCACTGAGACCCATTTGTTTATGGTCGGTCAAACTCACGGGTCAACACCCCATCCGGCGGCCTTCACGTAGAAGTGCGAGCCAGGGCAGGACTCTGGCCTGCGGGCCAGTTTCCCCTAGGAGTCAACCTTCGGGCGCTTCTAAGCGGTTTGCGCACCGTGCGGCGTCAGCCAATCGATTGTGCATTCTGACCGACAGCCGGGAGAGTCTGGAAACTGTCTCCTATAGAGCGGGGGTTGTTGTTCACCTTACGACAGCTGCTCTTAAAACGACCAATCGGCTACCAGGTACCGGGTGAACAGCCGTGCAAAGGGTGCCGTGGTCTGCGATAGATTCGGTAGACACCGTTTCACCGCTACGTAAGGGAAAGGACCGCGTAATCTACCTCGAACCCGTAACCAGTCGGGAGACCGGAGTAATCTGGTTGCAACTGGTAGTAAGGTCGCGAGTCTTTGGTGATTAATCTGGTTATCTCGCCTGGCTATCTCTCTTATGGGCGTGTGGCGTAACTGAACTGTTAAGTCTTCTGCGGCCACCTCACGGGACACAGAACGATCAATATCGTTAAAACTTTCTAAGATGACTAAGTGACGCTAAGTGTTTCACGTCACTCCATGGATGTCAAAACGACCTGATGCTGTTATAACTTCCCGGGGTGAGGGGTTCGCCCGTTGTGATTAACACCCCTTGTATGTGCAAGAGGCGACCTCATTGAGAACTACAAAGGGCCATTTTCTCGCCTCTGATTTGATTCCTTATTTTCAAAACCACTGACATTATAATAACAATTAATGGCTAAACATGTGTACCACATGCCATCAGCAAAGTCGCCATATACCTACTTATTAAATTCTAGAAGGAAACATGAGGGACGAGGTGGAACTTGTTAGCGCGTGCTTTGCGGCGTAAATGAAATTCACTCGATGGCACCAGTTTTTGATATTTTTACCGTCAACCCCCATTCGTTCAAATTGCAGGCTATTAATTATTTATTTATATATAATAGGTAGGATAATAAGCAACATTCTATTTTTTTTAATTTCAAACCAGGTGATAGGAATTCCTATACTTGGTTATGTCAAAAAATAACAAGTATAATATTTAAATATATACCTATTAAGGTATAAGGTATGAACGTCGGTATTGCAAGGTATGAACGTTGAACATCCAAGCGCAGATTTTCTAGGTTATATAAAAGAAACAATATTTTCCAATATTTTCAATCAAAATTCTTACATAATTTCGTAGAATTTTCATGTGGACAATAGTACTAAATAATCAAACAAATATTGGATAATTTCAGAAATTATTATATGGCAAGATATTTTAAAGAAAAAACACAAATTCAAACAAATCAGTAATAATAATAATAGTCAATAGCCAGTAGTTAGAAAGAAGAAAAAAGGCAATTGTAAAATAGTCAATAATAGAAAGAATAGGGAATAATAATATTTGTATAATAACGGTGATATCTTTATTAATTTTACTTTCCAATGCATTAGTTTTACTGTAATGTTGATTAGTAACAAGCGAATAAACATAAAAAAAGTTAATAATAAATGATTTTATTGATATATTTAAATTGTACCTCATGTTTAGATTTTAAAAAACTTTTATCTTAATACTAACTTTAACCATATAAATTCGAAAGTTTTCGAAAAAAACTGCGAAATAAGGGTATATCTTCCAAGATGTCGGCGATGCCTCTAAACTTGACAACTAATACTTGGGAAGAGGCAGATAGGACTTAAATTCGATTGTATATCAATTTTCAGCTATACCAGTTCGCTTACCATCTCAGATTGAAGCTACAGTGGGTGGTCATATTATTAGGGCCACTGTGAATTGTAGCACTAATTTGCATAATTCAAAAAAAAAATATTCTCCTAAACAACGTGTATTCTAAGTTTCTAGAGTCGTTGACTTATGGTATATTAAACCCACATTTAATCACAAATAATTTAGCCATCCTAATTACAGGAAATGAAACTTACCGCGTAAAATTGTGAAGTTACACTTTTTGTAGAAAGGACAGAACGTTAACGGTAAGGTTATTTTTTCATAATTATGATGGCATAACTAGCTATGGCGGCTTGTAAATATTCATTAATTTTGACATTTATGCTCTCACCTATTTGTAAAAAAAGTAATTTTGAAAATTTTTAGAAATATTCAACGGAATCACATTTTTGTTGAAATACTTGTGGAATTATTTTTTGTGAAAAAGGTATTTTTGTTTACATAAAAAGGAAGCTTTAAATATGTTTTATTGACAATATTACTAAAACCAATAAAAAATTAAGACAAAAAACAAATGAAGTTTCTACTTCATTTTTATGAAAATATTCAAAATGAGTTTTATTTTACCTTAGAATGACTGCCTTAACGATTTCCTTAGTGAATTGATTCTAGTACTCGCACATTCTTTTTTTTCTATTTTCCTCTGAAAGAAGTCGACTAAGAGGCTATCGTGTTTTCTACAGAGACTTAATGCTCAATCCTATCGCAAAGGATGTAAAATGAAATCAGCCCGCATGGATTATTCATCTCCGTAAGGTTTCCCTTCATATATGTGCGTGAGTAAGGAGTAAGCCTCGGAATTGTAATCATCTACTTACGGATTCTGAAGCCGTTTCTCCTCATCCGCTTTCGTTAGACCACTGATAACACAAAGGAAACTCGAGACCGGATTTCGGTAGTAATACGTGTGATAGGGGTCTTTTAAACACAGAAAATGAACCTGAACACCGGAGATATCAATAGAGGAATTAGAGCATGGTAATACTGTTATCAATCGTTTCCAAATATCAAATGCAAGACTCGACAAATCGACTGTGCACTCTGACTAACAGTCGGGGGAGTCTGGAAGCTGTTCCTATAGAGCGGGGGTGGTTGCGGACCTTACGGCGACTGCTCTTGAAATGACCATCGGCCATCCGATCCTGGGTGAACAGCCGGGCAAAGGACGCTGTGGTCCGCGATAGATTCGGTAAACACCGTTCATCGCTTCGTAAGGGAGAGGACCGCGCAAGCGACCTCGAACTCCTAACCAATCTAGAGACCGGAGTAATCTGGTCACAATTGGAAGTAAGGCCGTGAGTGTCGGCCCGCCAGGTAACATTCCTGGCTATGGCCTCTTACGGGCTTGTGGCGTAGCTAGACGGTGGACTGTTTCGTCCCCAAGTCTTCTACGTTCACTTCCAGGGAGATAGGTTTTTAACGACTAAACGTTAAAACTTCCTGAGGTGACGGGCTCGCCCCCTGTAGTCGACAACCCAAGTTGCCCGCATAAACTTCCTATATAGTTTGTAATATGAAATAAAAATTAGGGAAACTTTCTCTTTGAACAACCCTCGCATATTTTCGGAATAGATAAAGACCGTTCATTTGACAGCAAACACCATAAATTGATGATAATTTATTGACATTCGGAGACTTGGACATACAACTCTTTACTTAATATTTTGACATTTAAAGTACCCTATTTCAATCGGGATAACATAACAATTCTAACAATACCAAATATTTCTAAATCGGTTCGAGAATTTAGAAGTTATAGTAGAATAAAGACGCGGAAAACATACATAGATGAATCCTGAACACATTACACTCCTTTTTTGTTGAGCAGTCGTGTAAAAGTGAATTAACCGCGTAAATTTTATAGCATCCGACTAGACTGCATCCGGCATCTAGGGTAGACTGAAGAGCTGTCAATCTTCATCCGTTGTTTTGCGGGTTGGCGACAAACTGCTGCTGTTACTTCGTAGATAATAGCGGTGGTTGGTCGGCGGTAGATTATAGTGATGGTGGTGATCATGACAGCATATAGCAGTATACGTACGTTTATAGTTAGACAGGTGTATTAACTTGGAGCTACAATTTATCATTATTTTCGTAAATCCCTTAAAGAACAAATATATTTTTTAATTTATTTAGTTTTATAATTCAACTTAAAAGTTACAAAAAAAATCTTATCCTTGCACAGAAACATTTTACAATAAGTGTATTGATTCATATAATCGAGTAGTGATTTTTCAACACAATTATTTGTAATTCAACAAAATTACGATTTGAACCTGAATATTCTGTATAGAACTGTAATAACAATCTGGTAATGTAAGGATATATCTAATATTTATTTCAGTGATAAATTGAGTTTGCACCGGATCGAGTGCGGGATAAGAAATGTAAGAGTAAGAAATGGAAGTATACTGTGGTATACAGTGGACAAGAGTCGCACATTAGCTTTGTGGGCAGTTTAACGTATTTATGTTCCTTGTGCCTTAAGAAATGAAAGTTCGGGGTTTCATTCAAGTAGGTATCCGACCAGAAGTCTTCACAGATTGTCGATTTTCAGGAATTCATAACTGGCGAATTATTATATCGAATATGAAATTAATCATGCGGATATTTTTTTCCTATTAAAGTAGTTCTATAAGTATAAATTAACCTAAAAACATGCACTTTACATGAAAACATGTACTTTATTTAAATAAAATTATTTTACAAGAGTTTAAATAAAGTTTATATTACTATTGGATATATCATTTATATTACAGGAAATTAAATTAAATTTTATTAATTTTGTAGACCACAAATTTCGGAAATAAATATATACACACTCATACATACATACTTACATACTCAGGCACGCATATTGAGATTACAAATTGTGAGTGTTCTTCTAACGCACTTACGGTAATTAAAAAAATATATATTTATAAGTACATATAGATGCATATTTATAAATATATGAATGAACATATTTACCTACCTACCTATTTACTACTATTAGATATATTTATATATTTATCTATTTAAATATATTATATATTATTCATTGCATAGAATAATAAACAAACACCCCACAATAAGTAAACTACAATACACGCATATAGATTAAGCCTACCTTAGTACAAGCGAGGCCTAGTTAGGATGGCTTTGTAATTAAAATAAATGTACCTTTTTAACACGCTTTTATTAGGTTGACTTGTATGTAACTATGTAATGGAATCTAAGGTAACTAAATAATTTAACCATCTTCCAACGATCGTAGCGTCATGAAAATTGGCAGCTGTATGTAGTTCTGATGAAAATACAATAATATGGTACTGTCGAACTGATCTGATGATGGAGTCGAAGATATGAACTGGAACTTCATGATGGAACATCGTATCATAGCTGTGTTTGGACTTGTTAGAAAAGTCTTGTAATGAACTTTGACCACGATTAGGTTTTAAGGTCTGATGATGAAGCCGGAAGATAGGCACTGGCATTCCATGATGGGATATCATATCATAGCAGTGTATATGTGAATATCGTATCATAGCCCTAAAGCGTGTTTTTAGTGTTTTTTTTTAAAACTATTAATTTATTATATTAAGAAATAAAGAAATTTGAATTGTGCGGTAAAACCGTGAAACAAGAGAATAGGGTCGTTTTACAGCCTTGGTTTACTCGCCTGACCTCGAACCGGTAGACTCTTTTCATTCGCCAAATTGAAATTGACGTTGAAGAGCCCATTTTAGGCGACTTTCTCGATAAAGATAAATGCGCTGGGAGAGCCTCGAGTTGGCTTGTAAGAAACTTTACAGATATATGTTTCCAAGGACGGATGACAATGGAACTGGAAAGTAAAACCCCGCTCATACGCTCATAACTGTATATATAAATATATATGTAAATATATATTTTTTCATTTAGGGTGTGTAATATTTCATTTAGGGTATTTAGGGTTTCATTTAGCGGAATACATGTACGGATGTGCCAAATTTTTAGCTGTGCTACCAAGGTTTAATGGAAATCTCTTTGTCGCCGGTAAACGATCACCCTTCATTCATCCACTACAAGCTCATCCTTTTGCAAAATAAAATCTCTCCAGTAGAGTTGATCAATCAGTATTTTATTTTATTTATTTATTCCGTAGCCGGCGATTGGGGAGGGGGTCGCCCTCGCAGCCAATACGCTGCTGTCGTTGCCGCTGGATCTCCTACTCCATTCACGATTCGCTTCCATTCTTGACGATTTTTTGCTACGTCTCGAGCATCCCTGGTCGATTTTTTGCCACGATTTTTTGCCACGATTTTTTGCCACGTCGTCTTTGATGTTATTTAGCCAGGTTTTCTTCGGTGCCGATCGCTGAACTCTCCATTCTGTCGGACGGTCTCGCCAAAGAAGTTTACGTGGCAAACGATTATCGTTCATTCGGCAAACATGGCCGAACCATCGTCGTCGACGTTTTTGTACTTCTTCTTCGATCGTTGTTATTCTTCTTCTTCGACTGTTATACTGTTATCAATCAGTATAACAGTCGAAGGGCCCTGATAAAAGCCCTAGATGTCTTCAACTAGCTACTGCAGCTTTGAGCGGGGAATCTCATGAGTCGTACCCATTGGAACCCGACCTTTAGGATATGGCGTTGCTGGGATTTACACCCTGCGGCAGGTATCTTTTACAGAGTTGAATTTAAGCGATGATAAAAAATGTTTTGAAATATACCGGATGCATTTGCGTTGTCAAAAGTTCTCGCACCCTCTGTCGCAGGTATGGCAAATTATGCTGAATATATCAATGCTTTCAATGTGTGCGGGACCACCCCTCACAAGACTCCAAATTATTCGATGTGAGGTGGTGGTGTCAACTTGCGAGTTATCTCCGTATTTAAAGGCGGTTTTGATGAAGCAGAAGATATTTATTGATTGAATCGATTGAATATTGCCAGTTATAATGCTTGCCGAATTAACGAGTGCCCGGATTACTTTATCGAGACGCGATGGTTGCGCGACGGCGGTTATGTAGGAAAGTGGATGAGGATTGTATGTGTGCTCCTAGTATCTTGTACTGGGCACGGCTCGAGTCTGTGGGATTACAGACTGATGCTTCGAGACTCAGGGAAAATGAGGAAAGGAAACCAAGGAGCCGGATCCGTTGAGCGACCTCGTAGAGGGGTACCGGATATGCCGTCGCAACCTTGGGGGAAGGTGATCGATCGGGGACTGATATTGCTTTTTGGCCGGTTTATATAGGTCGTGCAATGATGCAATTTGAAATATTCTGAGTAAAAGTATTGTTTCATCGTGCTGATTCATAGCTGCACGAGTCAAAATAATAGCTGAATTGTATCAGTGGATTTCACTGGATATCGATGCATTTGTTGATCGTATGTAGTGGACTTAAGGTCCGTTACAAATGTATCAATATCAATCACTACTTTACCAAGAATGTCTGTTGTCCGCAGGCGGGACTCAAACAGCCGTCTTCCGCGATCAGCCAGCATCGACAGTATGGTGGAAGCTGTCTGGACCAGCGAATGCCCTGGCGATGATCAGCGCAGATCCTCAAGCAAGAGTCCGCCGCAACCGGACAGACTCCACGCCCTCGCCAGGGTTGATCGTGCTCTGAGCTTAGTCTCACCATCAGTAGCGAGAAGAGCGAAAACACAAAGAGGAGTTACAGGTATGATTTTTTGTTTTCATTCAGCTTTTATCTATACTAATATTATAAAGAGGTAAAGTTTGTAACGTTGTAGGAAGTAATCTCTGGATCTACTAAACCGATTTTGAAAATTCTTTTACCAATAGAAAGCCACGTTATTTGTGAGTGTCGTATGCTATATATTAATCCGAAAAATAAAAAGATGTTTTCGTGGTAGTCGGATTTCCAAAGTAAGTCGGAAAAAACGGTCGAACGAAAACGTTTCTAACGAACGCTACCTTAACCATGAGAGATATATGATTAAGTTCTAGAGAAAAATTGTAGATCTTGATAATGCCTATAAAAATGTCAGCGACAGCATATGTCTAACTTTTATATTTAAATAACAAACAGTAGTATTTTATATTAGAAAAATAATTTAAATGGTTAGGTCATGTTTATTGGTCATATTATCAACAATTATGAATTATTATCAAAATAAGTAAATTTATCGTCTCAAGCGTTTAAAACAAAATACTTTTTTCTTTTACTGCATAAATAGTTAAAGAGATAATACGACATAGGTATGGAACCGCGGCCGTGTCGTCTATATTATACTTGACTATATTACTATATTACTATATTACTATATTACTATTATTACTATATTACTGTATTACTATATTACTGTATTACTGTAATATAGTACTATATTACTGTATTACTGTAATATAGGACTACATTGACTATATTACTATATTACTATAATATTATAAAGAGGTAAAGTTTGTGATGTTGTAGGAAGTAATCTCTGGATCTACTGAACCGATTTTGAAAATTCTTTTACCAACGTTATTGTGAGTGTGTTGTGCCACGTTATTTGTGAGTGTCATAGGCTATATATTAATTCGAAATGATTTTATCTTAAAAGCAGACATTTTTAATTAAAAATGAAAAGACTTTTTCGTGGTAGTCAGATTTGCAAAGTAACTTGGAGAAAAAACTGTCGAACGAAAACGTTTCTAACTAACGCTGCTTTAACAATGAGAGATATATGATAAGAGATAGAGCTTGATAATGCCTACAAAAAAGTCAGCGACAGCATATGTCTAACTTTTATATTTAAGTCACAAAAAGTAGTTTTTTATATTATAAAAATAATTTAAATCGTTAGGCCATGTTTATTGGTAATATTATCAACAATTATGACTTCATATCAAAATAAGTAAATTTATCGTCCCAAGCATTTAAAACAAAAGACTTTTCCATTTTACTGCATATAATTTCACTTTTACTGCATAAATGGTTAAACAGGTAAGACACTCACAAATAAGACACTCACAAGAAGACACTCACAATTAACGGTAATGTAGTAAAATTGGCATGCAAATACATACATACATATGCATTAAAAATATAACCCTTCTTTTGGCAGTCAGGAAATAAATCATAGCATACTAACCAAACCACACTCATAATTTCATCACAAGTAAAAATTTTTACCGCCCAACGAAGTGGGCACGAGTCAGCTAGTATATAATATAGTCAGGGGTCCCGCGACTGCGGTCAGCGTGACCATTACGACTGTAATGTAGGCCGTTATAGAAGTAACAACCGTCATGACCGGAACGACCGTGATGACCGAAACTTAGACCGCGGACGACCACCGTTTAAGGTGAGTGGTGTACGTATCGATGGCGTTTCAACCGGAGGCGCGCAGAAGAGGAAGACACAAGAGTAGTTGTACGGCGGATAGTTTATTTGAGACCGGCGACCGTAATAGCTTGTTCAAGCCTACTCGCGTTTACTCCGATTTTCGTTCGTAAAAGTGATATGAAAATTATATCTGACTCCATAATTACTTCGCGCGGGTGGCAATACCGCTCGCGGAAAATTTCAATAGCTTTCTGGCTGTGCAGATGAATAATAATATATTACGTAGTCTCTGCAATATAAATAACAACATTATGTACGTGAAAACAACATATGTGAAAAATATTTTGCTGATGCCAGCCAAACCAGCTATACTTAGCCAGCATATACTATTTTTTAATGTCACTTTCATCTCTGCCGTTTCTTAGATTGACTTAACTGGACCTAAATGATTTGTGTCTAATTGCATATTCATGATCATGGGTAGCGCACATTATTGTGCTCTCCTCTTCAGTATGCGGAAAGTTTTACAACAGCTTTGAGACCTAAGCGAGTTGATTTGGTTGGTGTGCAATTCATTTGTGGTAAAATATCGTTTTAGTTTTAACTTCCTCCTTCACCGTCGAGGTGAAGGAGGATGCTATATTTTTTAATGATATATATTTTTTTAAATTTACTATAACATTATTTAAACCATTCTGATCTAAGATTACGAAACAAATACATTAGAAAACATTCTTTATAAAATTACATATAAAATTTGCGTCTACTTTAGAACAGGCGCTGCCCAGTAGGGACTGACGCAGAACCATTGTGTTTTTTATCTGTTCATTAAAAAATGTGCTTTTAAGAGCGAAAAAATTGTTTCTAATAATTCTAAATACAATGTTCGCTCTATGTAACAACAGTCGTATTGTATTATTTATTTGACGGACAGTTTTAAAACAATTACACTTATGACATACTTTACATTTATGACAACTATGGACAGTTCGCATTTTCGAAAATTCGTATTTTTATTATACTCTATTTCAAGGCACTTATTGCAAAATTGCATACATACAGGATGTGATTTTATTAAGGATATTTCTTGCAGTGGGTGAACCAGTACGACGAAGTAAGTAACTTTTAATTAATAAATTTGGGTAAAACATTTTTTATATTTTGTTTTTAAAATTTGTTTTGTTTTTTAATAGTATGAAAAGCTATGACCACTATACGCTATCTACCGGTAGGATTTGAGATATATTACCTACCGATAGAAGGCGCAGCGCGCTCAACGCTTCTCAAACTTCTCTTCAATTGACACAATTTACAAATATGACAAAAAATACTTTTTTTTTCTTTTTTCGAAAAAAATATTAAAAGGTGCTTGTTTCGTCGTATTGATTCACCCACTACAGTAAATTCCCGTAATTAAATCACATCCTGTATAAATATGTACGTTATATTCGTATATTTTGACTCCATTCAGTGCCACTTTCGCGTGAAAATGGCACGTTCTCAAAGAGACCTTTGACCAAGAGCGAAAATAATTGTCCCGAGTATTACTTAGAGCGGCCTTTGAGCAAAGGCGATGAGTAGCTTGCATCCGCCGAAAAAAGAATTCAATTTCTTCATCTCGGCGAAAAGTTACAGACAGCATTTCGCTTCAGCGGAGTTCCAAAAGAATGCTAAATTTGTCTGGGTCAATCGTTGCTTAATATAATGCGAGATAATGAACCTTTTGCAAAATTTACGCAGTACAAGTTACAAGACACAAGCATTGAGGGTGAGCTAGTCATTCTTTAATCTGTGTTGGACTGAAGCCCAACAAGGCATATGATACACAGATGCCTTGTTAAGCTGAAATCGCATTGTAAAATTTTGGTTGAAATATCTCATACACAAGCGACACAAATAATATTAAAATTCTGCATAGAAATGTATGGGGGAATCAAATATTTAAATTTGTAGCGTCGCGCCTTTGATATCGTGTGACGTAAGTTCGAAATTTAAATGTTTATCGGCTAGGTATCTAAAAATTTAAACTTTCTCTAGCCATCTATATATTAATTTGAAACGTGTTTTTTCCTGTAAAGGCCATATTGAGTGAATAGCTACATAGGTGTAAAAATTTGGTTGAGGTGTCTTAAAAAATCTCTCGGTCTCTAGATGTGTTATCAAAGGAGAAAAATAAAAAAAATCATCAAAAGAAAACAAAACAATTTTTTAACGCGATTTGCCTGTAACTGCCAAATTTAGAAAACAGCTAGGTGTAAAAGTTTGGTTGACGTATCTAAATAAAAGCTCTCGGTCTGTAGATATGTCATCGAAAGAGAAAAATAAAAAAAGCCATAAAAAGAGAGAAAAATATATACTGCCATCTGCTGGAATTCCGCGCGAGGGGGAGGGTGGAGGAGAGATGGCGGGGATAGAGGATGAAGGGTGGGCGGGAAGAGGTGGTAGTTGGGGGAGTGAGTTGAGGTGGGGGGTAGAGAGAAGGGGGTTGGGAGAGAAGGGGAGATAGATAGAGAGGGTAGGGATGGGGGTTGTGAAGGCGGAAGGAACGGGGGGTAAGTGGGGGAGAGAAAGAGGAGAGAGTGAGAGAGAGGGAGAGTTGGGGGAAGGTTGGGGGGAGGTTCTGGAAGAGGTGGAAGGGGTGGAGGTGGTGGAGGGGAGGGTTTGAGGGGGGGTTAAAATTTGCAAAAGTAAGCTGAATTGGCACGAAACTTTTTGTTTACTTTGTATAACACATCATAACACGTACGCGTCGCTCTTCGATTGTTGCTCTCCATTTTCTCCAAGACTTTGGGGACATTCCTGATCGTAGATCAAATCAGCAAGGCGCCGCAACGTAATCGAATTAATCTAAAGGAATATTATTTGTACATAAATAGGAAGTATGTTTCCGTTTATTTTTTAAACATTACACTCAATAAAGTGACCGTTTCACTTAGTAGTAGTTTTAATTTGCTAGCATATATTTCAGTTGCATAGTCAATATTTATTGATATCAGATTTTTTTGGCGCTAAATCAGTCTTCTAGTTCACTCAAAAACGTTTATTAAGCAATTGAGGCGTCGACACATTTACTAATAAACTAGTATTATCGTCAGAATGCCACAATAGGTATTTTTTTTTGTTAAAAAACTAGGTTTCAAGAAATATACCTTATATTATATATTATCCAATTGGTCGTGACATTTTTGTCACGAGCCACTTAAGTAGAAGCCAGTGCAAAAAAAATGGTGACTCACATCCTGGCTTAGGCCATATATGTTACTTGATATTGAAAATAAATACACATAATTGGTTATGTTTAAAATAAATTACAATATTATATTAAATAATTAGATTTACATTTTTATATCTGCATAGTAAAATCTTTTTAACTTACATACTTAATTTATTGGTCAAATTATTAGTTTATTTATTTATAGATTTATTTATTTACCTATTTACATATTTAAATATTTTATGATATATATATTTAATATTAGTTATTTGTTTTTATACTTACATATTTACCTTTATTTTTTTTAAGAATGAATGATGGATCAGAATAAATGAAAATAAAAATAAAGTATAAGTGAAGTCACTATGGTTAAATACTGTCAGTCAAGAACAGATACACAATCTAGTGGAGCGATAAAATCCACACAAATGTGCTCTGCAATAAAAAAGTTTATCTGCTTTGCAAAAAAAAAGTTTTTTTTTATTTTTTTTTATTATTTATACTATTGCTTTTGTCATATCCTATTTTTTGTTTTGGAAAATATATGAAATAAAAATAAATAAATTCTTTAACTCAAACGAAGCCACCGCCATAAAATATAATTAATCCATATCTATTGAAAGTGCAAATTGTCCAAGAGGCAAACCACGACCTTGTGTGAAATTAATATACCGCACTTCGACGATATCACTTTACTGCAGCGAGTCGGTTAACATATCCATCAGTCCAGTGAACCGCAAAAACATCTTTGGTTGCAGCTGCTTTGATTTATACAGAATTTATCTACATAAATATCAGTATATGTATATATATATATATATATATATATATATATATATATATATATATATATATATATATATATATATATATATATATATATATATATATATATATATATATATATATATATATATATATATATATATATATAAAGTGACCTCTGTGTATCGTGCAATGGACAAAATAGCGATAATTCAGGTGAGGTGACTCAACTGTACCTGAGCAGCCCTAAACATAATATTATTTTGTTTTTTATTTCTCGGCCAACGTATGTAATAGTATTGTGATTGAGTTTAAAAAATCGAGATGAAGACGGAATTATGCATGTTAATTTCAAAGTTCAAAGTTTATTTATTCCAAAAAAAAACCGGCGACGGTATAGAACTTACAATTAATAAATACATTTTTTATAATATCCAAATTTTAAACATATCATATATCTGGCAAAAATAAAATTAAATCACGTTAGAAATCTGAAAGTCAATAAACTATACAAAATCAACCATTACATTGTCTAAATATTAAAAAGAGCATTAAGAAATATCAAAAATAAAAATACCAAATCCAAAAAAAAAAAAAAAAACTATAAATAAAAAAGAAAAAATAATAATAGAAAGGCAAATCCATTGAATGATCTCGCAAATAAATAAATCAATAATAATAGTAATAATCAAGGAGTCCAATTTGGAAAGAATCAAATAATAATCAGAGTAAAAATATAAGCAATAATAATTAAATTGTCTATAAAATGGTGTTCACAATAGGATTAAAATGGAAGTTAAATAAAACTTCCCCTGAGACAATTAAGACCATTTTTAGGTTGAAGTCTGTCTGTGAATCTATGTGTCTGTCTGTTTGTGTGTGTGTGTGTATATTCCTTCAGGATAGCGCACAAACACTTCATCCGATTGAGCTAAAATTTGGCATGCAGGCATCATTTGATCATTGCAAAAGTTGAAATGATCGTGGTTGAAATCAGTCCACCAGAGGGCGCGCTATTCATACTTTAATCTAGAAAAAATGTACTTGAAAAATTCGATACACTGATGCTTTGTATCGCCGAAATCACATATGAAATTATTGTTGTAATATCCATCCATCGACTCATATCTCATATCGGAATATCTTAAATCTCAAGTGACACAAATAATATTTAAAGCCCGTCATATTTAAACCGCCGACGCTTGCGATGGGCGGCTCGTTTAAAATTCGAATTCGAAGGCTCACGGCGACCTTCGTTTGCAATTTGATTTTTAAAATGAATGAGAGGACGGGCGTCGAAATTCAAATTTTCTTTGCGTTACTTCGCATATTAAAAGGAATTTTCGCCAAATGCTCATCGACTTTATTTATGAAATGAGTATTCAGATGAAATAACTACCTGGCTCCCTGCCGGAAAAGTCTTGGGGTGACTTCGCGCCGACCGAGGTCAGATCCAGTGAGCAATACCAACGAAGCGGGCCAATTTCATTTTGTAAATGAGTAAACCACTTAGGTACTATTTGCAAAAATTAACAAAAAGAAATCATATTTCAAAATATTTATTTAAATACGAATTATAAAAAATTTATATTAAGTCCTAATTATATATAATATAGGTAACTAATTAGTGCTTGTTATTTTTCTCTCGTTTTCACACTCGTCGGTTATCGCTATGTGTCTCAGTTTTGATATTTATAACATTAGTAAAAATAACCAAAAAAAAAGTCATGCTGTTTAAAAATCTGAACAGCGTTACAAAATGTCAACTGTTCTAGCTTTTCTATTTAAACATTCTTAAATAATATCACAAGTGTCTATATAACCTAAGGTTGATGTGATATTACATACAAATTAGACCTTTCCTGACCCATCGATTGAAACATATCTTTCTGGGCTTGTTACTATGACTATCATTGCTACTGTAGGCAACGAGGCGAATTTTTCGAGCCTTCCACCGCCGGGACCACCGACACAACCGAATTCGTCGCTAGAATCAGGAACTTTGCCGAAAAATTAAGGCCTTCTCCAGCTTCACGCCATTGTAAGCTCAAAGTGTTTATTTATAAGGAACTCAAAACCTGCGATCACGTATTCCTTCGAGAAGACGCATCACGAGGTTCCCTCCGATCTGTTCATACCGGCCCCCATAAAGTAATTTCCAGAGGCGACAAAGTGTTTAAAATTATCTTCAATAACAAAGAAATGACAGTGTCTATATACCGACTTAAGCCGACATTCACTTTGTCTGTACCCTTTACAACTAGGGCTATCAACTACAACGGGCGAGCCCGTCACCTCAGGAAGTTTTAACGATTAGTAGTTCTATCTCCCTGGAGTGAGCGCAGAAGACTTGGACAGAACAGTCCACCGTCAAGCTCCGCCACAAACCCTTAAGAGGCCAACGCCTTAACCGCGAGATAGCCAGGAGTGTTACCCAGCGGGCTTACACTCACGCCCTTACTTTTAATTGCGACCAGGTTACTCCAGTCTCTCGATTAGTTACGAGTTCGAGGTCGCTTGCGCAGTCCTCTCCCTTACGAAGCGGTGAAACGGTGTATACCGAATCTATCGCGGACCACGGCATCCTTTGCCCGGCTGTCCACCCAGGATCGGGTAGCCGATGGTCGTTTCAAGAGCAGTCGCCGTAAGATCCGCAACCACCCCCGCTCTATAGGATACAGTACTGCTTCCAGACTCCCCCGACTGTCAGTCAGAGTGCGCAATCGATTGGCTTATGCCGCACGGAGCGCCAGAAGGTTGATTCCTAAGGGAAACTATCCCTAAGGCCAGAGTCCTACCCAGGCTCGCACTTCATCCGTGGAGGCCGTCGGATGGGTGTTGACCCGTGAGTGTTACCAACCCTGAACAGAATGGGTCTTCGAGGCCAACTCAGCAAGGGCCCCTTAGCCCCCACTGTCTGCGCACCGTGCGGGGTCAACCAATGGACTGTGCATTCCGAATAATAACCGGGGCAGTCTGTAAACGACTTTGTCTCCTATAGAGCAGGGGTGGCTGATGACAGCCGCTCTTGATACGACCGATCGGCTATTCGATCCCCGCGTAAACAGTCAGGCAAAGGATGCTACGGACCGCGATGATTCTAACTGAATCGCCGATTGCATTAAGTAGAGAACCGCGAAAGCGACCTCGACCCGTAACAAGTCGATATGGCGAAGAAACCCGGCCATAACTGGTAGTTAGGGTGAGGCGGCCCGCTAGGTGCTTCTCAGTGTCTCGCGTTAGACTCTGACGGGCTAGTTTGCGGAGCTAGATAATGGACTGTCTATGTCTCTAAGTCTCTACGTTCATTACACTGCTGAAAGAACGATCGTATATCATTATACCAGCCTGGGGTGACGGGTTCGCCCTTTGTGTTTGACACTTCCCAACTACTACAACTTTCTGTAATAGGTTTTTAATCAATTTTCAATTTGACGAAAATGTATTGAATATTTCTATTATTAGGTAGGCACATATTAATTTTATTTTGACTATTTTTATTTGCAATATAATCACTAAGACATTTTATTTTAATTTTTGACAATCGTCACATTTTTTTTTGTTCTTTTTGACATTACATTTATTAATTTCATACTAAAAAAAACTTATTTGTATCGGTATTTTAAAGAATTAATTATGTTCATTATGACCTTCTTTTTTTCTCATTACATTATTCATTATATGCAATGTAATAGAATCACTACTTATTGAGTTAATATCTACATATCTTCTCTATATCTTACATCTCTATATCTTACTTTCTACATATCTTACTCTGTGTTTTTTATCTGGTAAACTAAATGGTGAGACTCGATTTAATTCTACAATAATCCCTTTTTATTCTTACGAGTAACCTTTTATGTTTTGATTCTTAATAGAAGAATTTGATCGTGAATAAAGAATTCAATCATATCACGGCCAAATGTAAATGTAATACAACTGTCTATACAACTATATATTAGTTTTTAGGACAATAAATTATTTGATTTGATTTGATTTGACTATAGCAGACAACGCCAGGTATACCTACAAGTAGAGAGCTATTAACCAAAAAAATACAAGGTATACCTAAACCGAGGGTTCATTCACTTTCAGCAGTTAAATTACATTGTTACTGAAAACGTAACTCGAACTGAGCGCCCAGGGACGAAAGAGTCGCTTCAGCCAACTTTCGGCAACGCGAAACTTTCGTCAAATTGATTCGACCTCTGCATTTTTTAAGATTTGCAAAGTTTATGAAAATTGATAAAGGGAGCGAGCTGTGAATTTCCAATCGTCGCGCTCATGTGGCTTTATTTAATAAATTGTATTTTTAAGTTTGTGATTTTTGCATTTTTACACGACTGCCCAAAACCGGAGTGTTATATGTTCAGGATTCATCTATGTATAATTTCCTATTATTTATTCCGCCATAACTTCTAAACGCTTAAACCGATTTAGAAGTGTGTCGTATTGTTAAAATCGTTTTATCCTCCCGAGTGTCATAGGGTACGTGCCGCGACCACTTGCTCTCATATAAAGAGAAAGCAGCGTCTAAATCACTTTGTTCACAGTGCGTGTTGTCATTCATCATTTGACAGTTTAATATTTTTGTTCGTTTTTTCTCTTCGCGGCAGTCAGGAATAGATCCGGTAGGACTAGTAACGAAGAGATATATTTGGAGTATTAATTTAGCAAAATAAACTACAAATTAGCAAAATAAAAGTGTTTAATTATTACAATCCAAAAAATATTACTGATTTTTAAATAATTTTTGGTTGTTAGGAATTTATTCCCATTCAACATTTTGGAAAATTGTAAAACTACGCGATTGTACTCGGAAAAAATCCGGTATGTTGCATCCCTGAGTTTTTACTCCACCATAACTTTTAAACGCTTGACTGATTTAGTAGTGTATGATATTGTTAGAATCGTTATGTCATCACGAGTATTATAGGGTACGTGCCCTGACCGTAAACTGTCAAAATGTCAAAAAGTACTTGTCTAAATGTAAAAATGTCAATAAATTGACATAAATATATGGTGTTTAATGTCAACTGAAAAGTCTGATTGAGTACATTCCGGAAATATACACTTATGTATATGGATGAATACATAAATCGTGAATACTTCATAAAAAAACGTGATAAAAAACAAATAAAATATGCAGTTCACTTTCTGTAACGGCATCTCATTCTTTTTATTATATTTACTTACTTGTTTAAAAATTTTTTTTTTTTCAGATACGTTTACAATCCTTACTCAAGGTGTAGCCAACCAAATTATTTTTTCCCAATAACTAAAACAAAATGGTAGATACAGCAGCTTTAACAAAGTCTTAGGAATTATCAAGGATGCATACTTAGGTTAATTCTAGAACAAGTATAAACCGGATTATAATTTGCGACCTTCTCGGATGAACGACGATCACAAAATAAAGATTACAACCTACGCAATAAATTACTGCCATCACATCCTCCAGCAGAAAGTATTTGCATATGCCTAAGTATAGCCGTATGGGGATACTATATAATATCTACTCAATCGTCTACTATCCTGTCCTTGTCTTCCGCATCGCCGATTTCGAATGCACTATCAAATGACAGCAGGGACATATTATTGATCATCGTAAAGCCTGCAAGATTGTTAAAATCTGATCGGGTTAGAAAACCTGTTAAGAGACTTTATAATCCCCTCCCCCCTTATTTTTTGACATATGTTACCAGTTTCTATTTTATTTTCTTTGTCATGATTATTATATAAGTGTACTCATTTGTTATGACCACAACTTTAAAAAATAAACTTGTTCAATATAAATTTGCCAGCATAAACATTTAGTAATAATAACCCTGGCGGTATGGTCGTAAGATATTGCCACTTGGCAATAGGCCCACCTGGTTGTACTCTGTTGTGGATGCAATATAGGTTTCCAAACAAATTCAGCCGAGAAACGAAAATAGGAAGACCTATACACAAGTAACGATTTTCTCAAACATGACTTGGGATTGTTTGACAAAACGAAAAAGGAACAGAAAGAGTTGGTATAAGACAAAGCTAACATGTTGAAATTAGTGTACGAAATATTTAAAATGGATGAAACGGATACGGAAACTGGCAAAGAGGAAGATACAAGTGGATCACCGATACAAAGAAAAGGAAAGGCAAAAATACATAGAATTCTAAATAGGATATAAACGATTTTACCGCGTGAAGTTTGTAGCACCTGTCACTTCGACGATGCTGCAACCTCGCAGGACGCGTTGCGTCCTGGTTCGGCGAGTACCTTGGACAACCGTTGTCCAGGGTAGACTGAAGCTTTGTTAACCCCTTGAGTATGATACGACCAAATCTGGTTCTGAAACAATTATCCGTTGAGTATGATACGACCAGATCTGGTTTCGCGTTTTTTTTACTTCTTTGACGTTCTCATATTTATTCATAATTATCTAATTGTTTTACAAAATGATATTTCAATATTCTATATTCGAAATTTCAATGCAATCATTGTGCAGTTATTATTTTTATGATTGGTGTAGTAGTTTCGTAGTTATAGTACTTTAAGGTCGATGTCGCCGAAAATCCTGCAAAAGAGACAGATGCATCCATGAAAATACCCATTTACTCCAAGGGTTAATCGTCATTCTTTTTTCTGTGGGTAGGCGGCAAACTGCTGCTGTTACGTCGTAGATTTTAACAGTGGTCTGGCGGCGGGTTCGACGCGCGCGAGTTTCAGCAATCAGCCGTGCACACAACACTCACTCTATCTCGTGTTTCGTCTCTGCGCTCGGCGAAAGGCATTGATAACAATTTAAGAAGAGGATTCCACGTAGTGCAGAGTTTGAAACCGTGGTCTTTAGTGAAGTCGGGGTTCTTCTTATTTCAATGGCTTCGCGGATCATGCGGGGAAAGTAAAATTGTTCTTTGGATAGCACAATGGGATTTTGAAAAACGTTTGACGGTCGAAGTACGAGGATAAAGGCAAAGCAACCATAATACTTGATACTGTGGATTACGAGCAAAGCATTTGAACGCTCGTAGAAGACATTAACACGTACGCGAAGGTGAATTATAATCCCACGAACAGAATTAATAGGCAAACGACAGACGTAGTCAATAAATATGACACTTCCTTCCCATAAATAGCATATCTCACCAAACCAAGCAACGTACAGCCCCCGAAATTATAGGCTTACCTAAAATCCATAAGGATAATGCCCTATTAAGACCGATTGTAAGCCAAACCAATAACCCTACATATTATCCTCTGTCGAAACACTTACCTGGTAACGGGCAAAACGACATCTTCCTTCAACCGATTACAGGCAAAACAATAATAACGGTCAACCGTGTTAGTCTTTGATTTTCTATAAACTTACAGAATGTAGATACTAAATATTATAACAAAAAGAATAAAGAAAAAGATAGACACAAAGGAAATAAATATACTCTTAACTGCCCTAACAGTCCCAGATTCTCGCACTCCAATTTTCTTATGTCGGCTCTAAATTGCTAGTATATTGTTCGGTTGATTTGCCCATTTTATTATTTCATTCATTCGTGTTCTCTACTAAAACTATAATTAGGTTTTTAATATGGAGATTGATTTAATTTCATGTTTTGATCACGTACACTTCACAATTACACACCAATTGAGATTGTTTTCGATATATGATCCCGTTTTGCCGTGTGCCCTTCATATCATATTGACAATTTCCCTTGTTAAGTACATTGATAGTCAATAACAATTTATTGTCAGAGAAAGAATAAAAAAGTTATATACACAAAAAATACCCAACTAGGATAATGGCCGTGCTAAGGTAGATTATTTTCTTCAACAATTCAGTTATCCTGAGCGCACGTAATTTTGAACTCAAATAATAATCCGTTATACATTATACAAATACAGGGTAAGTTTGAATTAATCAGCATCCTTCAAGAGGTAAATCAGTACAGGTAAAAAAAATCGTTTGAAATTTTGAAGTACCTACTGTAAAATATATAAAAGAAAAGTTTGACAAGTTTTTGAGCACGCTGTGACATCTATCGGGAGATATAATATCGCTAATAAACAATATTAGCGATATTTTATTTACCGCTGGATAGCGCATCTTGCTCAGCGCTCTTTATACTATTTTTCAGAAAGCTAAATTTTCAAATTAAAAAAAATATTGTTTCTAAAAATTTAATCAAAAGTTGCTCACTTGCTCGTACTGATTCACTCCTTCAAAGATACCGGTTAATTAAATCTCACCCTGTATATTATTATTCCTATATATATATAAATTTATGAAATATATGATTTTTGGACAATAACTCAAATTTAGGAATAATTCAGAACCGGCGACCAACGAGACAAAATGTAGAAAATAGCTTAATAATACCCAGAAGGAAAACATCATTTGGTCAAAGACATTACTCTTTCATTGCGCCGAGATTTTACAATCTGATCAATATGGAAATAAAAATGAATTTGACATTTAGGGAATTCAAAAATAAATTAAAGAAATGGTTATCGAATCATGACAGACTAACCATACATCAAATGTTAGAAATAATAGTATAATAAAACTTAGGTGCACAAATTATTAACATATTTTTAAACTTATATGTTAAGTATTTTTTAACATTGAACTAACTACCAAAAAATATTTGACTTTGACAATGAATTATACTTTTAGACTAGGTATTTTTATATTAAATCTTATATTACTTAAAACATAATATTAAATAATAATGACTGTTTCTTTCTTTTCTCACATATAACTTTATTTATATTATTTAATTGAATTTTATATTATATTTATTGCCGATTTAATAATGGAATTGCATTTTATTTATTATATATTTTTAATATTTTTTTATTATTATTATTTTTTATTTTATTCTGAAGACCACATTTTAGGGCAATTTAGTGTCATTAGCTTTTTACTAAAACTTGTACATTTGTAGGCAACCGAGCAATCAAGCAAACTTGATTGTAATATTGGAGTCCTGTCCACCCTAGAACGGGCTAGTCCCAGTTGGGTGACAGAAACAAATAAGCAAAAGGTTAAGGTTTTGCCATTCGGTTCCTGTTATTTTTGTAAGCTAATCAATGTTTTATAGTATTTAATTCTTAAAGAATAACAATAATAATAATAACAAAATAATTTTTCGTTATATCATTTGTAAACTTCTGCATTGTTTTAACTTATCCTGAATTATAAAGTTTAGGAGCTACTGAACTGAAGTGCATTTGGAAAAATGTATGTAGATATTAGGCTTGTTGTGTGGGAATTGAAAATTGATGTTGTTGTGCGATGTGAAGCACATTTATTCAATGTACTTTCTTATCCCTTATGCGAGTAAAATGACCTATGACCTTTTTTAGTATTTCCTGTAGCAGTGGACATTTTAACGCCGTGTTTGTTTTCAAGGGTTGGTCGGATAAAAGGGTCTGGTTGGTTGGCTACTCGCGAGCAAGACGTTTCATTGGGATGGGATATATTTTATTCATGCGCTGAGAAAGGGGCGTTTATCATTCCATTTATAGATTCGCAAGTTTTTATAAAAAGACGGGTCGGACAACGCGCCGGGCGTCTCTGCCGACGACTGAATAGCCCCGAGTGATTCTCTCCACCGTGGTTTTTTATGCGTGGAAGATGAAATATCGCTTTATAAGCTAGTTAGTACTTATATTCGCTTCCCTTGGCGTCATATAGGGCCCGAAAAGTGTTTTAATGAAACCAGCAGCATGTTTTAATATGTTATTAAGCACGTTATTCTGACTAAAAAACCATCGGGAGACAATTACTAACAGGGTTGAGTCACCAGTGATGACGTCATCAAAATATCCGCTGCTACAATATTTAAAAATCAGCTACAATATTTTTTCAATATTTGACCTTGTAAATACCATACCTAGTTTGCGAGAAATTTTAAGTTTCCTAAAAAAGCTTCCGTTTTTTTGTTTTCATCAATTTACTAGTAACTTTGCAGTAAAACATTGTTTATCGATATAATGCTACATTAATAAGCTTTAAAATGCTATTATTTTTTTGTTAATATGACACCCTACGCAAGCTTACATGTTACATACTTTCTATTGTATACGCAAAATTCTGAACGCAGCAGGGGCCATTTTGATGACGTCATAACTGTTGACTTACCAGGTTAGAAATTGTCTTCCGATGATTTTTTAGTCAGAATAACGTGCTTAACAATATACTAAAATATGCTGCTGGTTTCATCAAAAATACCTTTTTCCGCTGAGGGATACTACTCTTAGTATATGTCATGGGGCTAGTAAAATGGGAGGGGACGACAATGTACGAATGGCGTTTTAAAAAAAAGTGAGAATGAGTTACAAAGTTTTGGAAGGATGTAAAAACAAGTGCTTGGAGGCAAAGTTAATACGTCTGTTATTAGCAAAAAGTGTTGTTTTAAAATATGAGTCATTTATTTCTATCTCGTCGAAGCGTGTTGGCGAAAATTGAAAAATTAATTAATAGTTTAAAAAAAACACTAAAAACACGCTTTTATAAATGCACGTAAAAACCAAAAAAAGTTTGTTATAACCTTGAAACCTGATCGTGTTCAAAGTCCATTACAAGTGCAAACTGGACTATGATACGATATTCCATCATGGAATGCCAGTTCCTGTCTTCCGGCTTCATCATCAGACCTTGAAACTTAATCGTGGTCAAAGTTTATTATAAGACCTTTCTAACAAGTCCAAACACGGCTATGATACGATATTCCATCATGGAATGCCAGTGCCTATCTTCCGGCTTCATCATCAGACCTTGAAATCGTGGTCAAACTTCATTCCAAGACTTTTCTAACAAGTCCCAACAAAGCTATGATACTTTGTTCCATCATGAAGTTCCAGTTCATATCTTCCGACTCCATCATCAGATCAGTTCGACAGTACCATATTATTGTATTGTCATCAGAACTACATACAGCTGTCAATTTTCATGACGCTACGATCCTTGGAAGATGGTTAAATTAGTTACCTTAGATTCCATTACATAGTTACATACAGGTCGACCTAATAAAAGCGTGTTAAAAACGAAAATTTGCACTGTAATTAAATTCATTTCCTTAAAAATTTTGTTACGGGGCGAGTATTTCAAGACTTAATTGTTCTGGCGAATCGTCGTGTCATGGGTCGTTTTATTGCTGAAGAAGCGGATTTGGATAGGTAGTGCACATAGCACTAAAGATAATTCAAGCCAGCTCATCCGCCGGATCATGCCCTCTATTTCTGGGACAGTCAAGGGGTTGAATCATTGACCGTATAACTACTAGACCTCGTGACCAGCCTTTGAATGCGTCAGCCGAATGGGAAGAGACAGCAGCCTATAGTACCCCCTCCATCCTTGTCTAGTGCATTCACGGAGACACGTACATATATCACTATGGCAACGCGTTTATATCACTATGGCAACGCTTCGACGCTATAAGTCTGCTATGCTATGGATAAATACGCATGCGCAACTAGACAAGGATAGAGGGATTCTCATATGACCCAATCTCTTTCTATCATATAGCTCTATAAAGAGGGCTGTGTATGCTAAACAAATAAAACAATTGCGAAACAAAATACGTCAAAAACGAAAAGGCTAAAATTTATACCTATTGCTAAAATTGTTTGAAATTGAGCTCGGCTAAAATTGTTTTTTTTTTTCAAAAATAACACCCCAGCACACAAGTCAAGTGTGCTGGGGTGTTATTTTTGGGTTGCTATGCCTGCCATTGAAGAAGCTGACTTTGAAGAACTTGAACATCGTTCATACTTACAGGACCTTGTCGCTAGTTATTTATATCTGTTTCCGACGATAAAGGAACATCTAAGAGGTTGAAATTTTGATGATGATTACGCGGTAGTAATTTAGAATGAATGTTGTGCGGTAGTAATTTAAAAGTAACGTGCAGGATTTTTTAAGTGTAAAATATAAAAAAAACATTCAATAAAAGCACTTCATCATACTTATCATTGAACTTCGTAGTTTTTACCCCCCCCCCCCCCCCCCATACTGGAGCGTGGATTTATATTTTTATTACAAATGAAGTTTTTGGTCAATTTAATAATTGAAATCAGTTCGAACTTCAAACCTTATTCGAAGTATCAGGATATCATGTTACACACGCAAGTATCGATCCGACATTCTGTATTCCCCCGCCATGAGCGTGATGTTTTTAAACGAGAGAGCATTTTTAAATTTGGACCATTGCCGTTTTTTCTCGTTGCGTGACTCCCTCTCTCTCTCTCATACACACCTCATTCGAATAACGGTGCTCTCAACCGCGACGACCCCCTCTCGGAGCATGAATTCCTAATGACACAATATTCCCTGATCAAGCCCAGGACCGAGAAACCCCCTTCTCATACCATTATAATAAATATAATCAGTAATAATATCGCACATTTTTGGTGGCGGTTTTTTTAGTCAACGCAAGCCGAATAGTAGGGTTGGTTAACTGGGCCCGCTGGCCATAGGTACCTCACAATCAAGTCGACAATTAGAGTTGTCAACTACAACGCGCCAACCCGTCATCTCAGGAAGTTTTAACGATTAGTCGTTCTATCCCCCGTGAAGTGAACGCAGAAGACTTGGACAAAACAGTCCACCGTCAAGCTCCGTCACATGCCCCTAAGAGGCCAACGCCTTAACCGCAACTAGGTGTGTTACCCAGCGGGCTTACACACAGGCCCTTACGGTCAATTGCGACCAGATTACTCCGGTCTCTCTATTGGTTACGAGTTCGAGGTCGCTTGCGCGGTCCTCTCCCTTGCGAAGCGTTGAAACGGTGTATACCGAATCTATCGCGGACCACCGCATCCTTTGCCCGGCTGTTCACCCAGGATCGGGTAGCCGATGGTCGTTTCAAGAGCAGTCGCCGTAAGGTCCGCAACCACCCCCGCTCTATAGGAAACAGTACTGCTTCCAGACTCCCCCGACTGTTAGTCGGAGTGCACAGTCGATTGGCTTACGCCGCACGGTGCGCAGACCGTCCATGGAGCGCCAGAAGGTTGATTCCTAGGGTAAACTAGCCCTAAGGCCAGAGTCCTGCCCGGGCTCGCACTTAATGCGTGGAGGCCGCCGGATGGGTATTGACCCGTGAGTGTGACCAATTCTGATCAGAATGGACCTTCGTGGCCAACTCAGCAAGGGCCCATTAGCTCCCAATTGTCAATAGCAGAGCATTTACGCGCACTGCATTTACTAACTTCTTTGTACATGTCTTATTACGTAGGCATAGCCTCGCAAAGCAAGGCGAGTGCCTGCATATTAATTCACAAAAAAAACATATCAGTCTGGCTGTCTGTTTGACGTCACGATGTTTAACGAACGTGGCATCCGAATCATAGACTTTTTTGCAAATGTCCTCGTATACAATTCGTCAACTGGAAAAACTGATCTTTGTGTAGGAATCAACTGGAATCTTAAGAGTTCCTCCATGATAAACGACCGACGTACGATCACCAAATAAAGTTATAAGACAATGAAATGTATTAAAAAGAATAAAAAAGACGACTGCCCTTACAGAAAGTGAACTATTATACATATTTATAATTATTTTAATTACGGTTTTTATATGACGTATTGGTGGTTTATGTATTTATCCATATAGATACATGTATATATGCGGAATGTACCAAATAAACATTTTATTTGACATTAAACACGATATATTTATGTTAATTTATTGACATTTGGACATTTAAACAACTACTTACTTGATGGTTGGACAATTAAGGTACCCTACAACACTCCGGATGACATAATAGTTCTAACAATACCCCCTACTTCTAAATCGATTCTAGCATTTAGAAATTATGGTGCAATAAAGAAACGGGAAATATACATAGATGAATCCTGAACACGTTACACTCCCTTTTTGTTAGGCAGTCATGTAAAAAAAATAAAAAAAACACGACCGCCGCCACAGAAAGTGAACTAATGTATTTAGATTTATTTTTATTACGGTTTTTATGGAAATAAAAATGAAACAAAATTTATATTCCAAAATACTAACGCTTTTTTTTTTGCAACTACGTACGCGAAAAGGTATGAAAGTCAAGGAATATGACTATTTAGTGCATGCCCTGAAGTTATAAGAAGCATGAGGGTTGTCTATTACAACGGGCGAACCCGTCACGCCAGGGAGTTATAAGCAGATCATCAGACCCAAGCTGCACGATCCTATTAGATTCCAAAGTTGAGCTGCACTATATCGACCTCTTTTAAGCCAGGTATGAAGTTTGGGGGTAATAGAACTCGCTTGCCCGATTCACTACCGATTCACACTCGCTTGCCCGATCACTCGATTCACCCGGGACCGGGTGGCCGAATGGTCGTTTCAAAATAGTTGACAACTAACCCCGCTCTATAGGAAACATTACTGTTTCCATAATCCCGCGTTGTTAGTCGGAATGCACAATCGTTTGGCTGACGCCGCACGGTGCGCAAACCGTTCAGGAGCGCCCGAAGGTTGACTTTTAGAGGAGACTGGCCCGTAGGCCAGCGTCCTACCCCGGCTCGCACTTCTGCGTGGAGGCCGCCGGATGGGTGTGACCCGTGCGTTTGATCGACGCTATACAACTGGGTCTTAGTGGCCGAACTGCAACAGGGCCCATTAGCCCATTAGTTATAAGAAACACCAGAAAAGGGAGATGTCGCGCTGAATTCAACTCGGATGAAGAGCTTCTGGCAAGTGCAAAGCAAAGAACCCTATTAGTTATAAGGCTGCGAGATCTGAGAGAGATATCGCATCTGCAATTGTATGGCGCCAAAATTGTCCCCAAACATTTAAATACCTTATTATCCGTTAGGTCAGGTCGCAATAATTTAATTGTGCATCCACCGCCCGTACACATAGGGTGGTATATTTATGTGCTGTGAGTATCGTACGATTATATTCCAAAATAATGATGCTGAAGAGCAAATACGTAATTTATTAACCCTAAAAAGACAATCATAATGTGATATATATAAAAGATAAGCATGCTTAAAATAAACGCTTAATAAACATTAACCTAACTTTAAGAGATTAATAAGAAAAATCAGATGGGTGTTATTTTAACTGACTTGAAAAAAGAGGGGTTATCAATTCGGTTGAATTTTTAAAATGTCAAAATCCTGTTCTGATGATGGGATCCATGAGGAATTGAGGGAACTCCTCAAATAATATCATATGAAGCTGAAAACGTACATGTTGATACAGTTCCGGTGACAATGCATTTTTAACCGACTTCAAAAAAAGGATAGGGTTAACAATTCGGCTGTATTTTTTAAAATGTTTGTCACCTCAGAACTTCGTCATTTATAACCCCATTTGAAAAATCTCTTTTTTAATTTGAAAGGATTATTTTATTTTTGTCAAAATCCTATTCTCATAGTGGAATCCATGAGGAATTGAAAGAACTCCTCAAATATTATCATATAAAGTTGAAAATTTACATTTTGGTTCTGATGACAATGCATTTTTTATGTTAAGCATGACCTGATTCTACACTCAGTGTTGGACTCCGACGAGGGGACTCCTTAAAGGTCAACAACACAGACACGAAATTTTGTATACGCATTCAGTTATAATAGCCCGTTCTAAGTTTCATAATGACATGGGTGCTGCACCTAGGGTTGCCTCCGGACGAGGGGACTCCTCAACGTTCAACAGCACAGACGCGAAGTTTTGTATATTAAATTACGACACCCTGTTCTAAGTTTCACCAAGACAAGACTACGGCACAGGCACAGAAAAAAAGTTAAGAGCTATGTTTTACTTTTTAGGGCATTTTTTTTGTTAAAATTGTGGTATTTTTTTAAAATTATATATAAATGAAACAACATATGGAATATTTATGTACATACTATTATTAATTATATAAAACAAAAAACAAAAACTATAAACTTCATAAAAATTTAACTAAATATACATAATTTGTGCTTTTATCAGAATTCAAATTTTTTGCTTATACGTTGCCCTTTTAAACATTAGTATTAAGAAGATAAGCCACTATTTGATATAATTATGTCACTCTAAAACAACGTTGGAATGTATCCATATTATGCTCTCGACATAAACTTTCTCGCATTTACGGCAATATTTTAAAATTGGAGGCACTTACATCAGCGACATGCAACCTCATGGTTGTTCTGAGTGACGACATTCTCTGTCACTCCGTCACTCAGTCACTCAGACCAACCTCATGGTTGGTTTGAGTGACTGTGTGAGATGTCGGGAATGCAATTAGATATACGAGTCTAAATCTGCTATGGGAACACACAGATAAATATTAATAAAAACAATCCAAAGTATTTTTTTAATCCCAGTGTCAATTTATAAGACAATAAGTTGATTACTATACTAAATTTCGATATCTTTAAAAATTCATTAGTTTTTCCGTAGAATTTTGCAAGAAATAAGAACCGAAGCTCTTATTTTTTGCGGTATTCTTCTGAAAAGCAACCAAGTGATTTTTGCCTAGTTTTATTTTTAAAAAATGGTTAACTTCGAAAGGTTTCTAATATATTTAAAATATTCTTGACTTCGGAAAATACTCGGAAAATAACGAAAGATTTATTTTTTATCCTATAGCGAGTATTATGATCCGCACAGCAAAGCGTTTTTAGTGTTCTTGCTACATAATAGAACACATTTCGGTATAAATGTTTCTTTAGATCGTACCTTGGGTCTTTGGCTAAATATCCATATTTAATTATTACAGAATCATTACAGAAACCTAGGTGTTTATGAAGTTCAGCAAACTCTTCTACATTAAAGATGTTTTAATGTCACCTCACTATATTCATGAAAACTGGCTCCGAATCACGCTGAGAAAAAAACATTGAACTACCTCTACAAATAAGCGAGATATAGGCGTTTAAAGAAGTGTCAAACACGATATGGCGGTAGGTTAACTTTTTTTTAAATATATACGCCTATATGGCACTGGGTGTTTATGTATATGGCACTGGGTATTTTTTTTTAAAAAGCTTCATAAACACCCTTTTGGCGGTAGGGTATACTAGTTTTTTTTTAATATGGCAGAACTTCACAAATTCCGAAAGCTAAATCACCCTCGTAGAAAGTGCATTTTGCCTTAATAAATATATAAATAAGAACAGTCTCCACATGGACTCTTCTTTAATCGTACGTATACCAAAGTCACATCACTGCCGGCAAGCGCGAAAGCTCAGCGGCGCAACTCCGTAATATTAACTATCTCTTTCGCTCGTATGAAAAACGACTAGTCACATCTTGTAACAAACTGGCTCCATACAAAAAAACGACAACCTGTTCCGAAGGTATGCGCGCACGGCGACCTACCGGCTGGCCGCACAACCATTTATGACGTTTACCCGTGAGCCTGCGCAGCTTTCGGCACAGCGAAACGGGCTTTGTGTCGGGAAAAAATCGCGATTTATCAGTGAATATTATTCAATTAACTGTTCTCATTTATTGTGTGTAATTCATAATATTATTTTTGTTTAAATTCAGTGGAAATCGCAGTGTTTGTGTGTTGTTTAGTGCATATAACACCTTCGCTACGGATACGTTAAAAAGCTCTATAGCTTTTTCCGGTTTAAATAGTCATGTTTGGCGCTCATTGTTTTATTTCGGAGCGCATAATCGCTTTCCAAATAACGTGAATGGTGAGTTTTTATTTTTATTTACTTCGATATCTTATATTTCCATATAAATATTACTTACACTTACTAATATAAATCAGTGAGTTGAAGCTTGTACTCTTAGATTTCTGCTATATAATCTACCTAGAGTCAAGGAGCTTTTGATATAGCATGTCTTAAGAACGCACAGGCTGTTTACTGGTAAAACATTGATAAAAACTGAAAAATAAAAAAAACATGACTTATTATGTATCCCATTAACAAGACAATAATAAAGAAATTAATTTGACATTATATCTTAGTCTGTTTATTTTTTTTTTTTTATATAATTTGGATTGCTTGGGTAGAACCTTGGATTGCTCTTAAATGTTACTTCGATTATTTATTGGAATCCTGATACACTTTTTATTAAATTTGATTGATTATATTAGACTGGTTACTATAAGTGAATCTCAAAACAATCATTTCAAAATATTAATACCTACCATAAATGACAATAATATTTTTTGTGTAATTACTACTCTATACGTCCTGCGGATATACAGCAATAAAAAAATATATAATAAGTAATAAACACACTTTGAAACTGTCATATGCAACGGGCGAACTCTGTTATATAGCTGTTATAACAATATAGATCGATAGCTGTTATAACGATATAGATCGTTCTTTCAGCCGTGAGGTAATTACACAATACACAGTGACAGGGACAACTTAATCCACAACCTAGCCCCGCCAACATGCCCGTAAGAAGCCGACACCTTACCGCGAGGCACTGGAATGTGAAACCAGCGGGCCAACCTCACTCCCTTACTACTAGATTTGGCCCGATTTCTCCGTCCTCTGGTCTGGTCATGGTTTCGAGGTCGCTTGCTCTGCCTTTACCTAACGTAATCGGTTATTAAGTTTGAATATTTTTCCGACCACAACCATTGAGACCACAACGCCCTTTGCCCGCCATGGTCACTCGGGATCCGGTGGCCGACGGATTTATTCAAGGGTTGAAGAAGTAAGGTCGACAACTACCCTCAGCTGTCATAGAAAACGTACGTCTCCAGACCCTTCTGGTTATTTGCAGACCCAGCTGGCTGGGCATTCAGCACCTAGCAAACCGGATGGTGCAACAGGCATTTACCCGAATCCGCGGTCTTCTGATCGCAACTGCCTCCGAGTGCAAGACTACAGCCTAGGCAGAAGCTGACAGCCCTGAGAGGGTAAATCCCTCTTCGAGGAGGCTACCAGATAGAAGTTGAACCGTGAGTTAGGCAGGTCAGATGACATAGATTTTTGGCCAACACCGCCGAAGCTACACGGAACCATTAGGAACCTAAGTAATAAGCATAGAGAGTGTTCTATAATATTGAGAGTCTGAGACTCTCAGTCAGAGAATCTGAGAGTGGTAATAAGCATGTACTTGAAATTGCACGCCCTGTGGGCAAACTGTACCGAAGTATTTTGTACCAAAACATCTGTACTTTTAACGTACAGTTATACAATACATACCTATCTATATATCTATCAATCAATCTATCATTATTATTGTTACATGTTACCTAATCACTAACTTACAGAAAGTGTACACAGTAATAAGCCTAAATCATCCGGGATTACTCCCTATCACTAGGCATTCGCCCGTAACGAGGTAGAGGAAACAAAGGGAAAAAAATTATAATAAGTAAACGCTTATTTAGTAATTGACGCATCAAAACAGCTATTAATATAACGCTGTGTTTATGTGTAGTCTTGGCGCGCCTTACTTTTTACACAGCACTCCATAGTCAATTGCAAATAATAATATGCTTTTAAACAATGAGCATGAAAGTGGCAGATACTTTTCTCACGACTTTTATTTCAATTGCTTATAGGTGCATAATGCAGTGTTTCTCAAAGTATAAATAGACCTTTTTGTATATTTTATATTTATTTATCGCATTTTATAAATAATATAAACCGAATTTACAGCGTGAAGTTTGTATAATCCGAAGTTTCGGAGATGTTGCAACCGCCATTGTCCAGGGTAGACTGAAGTGTTATCAATCCTTATCAGTTGTTCTGCGAGTAGGCGGCAAGCTGCTGCTCTTACTTCGCAGTATATAACGGTGGTAGGGCAGCGGGTTCGGCGCGCGCGAATTTCGAAATTCAGATAGACTAATAGATAGCATTCTATCTCTTCGTATTATTTCTGTGATTTAATCAGCCTATATAAAAATGTGATAGACGACACTAATTAATTGATTGCTATTATTGCTATCATTGGCTAACTTATTAGGTTTTTATAATAATCCTTTATAAAAAAATCATTCATGATCAGTTTTTTATTTTTTTTATTTGATTTTATTATTATTAAGGAAACTTACAGCTATTACAGGAGAATTATCTGAATTTCATTTATAGACTACAATGCCAGTTAAAAGTTTCCACTTAAAAATCGTAAAAATATACAGTCGCCTAGGAATATGATAGGAAGTGGAGGGTAATTAAAGTTATACATTTTGTTTTAATAATATTTTATTTTATTATTTTATTGTTAGGGAAATCTTATGGTTTATTTTAATATTGGAGAAAGAAAAGAAAGAAGAATAGAAAAAATATAATATAATTATTTCACTCGTCCTTGAATATTGCCTTTCAGAAAACCCGGAATAAGAGTCTTGATTAAGACCCGGAATAAGAGTTTTATTATAGATGGCCAAATAAATTGGTATTAGTTTCGACGTCCATGATATAAGCGCTACTGTGTCTAGAGTCCTTGCGCTCTGCGATGGGCAATGAGAACATTTAAAGAAGAAGTTCCACTTAGTAGAGAGTTTGAAACCGTCGTCTCTATCGAAGTTTGGGGTTCTTCTTATTTCAATGCCTTCTCGGAACATGCGAGGAAAGTAAAATTGTTTTATTGATAGCACAATATGATTTTGAAACTGCACCCAGTGGTTAGTTTCCAGATAGCATTTCTTGTTGTTTTTAAGAGTTTGGATGTGTTCTTGTATCGGTTTGAAGATCGTTTTTCTATCGTTATTCGATCAACGTAATGACTTAGTCTAAGGTTGGCCTTATGTTAAGCTACAAACAGTGTATTATATAACTAGGTAGTGCTTGGTAATGCATTGTTATTCATATAATAAATAATATAATTTATAGCATTACTTACAATAAAAGTATAAATAGGGCATTTGTATCACTCCATATTTTTGCATTGCATACTCGTATCACTCCATATTTTTTAAAGTCAATAGTCTGTGATCTGTTTCAGTCTACATAAAAGCCATTTCGTCATGAATGCAAAAATTGCTGCATATTTTTTTTATTATGAGCGAAATCCAGGTATGCGAAAGTATACCTTGGGACCCAGGAAAATTTATCTCTTCGCGAATATAGTATTGAGTCTATGCAGCAATATATTACTCCGGACGAGGACTGCATTGACGACTGTCATCAGACTGATTCTTAATGTTTCCCAATGTCGAAATTAGATCAGACATTATGCTGGCAATTTTCTAATAAACACAGCAATACAATGATGAATTTCAAAATACAGATTTATTCACAATATATGAAATAAACGTCTTACCATTGTCAAGAAGACAGTATTTGAAAACAAGGAGAACAGATAAAAAAATAACCCACACGCATCCTGAGCAAACTTTACAAAATAAACACACGTTACATCGATATCTTTATATAAAGGGTGGGAAAGAAAGTTTAGCGGATTTCAAAAATATATTTAAAGAAAACAAAAAATGGTAGACAAACTAAACCATATTTAAATTAAAAAGAAAATCTGGAAATCTTTAAAAAAGAAATTCATTATCCAGATGTGAACCATCTCGCTGAAAACACTCTTCAAGTCTGCTCCTCAAATGAGTAAAAACTCGCTGGCACATTGTGCGTGGAATTGCGGCCTTTTCTTCTCGAATTCTGGTTTTCAGCTGGGAAACCGTGGTTGGATTATTTGAGTAAACTTGATATTTCATATATCTACATAAAAAGAAGTTGGGTGATATGGACTCCTGGGAGGCCATGGAATATTCCATCAGCGCGACATGGGTTTCCCGGCGAACTTTTCGTTTACGTCTGCCAATGGATCATTAGACGTATGTCATGTCGCGCCATCTTGTTGAAACCATATCAGGAAAGCGGAAAGAAAAATCCTCTTAACATGGGCGTGTATCACAGACTGCTAGAAGAAATTTCAACATTCGTTAATTGCTTCTTTTGTTCTTGTTGACTTTAGGCGTTCCGCAGGTTTCTGATTAAGAATCGAACCAATAGATTCGAATGTTCTGAGCCACGACCTAATCACACATTTTCGGAGACACTAAATTAGGTCATGTAATCTGAACTCGGAGCGAAATAAGATCGCCATTTTTGTAATATTCATTTAGATCCAATGAAATGAAATAAAATTCCCCAACCAGGAATTCTCTTTGATCCTTTAAAATATAGGACATATTATCAATTAAATATAATTCAATAAATAAAGAATCGCATATGGTAGGCAATTGCAACTCAAAAGAATATAAAAAAATTTGAATGAATAGAGTTGCTAACTGCCCAAATTCATTTTAGATTTATGAATCATTACTTAACATTAGTTTGCCTATATTTTTAAGATTAATATATAATCAGCCCATTGCAGAAGGGGCTTGAATTGTTGTCTTTAATAAGTAGCGGATCTTGGTTGGTAAAAGATTGAGAACCGCAGTATATAAACTACCGACAGATAGAAACATATCTATTGAATGCGAAACGCGTTCCCAGTGTTCTCAAGTCTCAACGCACGTTGACATCTCATCGACTCCGACACAAAAGGCAGGAAGGACGCAAGAAACGCGCTTTGGAGATTTGAGCAAAGGGTGGGATGAACGACTTGTAAAAAGGCTGGGAACTAACGGACTCCTAATGGAGAAAAAAGTGGGTAGAGAATAAAGAACCGGGCCCACTATTGACATATCACGACTATCACATTTTATCAGGTGATATCACGAAACTGAAGGCCAGAGCCATTGGCTTGTGTGAGCCTTGCAGTGTGACGACCTCTTAGTGGATTAGATCCCACTATCTTGGAAAGTAGCAGCTGGTTTTTTTTTTTGCGATTTTGCTACTTTAATGGGAGTTGATCAATGCCACACCTGCAAAACTCGTGGATAGGAATCAATCTTTTTTAAAGTGTGCTTCACTACTTCTTCGGAGATTTAAAAAAAAATCTGTTTTCTAAATCTAGCTCAAAAGTTTTTTCCTCACGTCGGTTCAAATTCGTATATCGATGTAGTGTCTTTAGCAGTGATTTGTCGAACAATTTAAAAATTTAAAAATGTTGAACAATTCTTATATCAAACTTTATTATATTATCTTTATTTAGGGTGTCAGTTATGGTTTATTTTGTCATATCCTCCTTTCTAAATCTATACAACGTACATAGATCGGAATCAGTTGCACCATTGATTATATAGCGTTTTAGATTGCTCAAAGCAGTACTATTATGTGGCAGCTACGATTTTACTATGAAACGCAACGTGTAGGTGGCACTCATAGTTCATTTTTTTTATTAATATCTATTTATTTATTTATTTCCCAAAACATAATTAACCTTACAGATGATTCCAAATCGTTAATTATTTTTCTAGGCTATTATTCTAGATTATAACTATTATTCTACTATAGACTATTATTATAATTCTACTGTTATACTTATATTCGATATGGCGGCGCTAGTGGTATAATAGTATAGCGGCGCACTTTAGATGACTCTATAAACACGTCTATACGGTACCCTATCTCGAAATAAAATAATAATATAATAAATTAAAATTAAAAAAAAATGTTTTAAGATAAGATTTTATTCAAAAACGTGAACTAAAACTTCAGCAAAACAAACGAGCCCAAACTCGATCTAATCACTTTCCATCAGGGAGATTCAGTGGCAATCTTACGGCTCCATCTTCAGACCCTCGTCATCGTGTGTAATGGAAAACAACTCATGATAACAAAACATACTAGTTCAAATTCAACTATTCTCCTATTTGCCATCAGGGAGTTCCAGTCCCTACATTCCGGCTCCATCATAAAATCAGCTCGATGGTACCATAATACTGCATTGTCACCGAACTTACATAAGTATACCAAATTTCAGCTCAATCGGATAAAAGCAAGTGGTTGAAAAATAGTTTGCAAATTTTGAAACGGTCAACTTACATACGAATTTTGCAGTTAAATAAAAGCTTGAAATAACAAACGAATTTTTAAATTATAGCTTTTATTATTTCAATATTATTTACATAAAGACGAATTGTTTTTATTTAGTATATAGGTTTCAATGCGTAATAATTACGCAAGTTAATGCTCAGCACTGACTAGTAGATGGCATTCTATTATCTGTATTATTTCTGTGATGTAATCAGCCTATATAAAAAAGGCGACAGATGGCACTAATGACTGAATGTATATTATTGTATGTTATTGGTATCGTTGTTTAAATTATTGGGTTTTATAATCAATCAGTCCTTTATACAAGCCCTTTCTTATCAATGTATAAGCCATTCCTTATCAATTATAGATGGCCAAATAAATTTCTTTTAGTTTCGCCGTCAATGCTATCAGAGCCACCGACATTTCACCGGCGCAGAAGGGTTGCTAAAATGTACTATGGATTTGAGCAATTAATATAATACATAATCAATGTTTGCACTATAAAGATAATGCCAATAATGGCCCAACCTAGATCACAGGATGATATACATATCTTGTGCTTAGCCTAATTATGGAGTTGAACAGTTCGCTTAACGGAATTATCTACAGCTTGCTCAGCTTGCTTTGAGGGCAGAGATGATTGTGCCTTAATTAAGAGTCACTCTGTAAATTAATCATTTCCTATCACTTAACAGGGGCGGTTTATTGGCGACCCTCAGCCGGACATCGAGGCCGACATTTTGGCTACGAAATCTCATCTCAAATGGGGCCGTTAATAGCAATGAATGGGGCATTTAATGGTGGCGAGATAGTTTGGGTCGATTATATAGGCGATATAGTAACGAATTTATTAGAGGTTTGGGAGATATTAGACATTATTTTATATGGCTTAGGCTATATTATGCAATTAAGTCTATTTATGTATCAAAATTTAGTACAAATGTATATTCGGCATAACGTCATAGACCGATTGGTGACAGGTATGTAGATGCTGACGCCACGCGTTCGATTATGAAGCAGTCTGACCATAAGTTTCGATTTCTTTACATTACATTACATTACATTTTCGTCGTGTCCAATTGACGGCTAAAGACCGCTCTTTGACGTGTCAAAATAATTGGGTTATGTAGTAAGTTTCGTTACTACTCTTTACTGAACATACATAGTTAGTCAAGAATTAACTACTAGATTGTCAAACTATAAATATAAATAATCAAAATAGAAGTTTAATATTTGAAGTAGTTAGTGATTCGAAAAGATACGTAGTAAAATTATTTATCGTAATATTCAAGTTGTCAGTAAAATGTTAAACAATCAAATTAAATCTACGTTATGCATTTTAAACTAAAAGTACAGATATAAGACCATATAAAATAATCAGACAATAAGGCTCTACTTTTTTAAGTAATTTAAATGAGCACAATATTTGAAAAATCATGGCCCTCAAATTCGGCCAGATAATAGAAAGGGTGGCCTATCAGCATCTCTTTGATGTTTTTTTTCAATTTTATGTCCTCCAGCTGTTTAAATTTTGTAGGGAGTAGATTATTATTGCATCCACTGTCTACTGTTGAATTTTCAGCTTTTCCAAAACACTTTAGGGGTACAAATTAAAATCACACCTTTCCTAGTACGCCAGCGTTAGGTGTCCCAAAATACAGACTGCTGACTCTACCCCAAAATACTGTCTGATCTGAAAGGATCAGCTGTTTCAAAACTCTTGCCCTTTTTCGTCGCTGACTCTTGCACTATTACACCTAATGTGAAAATAGTAACTCCATTGCATTGGATACCACCGCTGATAATGTGGAAACGCCAGTATTAATGATGCCGCTGCAGGGGGAAATTTCTGGGTCGTCCAGACAAATCTGATGTATTGTACGTGCTTTATATACGTCGAAACACAACGGATATTTCAAACTGTACATACCTATATAATTGTCGATAATGACGCCTCATACAATCGATAAAAATACGGCTACATTTTAGCAAAGCTACTGACGGCTTTTGTCGTTTTGACAGTAGGACTGCTTCAGATATGCATTACGTATACCACGGCCCGAAGCGCAAATTCGGCAACGACGTTTAACATGCCGGTAATCGTGTTACACCATTATGCTTCATACTTTATATAGCATGGCGTGGCGTCTTTACGAAATTGTGGCCTTTTTTGGCCATTATTGCAGTTAGGAAGATCGCTATTTCAGAAATTCCATATTTTTTTCTCGGTGGACTATTTCGGGTTAAGTAGAGAACAGTCGATGGGAATATCAGTACGGTGTCGCTGCTGCTGCCTAAGTGAAATTCTTGTTCTAAGGCTAGCAGCTCTTAGTTTTCAAATATTTTCAAGCTATTGCATAGCTTTTATCGCGGGCCTTAGGCCAGCGCGGCGACCGAATGAAGAAATTTCTTAACGAAAATTAATTATTTTAAACTGATAATTACGTCTAAACGAGTACTGCTTACGATATGAAAAAAATATATGTTAAACAAGAACATTTTCCTAATATTCTTAGCTTTGAATATTTTAGATTTTATTTATATTACATAGTGTAATTAATTTGTGAAATTAGTAAAATCGAAGACTATCGCGGTTGTTTGACATTTTAAATAGGATAGAAAACGAATTTACCGCGTGAAATTTGTAGGACCAGACGTTTCGGTGACGTTGCAGCCGCCGTTGTCTAGGGTAGACTCATACCGTAGAGGGTAGACTCATACTCATAGGGTAGACTCAGCCGCCGTTGTCTACCCTAGACAACGGCGGCTGCAACGTCACCGAAACGTCGGGTCCTACAAATTTCACGCGGTAAATTCGTTTTCTATCCTATTTATAATTGTGAAATTAGGTCTAACCGAACACAAAAACGACTACTACGCAAATACTATCTGGCGTATTATTATGAAACCTGCACCACTTTAAAGATAATTTTATTATCTATCTTTTTATTTACGAATTTTTTCGAATAGTCAAAGAATAATATCCGTTTTTTTTGCTTTATCAAATAAAATTCGTGCGCTCTATCGGAAGACGTTTAACTTATTCCGAATCGATTCGGAATAATTTCAACGTTTTCCGATAGAGCGCACTTATCTGATATCAGAAAAAAAATTCTTCATACTGCATAAATAAAATAGATATATAATTATAATATTGCATAAGTTGTTAAAAAATGCTATGCAAAAGCTTTACCGCGGCAGTCCCCGAGTGCCACACGTATTTTAAAAAAAAAATAATTACACTAAATTGTAATAAAAATACTATCTAGTCATATACATATTTTCGTTAGATACCTAACAGAAAAACAAAAACAAAAACGCAAATATTTTATATTAAACCTAAGTTCTGTATAAATAATTAATAAATAGTCAAAGTTATCAATATAATATTATCAATGGTCGCAATAAAATACCTATTACATTATAGTTAGAATATAAAACTGTGTATTATTCTAAGTATAATTTTAACATTTAAACTGTGTATTAATAGCAGTTAATCTGTGTATTAATAATGTGTAATAATAACAGTCGTAGAAGATCATTTTAATGAAAAAGTTGAAAGTATTTATTTGTTGTCCCTTGAGGTAGACTTTTTAATAACATTCTATTGTATTTGAAATCGGTTTTGGCATGTATTATTTATTCGAGTCATTAAGCGTGTTAAATATTTTTGGACACAGATACACAATATGCCTCTGCCCGAGGGTAGTTCGTATTCGAAAAATATCGATTTAACATTTCCGAAAGCCTCTTGTCATGAGTTTATTAAGCGCAAATGCCAGATACAGCTGCCAGATATTCAAAAGGACATACTAATTTAAAGAGAGTATTATTATTATTTTTATGATATTTTTTGGGCTTTGCTTCCTTTTATCTGAGCATCCGCTACCTCTCCCCAATCTAGTGTGCCATTCGATAATAATGTTTGCATAACGTTTTACGTTTCCGGCAGCGAGACAATATTGTGAACGCACTTCTGTGTGCCTGAGTGTCTTTGTGTGCGTGTGTGTATTCCTCCACGACAGCGCATAAACGCTTCATCCGATTGAGCTGAAATTTGGCATGCAGGCATCATTTGGTCGTGGCAAGAGTTGAAAAGATTGTGGTTTAAATCGGTCCACCAGGGGGCGCGCTAGTCACTCGTCATCCTATAGACTCGGTACACAGATGCGTCTTTGGGCCGAAATCACATTGTGAAATTTTGGATAGAATCTCTTATACAAGCGACACAAATATTTTTTTAAATACCACGTATTTTTTTAAACACTAGCCATTTTAATACCACGTAAATTCTACAAAAATACTGAAAATATACTACATGTGCGATCATACGTATACACTTGACCCAATAACTATCGAGACTGTGGGGTTGGTGGTAAGCGGGTTGGAGCGAGGGTTGGGAAGGGGGTCGTTAGGGTGGGGTTGGGTGGAGTGAAATAAGGGAAGGAGGTTGGGGGTTTGGCGTGGGAGGGAGGGGGGAGCTTGTCTGTTTGCCAGGAAAGCCTTGGGGTGACACAACCTATTTTTAAGTTCTATTATCTAAAATACCTCTCGATTCTCTAAACTTGAATGACAGCCTTCTTTTTTTTACGCCAGCGCCATGGTATGGATACTACATTGTAATCTGTAATCAGTAAGAAATCCAATGTATTTAATTTCATACGCAACGCAAAATGTATGCATCTTTGTATATTATTTTAATTTGTATTTTCTTCTTCTTTGTCTATTGTTTTGGCGGCTATTGTTTGCGGCAGTTTCTTTGAAAATTTTATTTCTAATCTGCAATCCCAAGGGGTTTTCTTTTTCGTTATATTTTTTTATTTCTTTCATTTTGCGCTCTTTATATTTCATTTGTCTTTATAAACGTCCTATACCTTTAGTACATGTTCAGTGGCGGGCATTGAGTTTGGTGATTCATGTATTTAGCGTCAAATTTTGAACTGACGATAAGTGAGGCGAAATTTTGTTAAAGATTACAATTTTTCAATATCGCTTCAAATATAACGTTCAATATCGCTTAAATGTGTCGTCTAATTTCGAAGCCCGCCAGATCCAGTTTTTTACTTACCTCTAATTGAATTATTAAATTTCAGTTTTTTTTATATAAATTATAGTTTACATGACAGTAGCGCTGTCCGCTGCTAATATCCCCCACCAGAAGCGAGTACACCAGCAAACTTATGCTAGTGTAGCAATATGTACATTCAAATAATATGTGTACGATTTGTCGGTTCCTAAAGGTTTCGTACAGCTTGGGCCCAAAGCCCGCATGTGTTCTTGTGTCGACTTAAATCACGGTTTAGCTCCGATCCGGTAGCCTCCTCGAAGAGACGTAACCTGGAAGGGCCCGCTTTGAGCTCTGCCAACGGCTGCTACCTGCAGTCGACGACAGTTGGGATCGGAAGTGCGGATCCGGGAAACACCCTGGGCGGAACTGAGGAAGATTTGCTACATGATCAACTGTAGTCGCTATGATAAAAACAATATTCACAATAATATATATTATAAAATTAAATTCGCTAAGTGAAGATTTTTAAGCTATTGCATAGCTTATATCGCGGGCCTTAGGCCAGCGCGGCGACCGAATGAAGAATTTTCTTAACGAAAATTAATGATTTTAAACTGATAATTACGTCTAAACGAGTACTGCTTTCGATTCGAAAAAAATACGTGTTAAACCAGAACATTTTCCTAATATTGTTGGCTTTGAATATTTTAGATTTTGTTTATATTAAATAGTGTAATTAATTTGTGAAATTAGGTCTAACCGAACACAAAAACGACTACTACGCAAATTCTATCTGGCGTATTATTATGAAACCTGCACCATTTTACAGATAATTGAATTATCTATCTATTTATTTACGACTTTTTTCGAATAATCCGTTTTTTTTGCTTTATCGAATAAAAAATTCGTGCGCGGCGCTATATCGGAAGACGTTTAAATTATTCCGAATAATTTGCTTCCGCAGCCGCAAATGATTCGGAATAATTTCAACGTTTTCCGATAGAGCGCAGTTATCTGATATCAGAAAAAATAAAATAAATAAATAATTATAATTGCATAAGTTGTTAAAAATGCTATGCAATAGCTTTACCGCGGCAGTCCCCGAGTGCCACACGTATTATTTTTTTTCAAAATAGTCGTGTTGAGAGATTGACAAAAGAAATTGAAACAAACTTCTCCTCTCATAAAATATAATATCGCAAATTAAATCATAAATTTGGTAAAAAAAAATATTTCTTACTTTTACCCATATTTTTTAAATTCACTACGCTACTGTCATATCACCTCTTTAAATGCATGAAAAAATCTGGGCAGCAGCAGCTGAAGAAATCAAATATCAATGGATTTGATTGCGCGTCGCTTTCTGTTTTTCTGTTCTATTATTCCATCTGGGATACTATTGACTGTCGCAGACAAAAGAAATTGAAGATAACGCTGAAGAAAAAACTACGTGTCTGATTTGAATGCCATCCTTCGACCTCTGCAGTGGCGTGTCGTCCTTTAATGAAAAAGAAACAAAAGACAATAGCGACTTTATTGAAAATTGGACGGAAGAGATATTATTCTCTCCGAGCAATTACATTACGTTAAACTCATTAATATTTCTGAAAAGACGTTTCGAAAATACCTCGAAATATATATAGAAATAAATTTAAAATGAAATAATAGTCGTCTTAAGGTACGATCTGAGAATCACGTCGCATACATTACAATGCATTACATTTACGTCGTGTCCAATTGACAGCTAAAAACCATTCTTGGACGTGTAAAAATATTTGTGTTAGGTAAAGTCTCATTACTACTTTAATTTTTACTTAACATGCATAGGTTGTTAAGAATTTAGCTATTAGATTTAAAAAATATATACTATCTAAGAAACTTTGGAGCCTACTAAAAGTTATTCATCGTAAAATCTTTTGACAAAAAAAAATTAAAGGGTTATTAATTAAAATAGTCAATAATTCTAATGGCTACCTACTAAAAGCCACTCAACACAATAATTAAAATAGTCAGTAAAAAGTTGAATAACCGAAGCAGGAGCCTAACAATTCAAATAGTCAATAATTCGAATAGATAAGTACTAAAAACTGTACCTAGTAACATCCAAAGTAGTCAGTAAAGTTTTAAATAATCAAACTAAAGCTAGATCTTACATTTAAAAACTAAAAGTATAAATATATTATTATTCAAATTGGTACATTGTTTGCAAAGTCATGGCCCTCAAATTCGGTCAGATTATAGAATGGGTGGCCTATCAGCATCGCCTTAATATTTTTTTGAAATTTTATGTCCTCCAGCTGTTTGATAGTAGTTGGGAGTAGGTTGTAGAATTTAATGCTAAGGTATAAGTTGATCTTGTTCAGGGCACGCATAAGAGGGAGTTACCGCGTGTATGGTGAGAGTGAATGTCCGCTCTAGTTGTAGTTTCTTGTAATTGGGTGCTGTCTGGCATACAGTGAGTACTGGTGTATGAACGCCGAATACATGGACGTATTCTCTGCATGAGGTCCATTCTATGGTAGTGCTTTGCTATCAACGTCATAATGATATTAAAACGGGGCCTTCACCTCTCGAGTACGTCATTACTGAATATTGTGTATTTTTGAAGAATGTTTGTGGATTATACTTCAATAGCAAACCGCATTTTTGTCATCCTACCATTAAAAACAGGAGTCTAGATTGCCCGTATTTGCGAAGAGCTTCAGGTAATCCGCGCATAACAAGCAGTTGTTATTCGTAAAATCATCTGGCAGTGTATTCACGATTAAATCTAACAACAGTGAACCTAGATTTGATCTTTGATTCACCCCAGAATATGTCAAAATACTGGTCTGACGTTGGTGTCTTACTATACAAATTGCTATCGGTATCTTTTCAACCTCCATATCACAGCAGGACTTACAAGAGGCAAACGATAAGGCCGTCCGGCCGCGTATTCTTGGAGAGACGTGTCCTAACCTGGCCCGGACACGTTAACGAACGATCGGTAATTCAAGTAATTGGCGAAAAACTGCAGGAATTTATGTGAACATGCTCTGTTTCCCTGAGCAGTATGTCATTCTCGAGCTGTTCGGATGCTTTTCGAGGGTCTAAATACGAGTTAAGTCTTACGTTGTAAGGTCCCGGTTACGATTCCCGGGTCACCATTTTCCCTTAATTAAATAAAATTAACGGAATCACATTTGAATTATGTCAATCGAATGCAATATTAGGACATACACTTACATGCTCACATACATGTTAATACTTTACAGTAGGGTTGGTTGTAGGAGATGATCGTATGACCATAAAACCGTCCATTGTGATTTTACACAATAAAGAATAGTAACAGCCTTCTAAGCTTTCACAAAACTAAAGAGTAAAGAGCAAGAAGTTAACAAATGTACTTAACGAGAAATGCTGAAAAGAATTTTTCACAATTCCAAAGGTAAAAAGCACATTTGAACGAAGACAATGTTTTTTATCACCCCGAAACACTATGTGAAACTATGCTAAACACTATGTGACAACTCACCATGTGGAACCACGAAAAACGTGAGAAATCATGTAACTTTCAAAGATAAAGTAAAAACTGGATCCTAGATATTGGGCGTTCAAAAACTGAAGATCTTATTACTACGGTAGGATGAATATTTAAAAATATGTATTTGTAAAATTTTGCAATACCTACATATTATTATCCCATACACGAGTATACTAATATTATAAAGAGGTAAAGTTTGTGACGTTGTAGGAAGTAAACTCTGGATCTACTGAACCGATTTTGAAAATTCTTTAACCTATAGAAAGCCACGTTATTTGTGAGTGTCATAGGCTATATATTAATCCGAAAATGAAAAGACTTTTTCGTGGTAGTCGGATTTCCAAAGTTAGTCGGAAAAAACGGTCGAACGAAAAAGTTTTCAACTAACGCTGCCTTAACGATGAGAGATATATGATTAAGTTCTAGAGAAGTGCTTGATAGAGCTTGATAATGCCTACAAAAAAAGTCAGCGACAGCATATGTCTAACTTTTATATTTAAATCACAAAATGTAGTTTTTTATATTAAAAAAATAATTTAAATCGTTAGGTCATGTTTATTGCTTATATTATCAACAATTATGAATTATTATCAAAATAAGTAAATTTATCGTCTTAAGTGTTTAAAACAAAAACTTTTCCCTTTTACTGCATATAATTTCACTTTTACTACATAAATGGTTAAAGAGATAAGACACTCACAAATAAGACACTGTGACGAATTACTCGTCACGAGAATTTACTTCCTTAAAATATATTAGTAAAACTCCGATATAATTCACCTTACGCTTCGCCACAATTTAATCGGCACATAAACGAATTATCTCGACTTCCAACCGTTGCCATAATCGCATCATGCGATACAACAACGCACACCCCTAGTCGGATTCGGCGGCAAAAATTGCCAGACGACTAAATTCAAAACCGACCGGATCGGGCGATTTTGAATTTAGGCGATCGGGGATTACAAGAAGACACTCACAAATAACGGTAATATAGTCAAATTGGCATGGAAATACATATATACATATGCAGTAGAAATATAACCCTTCTTTTGGCAGTCAGGAAATAAATCATAGCACTCAGTACTAATCAAACCACACCCATAATTTCATCACAAGTAAAATTTTTACCGCCCAACGAAGTGGGCACGGGTCAGCTATATAATATTACTTATTTTACATTTAAATTTATTGAATATAATGTAAAGTTTTTTTCTACTTTAAGTTTTACTTTAATTTCTGTATAAAATACATTTGTTGGATTTAGAAATCTTTGAAAATTAATCAAATGCATCGGTTCGCGAGTCAACAAACATAAAGTTGGTACAACACTGCACAGCCAAGACAGACCTTCTATAATAGGTCTAGTTGGTTGTGCGACTTCGCATCATGCTAGCATATTTTTATGCACGGAGCTATGTTTTTCGCTATATTTATGTTTGTTTTTAATTATTCTTCATGTACAACAGTATGCATGTCCTTGTAATTTTTTCTTGTACGTTATAAATAAATAAATAAAATAAATTACATTAATAGGCTACGTCTGCATGACGACTACTCTGGTAGTCAAGTGGTGCTTCTACGTATTAAGCCTCCAGTGTTTTTTATTACTCATATTATTTTATAAATAATGAGTTTGTATATTTATGTTGTGGACATTACAAACGTTCTAAGTGACAAAAATATTTTTCTATAGGAGAACAATTAAACTTCATAACTCAATAAGTTTATATGACGATTTAAAAATAAAATTAAAAAAAGGATTAGACATGGTTCCTCAGGACAATTAGTATTTTATGAGTAAGTTCTTAAAGTAATTTTGTAATATGGCGTAATTAGCAGTATACGCAAAAGGTAGTTACGTAATATACCTAGAATACGGTACTATCGAGCATGTATGATGATGGAGATGAGTGGTGATCATAGGGTCTCCTCAATATTTAACAATAAGCACATCAAGTTTAGACTTGTTTACATATCTCAATGAGCGCTTTGATTACAATATATTGTGACCAAGAGGTAAAAGGGTATTTTTTATTTCTTTAAACTATTTAAGCACTTATTTTTATAATTGGTCAACAAAAAAATTCATTAGGAGACTTAAACGCAGTGCAGCTTGAGACCCGGTTGTGACCTGCCACGATATGTAATAAAAATATCATAAATACATAAAATTCGCCATGACCTTGTAATAAATCCGGGCAAACTGACGAAATTCGGCCATGGCATCGTACGTCGGGGTATCGCCGCTATAATTTGCGCTATATTGCTCGACCACACTCGCGTCGTGCGAACGAGCTCGTAGCCATTTTCGCACGTTTGGATCATTTTGGGGTAGCGTCTCGGGTCGTCGCGTCGGTGGCGTCAGCTGGTAGCCGGCCGTCGCGCCGTGGAAGTAGGGGTAAGCGGGTTGAACAGTAAATGGGGGTGTGTGATTATGTCATCGACTAATTACAACGCCCAACCCCGACTCGAGGGTGGCTAAAAGACAGCTCTTTACAAATATCGTAACGACGTGGAAAGGGTAATACATTTTTTGAGTGACAGCTGTCTAACGGACCGGGAAGAATAATATAGTGTATAATTATTGTGTAGGCAGCGGATTGGGTTAAGCGGTTTATGATGTAGGAACTTACATACATAGTGTTTTATACTAAATCTAATATTACAGTACTGTGTCATGAAAAGAAACAACTAGAATTTTCGGCTACAACGGGCAAACCCGTCACCTCAGGAAGTTTTAATGAAATGTTCGTTCTATCTCCCGTGAAGTGAACGCAGAAGACTTAAGACAAACAGTACACCGTCAAGCTATGCCACATGCCCGTAAGAGGCCAACGCCTTATCCGTGAGATAACCATGTATATTACCCAGCGGGCTTACACTCACGCCCTTACTTCCAGTTGCGACCGGATTACTCCGGTCACTCGACTGGTTACGAGTTCGAGGACGCTTACGCGGTCCTCTCCCTTACGAAGCGGTGAAACGGTGTACCGAATCTATCGCGGATCACGGCATCCTTTACTCGGCTGTTTACCCGGGATCGGGTAGCCGATGGTCGTTTCAAGAGCAGACGCCGTAAGGACAGCAACCACCCCCGCTCTATAGGAAACAGTACTGCTTCCAGACTCCCCTAACTGTTAGTCAGAATGCACGATCGATTGGCTTACGCCGCACGGTGCGCAGACCGCCCAGGAGCGCCATGAAGATTGACTCCTAGGGGAAACTAGCCCTAAGGCCAGAATCCGTCCGTCTATGCGTGGAGGCCGCCGGATGGGTGTTGACACGTGAGTGTGACCAACCCGGAACAAAATGGGTCTTCGTGGCCAACTTAGCAAGAACCTATTAGCTCCCATGAAAAGAAGCAAAATGAGTGAGTAATACAAGTAGCACTACTGTGTAAATATTCAATGTAATTGCACAACTATACAACATAAAAGTCGAGCCAAATATCGCGGTCTCGTATTTCATAACAATGGGATGCGCATGTAAACGATGTGGCGACTAAAGTAAGAGATTTTATGCGTTTAAGTTACTTCGGGACGTGCTAGATTTAAAATCCCTCCAAAATATCTACCAGGCCCTAGCAAATAGTTTAATTTCATGCGATATTTTAGGTTGGGGAGTTACTGCTCTAAATCCGCTTATGACAGCGCAGAAGGCGCTTCTTCGTGTTATTGCCAAGAAGCCCCTTCTTCAACTACCTAAAAAGTAAATATATGCACTTTAAAACTGAGCATAAAATTGCAACAAGGAGCACCGTAACCTGTAAGCACATCGAAAGGAAAACCCGACCATCCTTTGCCCAAAGACACTTTGGGTTTACATGGCCCAAAATTTATATTTATCTAAAGGAATCCATAAAAACATGCTAAAATATTAATGCAATCAAATAAATGTTAAAATTACGCAACACTTACTTTAACTTGGGAGAAATGAGGTGGAATAGGTATTAATTCGCATTTTAAAGTAAATGTCTTTGCATTATTATTATTATCATACATTGTAATACATTGTATATTTGTATATTATTGATTTATTTCTTCTATAAACTTCATAATACGACATTTTATATTAATTTTTATTTCCGTGATCATGATATATCGATATTTTTAAATATAATTACAAGTTTAATTTGAATTCACCTATCTGTTTTATATTTTATCACATTTTATATGTTTAATTTTAATACTATGTGTGCGGTCATATGAATAAATAATCGTCAACCATAGAGTCTTCCTTAATACAGGCTTTAGCCTAGTTAGGCAGATTCTGCAATTAAAACAATGTAAACGGGTTTTTTAATGAATACAATTACTTGATTTGATTTGAACCACTAAATTATTGGTTTGCTTAGCAAACTCAAAACCTTCGCGGTTACTTGATATTTTTATTGAAAAAAAAAACGATTTTAACCACTTTGAATTAGACGATAGTTTTTTACGGCGTTTTGGAAAGTTTCTAGAAACAATATCGAGAAGTAAAATATATTGTTGATCTTTTGCCTATAAATTCGAAAGAAAATGATTAAATGGATTTTCCTAATGACATATATCTCACCGTTTATTTTACTGGTGAATTTTCTAACAGCTTTATATACCCAAGGGGCCGCCCACATATTACGTAATCACCGAGGGGGGAGGGGGGGTGGTTGAAGCTGAGGCTTACGCTAGATTAGGTGGGGGGGGGAGGGTTGTCCGGCCTGATTAAGTAATCAACTTTGGTCACCGCATCGCAATTTTTTTGGTTTAAACCTGTACATTAAATGTGCATTTTTAAATGCATTCTTAAACATTTTTTTTCTTTAATACCGTATTTGCAGCCACTGCGGTCTGAAGATTGGCATCTGGAAAATAAACCAAAGAGTTTGAGATTTTGTAATTACTTTGAATTAATAAAGTATATTTTTAAAAGCATTCTAAAATGTTTTTTTCCACTTACCGTCTTCAAACACTACAAACGCTGGGTTCACGATTCTTTACATTTTCCGCAAATTTTGTTGATTACGTAATCTCGGGGGGGGGGGGGGGGTTAGTCCGCTGATTACGTCTGTTGACATGGGGAGCAAAACCGTAATATGTGGACGGCTCCTAACAGCTTGTTTAGTTTTTACCCTGTCTACTAAAAATAACGCCCAATATGGGGCCTCCAAACACGTACATTTTAATATTTTATTTCAGTTTGAGAAATAATGCCTGCCGGAAATCTCTCAATTCGGTAGCCTCCTCGAAGAGGGTCTAACCTGGAAAGGACTCTTTTTCCCCTGTCACGGCAGGTGATGGGAGGATGACGGTCATGTTCCCGGTGCTAGGTGGTAATGCGTTGGACTCTCACGGCCATAAATGGGCAATCATATTATCGGACGCGTCCGCAAGCCGCGGCTTATGGACGCGACTGAAGGGTTATCTGTGTAATGAATTTCTATTGAGCCGTGCATATTATCGGACGTCAGTCGCGGACGTCACCATGAGGCGTCGGACGTCCGATAGAGATCTGGCAAGCCGCGTCCCAAACGACTGTGTATACTGTTCAGTCGCGTCCATAAGCCGCGGCTTGCGGACGCGTCCGATAATATGATTGCCTCTTGACAATGCTGTTATGCTACAGCTAAAGTATTAAATACTTACCATCTGTGCGATGCGTACGCACGCATCGCACAGATGGCATTGGCTGCGCATGTAACATTTATAAAATAATTCTTTTAAAACCTCGTCTTAATAAAAATAAATGCTTATTTTTATACGACTTTTAAAAAAAGGAGTGTTATGTGTTTAGGGTTCATCTACGTATGTTCTTCGTTTCTTTATTCCACCATAACTTCTAAACATTTCAACCAATTTAGAAGTGTGTGGTATTGTTAGAATCGCTATGTCATATCGAGTGTTGTAGGTATGTCCCGCGACCCCTTGCTCTGAAAAAACTAAACTGTCATCATTAGCCAGTTTAGTTTTGTCGTTCTTGCTACCGTCAGGAATAAACTCGGTAGGCAGAGCACAAATAGAAGTATTTGGAATATTTATTAAGCAAAATAAATTAAACAAGCTGTTCAATTATTATTCGCCACAAAATATTATCGATTTTTAATAACCGTTTTTGTTTCTTACAAATTTGTTATTACACAACGACCAAAAAAAGAAGTTTTGTGTTTAGGATTCATATATGTATATTCTCTAAACATACGCCTAAATTCAATATGATAATTATTTAATCCAATAAAATAATGGCTAAATTCTATCATCTTTTTTTATTTTATTTATTAAAGTATATAAAATCCTGCAGCATTACAAAAAAAATGTGTTTGGACCTGTAGCGAAAAATAGAGCACGCTGCAGCATCCTAATCACTACGTCAATACCGCCTAACTAGGCCTAGGCCTGTACTAAAGCAGGTGTACCAGAAAATATTTTACCTGTGCACACGTTAACTTAAAATTAAAAGAAAAACAAAAGAGATCAAATTAGATATTCATAAATATTTAAAAAAATCATTCTATCGAAAATCGTGAAATATCATTAAGAAAAATAGATTAAAGAAGGAATTGAAATTAAAGAATTAGTTTAAAATAGTCAAATATATGTCAAATTAATAAATATCTAAATTACATTTCCAAAATTATCTTAGAGAGTGTTAGTAAAAATATTAAAATGTAATGAAAATTAAATCATAAATTCAAAAAAAAAATATTAATTACGTCTTTGTCATAAACATCTTAAAAATAAATAATTAAAATATAAACAAAAAGTATTTAAAATTATAATCTTAAAACTTAAATCTTATTCAAGTATTTCATGATTTATTGACCTGGTTAAGTTAGTGACCCTGCCAAAACTGTCAAACTAGTCGGATGAGGTGAAACGTCATTGTTGATTGATTGATACTTGCAAATAAATGTCAATTAGTTTATATATCTGACATGTATTTGTTACACTAGTGTTCCATAATAGTATACTACCTAATTCAAACAGAACTTTCAACATTGCGACGGCTTTCTTTATTTAGTTAATACTGTCGGCAGTGCTGCCTCAGATCGTTTATTTCAATTTGTTTGCTGCTATGTCAGCGAACACAGCAACGCGCCAGACTGATTGTTAAATGCCGGATTGCGGTAACTTGAAAGCTCGATAAGAATTAAAACATTCAAACAAATAAGATTTCTCGGGAAATTAACTAAATATGTGTGTGACCAATGTATACTGTTATAATTGTATATAAAATTATGTTATTGAGAATTACTTACAGAAAACATCCCCGCTATAACTCTAACCTAGTATTCAATCAATGAGATACTTGTCTGTTGTTCGTGAAACAAGCCATTTTTCTACAGACATTAAGAAGCATACTCGAAGTCGAAAACAACGAGCTACAACTAGAGTTGTTAACTACAACGGGCGAACCCGTCACCTCCACTCCCTGAAGTGAGCGCAGAAGACTTGGACAAAACAGTCCACCGTCAAGCTCCGCCACATGCCCGTGATAGGCCAACGCCTTAACCGCGAGATAGCCAGGAGTGTTACCCAGCGGGCTTACACTCACGCCCTTACTTTCAATTGTGACCAGATTACTCCAGTCTCTCGATTGGTTACAAGTTCGAGGTCGCTTGCGCGGTCCTCTCCCTTACGAAGCGGTGAAACGGTGTATATCGAATCTATCGCGGACCACGGCATCCTTTGCACGGCTGTTCACCCAACATCGGGTAGCCGATGGTCGTTTCAAGAGCAGTCGCCGTAAGATCCGCAACCACCCCCGCTCTATAGGAAACAGTACTGCTTCCAGACTCCCCCGACTGTTAGTCAGAGTGCACAATCGATTGGCTAACGCCGCACGGTGCGCAGACCGTCCAGGAGCGCCAGAAGGTTGATTCCTAAGGGAAACTAGCCCTAAGGCCAGAGCCCTGCTCGGGCTCGCACTTCATGCGTGGAGGCCGCCGGATGGGTGTTGACCCGTGAGTGTGACCAACCCTGAACAGAATGGGTCTTCGTGGCCAACAACGAACTACAAGAATGACGGAAGGGATGATCTATATCAGGTCTGTCCAACTGCAAGTGCCCCAAGGTCCGCTTTAAAAAAATGCGATTTGGAGGGCCGCATTATATAATACTTCGTTTGCAACTTTATCAGAGAGTTTCAATAGGTATGGTATACGAAGAAAAAACGCGTTTGTATTATTATTTTAATTTATTCAAAAAATACCAAATTACAACAAAATATTGGCAAATTTGAGAATGTTAGTTTTCACTAACTAATGCAATAATATTATTTTAATATTTTTTCCTGATAAACGGAGCGACTGAGTAGACGACTTATCAGAGAGGAAAATCTCTCAAAAAACTTCGCTGCGATCTTCTATCTTATATTTGTATTATATACACGTTTCAAATTAATATATAGATGTTATTCCTTTTTCCAAGTCAGTTACTATTTTTTTTCTGTCGTTTGTTTTTCGGATAGTTATTTTTTGCACACATGGAAACGTGAAAGATTCGCGTTATTTTCCAATGTCGCATCCTGGGCATATATTATCAATTACATTTTTTTACGGTCTGGTACAATATTTAACGAAACTGTGTATTGTCAACAACTGGAAACAATGGCGGAGAAGCTCGTGATTAAGCAAACGTGTCCGGTCCACAAAACCGCAGCCTGGACAACGCAGAACGAGTTACTTCACGGTGAGAAGTTGGAGGAGTTGCGACTAGACACTTTTTGTATCCCGCGTACTAGCCAGAACATCGATTTATTTCGGATTTTTAATAAATTTTTAAATGGAAAAATATAGTTTATATGGCAATTTTACAGCAGACGACAATTTTCGTATGTTCTACTTAATTTAATACCTTAAATTTTGCCAACGAATCGAAATTGTATGGGCAGCGATCCGGAAACTACGGCATATCTTCTCATCACAAAAACCGTAGAGCCTCAACTGGCCTCAAGACGAAAGTCTATAATCAGTGCGTATTGCCAGTGATGACACACGGCACTGAGACGGAGTCACCAACTATTGGCCTTATACACAAGCTCAAAGTCTATGCTTGGAGTTTCATTGCCTGATAGGATCGGAAGAACCAAGGTCACTGCTATAGCTTGTAAAATCAACAACTTGAAAAGGCAATGGGCAGGCCTATAGCTTTCAGAAATGACAACCGTTGTCGGTTGTCGGGAAAAAGGTTGTCGAATGGCGACCACGAACCGGCAGACGAGTGTAGAATGGCCCCTCACAAAATAAACCGATGATATAGCCAGAAAGTAGGTGGATGGAGGCGCCTTAATACCGTTCGTCATGGCATTTAATGGAGGAGGCCTATGCTCAACAGTAGGGCGGTGTCGACGACAACGAGCGAAACCGTCATCCCAGGCTGGTATAACTATATGTTATCGTTCTTTCAGCCGTGGGATGAGCGTAGAAGAGTTAGAGACAAGACAATCTACTGTCTAGCTCGTTAACAGCCCGTTAGAGTCCAATGCCATACAGCGAGGCATCCGCGAGGTACAAGCGGGCAGCCTCTTCCACTAACTACCAGTTTTCGTAGGATATTTCCGTCTGGAGTTAACCTTTAGAATACCTCTATCCTCCCGACTGGCTACGGGTCCGAAGTCGCTTATGCGGACTCTACCTATTGTATTATAGCGGTAATTCAATTTGATTTAATCGTGGACCTGGGCGTTCTTTGCCCGTAGTGCCACATGGGATCGAATGGCCCAAGGTCATTTCAAGAGTAGCATGACAACTGTCAACATCATTTCCGCTGCTTAGGAGGAGACATATATTACCGTAGTCTTCAGACTCCTTTAGCAATTAGTCAGAGTGCACAACCGATTGGCGTCGCCGAATGGTGCGCAAACCGTCCAGTAGCGCCGGGATGCAATCCCGCCAGGAGAAACTGGTCCACCAACTTTGAGGCCTGAGACGCGAGAGTCTTACGTACGAGGAGGCTTCTGAATAGAAGCTGAATCGTGAGTTGAGCCGATCCGAGAATAAAATGGATCTTGTGGCCCAAGCTGCACGAAACCATTCGCTACCGCCTATGTTCAACGGTGGACATCTACCGACTGATAATAATAACGATGTTGATGATACATTAATATAATTGCCCAATATTGCAGCAGCCTTCTTCTATATGGACCCAACAGTTAAAAACCGCACAAAATATCACCTCAATACGGGCTTTGCCTAGTGAAGTGATTAAAGACGCCGAAGCGTTTAAGAAATATTTCCAGGGCTTTAAAATCAGTATTGTCATGTACCTGTAACTAATAATATTTAAATTAATTAAAATATTAATAAAATAAAATTAAAAATTAGATAAAATAAGGGATAAATAAATAAGACAATAAATAAATAAAATTTCACAAGAGAGACTAATCAACTCTCGGTAAAATGGTCAAACCGAAAATATAATACAGGTATCAATTAGTTAAATGCATATTTTTTATATATATAGTTGGACGGAAAAGGAAACCAAGGAGCCGGTCTGGTTAAGGGACCTCGTGAGAGGGGTACCGAGTATACCGTAGCAACCTTGTGGGAGGTAATCACTCGAGGAATGATACTTTGGTTGCGTTTTCGCCGGTTTATATAGGCCGATATATGATGCAATCCAAAATATTCTGAGTAAAAGTATTGTTTCATCGTGCTGATTCATCGCTCCACGAGGTAGCAAAATAGCTGAATTTGTGTCAGTGTATTTCACTGGAAATCAATGCATTTGTTGGTTGCATGTGACGGTACTTAAGGGCCGTTACATAACTCCCTCGCTAGTGGAGAACTTGTATATTTTGTTGATATATTGTAGACAATATGGAAGTTGTTCACGATAAATGTCTTCAACAAATGTTACAAGTTAAAAGATTAATGTTTGAGGAGTTGTGTGTTTTGAACTGTTTGAGGAGTTGTGCGTTTGGCGGATATTCGAAAAGCGTTATCGTTTTAGAACGGCAGCTTCATATGTAAGGACCTACAATGTTTTATAGGAAATAAGTCTACATATCTAAAATTTATATATTTCAAAATACACCAATATACATACAAATTATGTATACTACTACATTTCTAAAATAAATCGAAAGTTTTATCGTTAATTCATCGTTTAACGCTTTCCTTTTCTTTTTATTTGGCCGCCTTGTTTGAAATTCCTCTTCGTGTATCTTTCGAGACTTCATGTCACCTTAATGGTGAGATATTTCCCCCAGTGTTTTTCTTTAGTGTGCTAAAAGCATCCAGCCGTTGGATGAGCTCTGATGACTCTTAAAGTGCCTCTTAAAAGCAAGGAAAATGCGGCGAACCATGACCTTCACATCTTAGCCGCTACAACTTAACTATAATATCTCTTCTTTAAAAGTTTACTTTAAACGGGTACCTTGAAAACAGTATGTATAATGTAAACCTTACGACATTAAGAACAGTGACATTAGCGGTACCACTAACTAGCAACTCTTAGGAGGAAAATAAATAAAACTATATTAATTTTAAAGGAACTATTTCTTGGGCACAATACCATTTTTGTTAAAAAAATAGTTTCAGTAAAATCAGGGATTAGGTCCCTAATATTTCCGTGCGGTTTGGGCCTGATGGCCTGCTAGTGTTCTTAGGTCGGTCCAACTCACGGTGTAGCTCCCATCCGCTTGCCTCCCCGAAGACGGGCTTAACCTGGAAGGGCCGCTGTGAACTATGCATGCTGCTACAACGTGCAGTCGTAGACAGTTGATAAAAACTTAATTTATACAAGAAAATATCGATATTCTAAAATTATGAGAAAACATGAGCGAACTGTTAAAGCGTGACCTCATTTTCAATAATTATCGTTTTTCTAAAACACTATTACGTTCGCAGTAAAAAAATAAAAATAATAATTTGTTGTTATATATTGTTCTGACAATGAATTGTACTTTATTTTATATTAATTTTTATATTTCTTAACATATATTAAATATTACTTATTGACCATTTTATTTTTTTTTGTTATAGATTTATCTTACTCTTTACTTTAGTTTTATGTAAATTCTCTGATTGTCTCGCTCTATTTGATTGTTTTTTTTTGAGGATCATATTTTAGGGCAATTTAGTTTTATGAGCATTTTAATAAAACTTTTATATAATTTATTATAAAATTAGAGTCCTGTCCATCCTAGAACGGGCTAGTCCCAGTTGGGTGACAAAATCAAATAAGCAAAAGGTTAAGGTTTTGCCATTCGCTTCCTGTTATTTTTATAAGCAAAAACAATGTTTTATAGTAATTAATTCTTAACCCCTCAAATGAATGGCGATTAGCTCGGGTTGCCTACGGCAAAATGTATATAAATTTATATTTACATTTACATTTACATTTACATAGAGCGGGGTTTACTATAGAGCTATAGCATTACTATAGAGCGGATTACTATAAAGCGGCGCACATTTACATTTATATAAATTTATATACATTTTGTATACATTTTGCCAAGGCATCCCTTAAGGGACGCCTCACATTTGAGGGGTTAAATAAATAAATAAATGATTTCGCGGAGCGAAAAAGCAGTTAAAAAATCGTAATTCAAATAAAGAGTAGAAATTTTTGGAAAAATAATTCATAGAGGTCATAGAATATAAAATGCTTGTCAGGTTTATAGACTTGTTTTTATTATTTTGTTTCAACAGATTATTAGGAAGTCTTGAACTATTGAGGAATAAAGTTTCACAATGTTTTAGAGGTTATTGTGACTTGATAATAGTAAATGTAGTAGTAGTAGTAATGTTATTTCAAAAAACCATCTCCGGACGAAGAAATTACAGTTACATTTGTTTAAAATTAAAATTACAATACAAATTTATATTATATTGGAAAGATGTGTGGTAGACACAGTGTAGTATAATTAAAATTAGAGTGAATCCCACTCAAATTGTATAGACATTTGGACAACGAATATTGTTCAGCTCGTTATCTAAACTTCATATATATCTTTTATATGTTGTGGCAGTTTGTTGTAATAATTTACACTTCTATATGTCGTTGTGCGATGGAATTCTGGTGGCAGCCTGCGATGAATGTATATAAAGTGATTTATTTCTTGTATCGTTTTCTTGACAGTATCTATCCGTCAACGTTGATATCTTTTCCACTACAGTTTAATTGCCTGAAAACGATTTCTATTCCCTCGTTTTACAAGTTTAGAGAGATCATAACATCTTATTGTACTCTTAATAATAATTAAACTCTTTATTTGCACTTAATTCGTATACAAAAAGGCAAGCTTATTGCCATATGGCAACTAACCTAAACACAGTGGTACATGCGCGCATGGTGAAAATAAAGATTATTACATAACATACAAACAAGTGGAAGAATTTAAAACTAATAATGCCCGAGGGGAGGAAATTGGGAGAGGACTCTTCTAGTCGATTGAAATATATTTGTTTTTTTTTGTTTGTTTCTACTCTTTATTGTGATATTTCACAATGGGCGGCTTTATTGTCATATGAGAATCTCTTACAACCAACCTACTATGACGTGTTTATATGTATCTGTACGTGTAACATGTGTGTGTGTGTCTTGTTATTGCATTCGATCGACAGAATTGAAAATGCAATTCCATTAATTAGATCCCAACGGAAAATGGTGACCCAGCCGGGAATCGAACCCGGGAGCTTACAATGTAAGATCACGCGATCTAACCACTATGCCACCGGTCCGTGACTTCTTCGGTCTTCTTAATATATCGGTCTTCTTATGCAGACTGGCGCAGGCTGTGGCAATATCTTCAAATGCTTGATCAAGCGAATGTACTGCTCGTCAACCCGACAATTTGCTAGGGCCACTTCAATAGCCCAAACGTCTACGGATTCGAATGCTTTAGAAAATGTCTTAATCTAAAACAAAAGAGCGCGATTAAAGTTTAACAATGTTAAAAGCAAAATTCTGTAAAGGCCGGGAGGGCCTCTAGGCTCAATTCCAGAGAACAATTTACAAAGATAACAATTCTCACCAGAAACGCGATACCCCTAAGTAAACCGCTGAAAAGTAGGACTGAAAGATAAAACCCGAAATTTTTTTCGTCTTCCTCCCCCCGCGGAGTCTTATTTCTCTTTATCGCACAGAGATGAATAAATACGCAGAGGCATTTCGTCTGTTGCGAGTCGCATCACTGAAATTAAAAAGAAAGAAAGGAAGAAAGAATTTCGTTCATTTGGCATACTTCTTTACAAGAATAATTCACTTATAATTAATTGCATGCTATTATAATAACATACTTAAATAATATAACCTTAGCCAAATGGGCAAGTGTTCAGCTATGCTGCAGTATACGAGCAGCTGGTTTTCAGGTTTGCCCTAGATTCATCAAAATAATAAAGTCATAATCGGTTGTGACACCCAAGGCTTTCGCGGCATGCAGACAAGCCCATCCCCTCGCGCCAACACCCCCTCTCCCGACTACCCCCCTTGACAACTAACCCCCCCCCCCTTTCCCGATAGCGATTGTGTCAAGTGATTATGGTCAAAAATGTAGTTTTTTTGTACTATTTCCGTGATAATAAAATTGCTTTTGTCCAATATGATGTTGTATTTTCTTAAATACGAAGGAATATAAAAAATATTTGTGTCGCTTTCATAACAGATGTTCTCTTAACAATATTTCGAGATTGAAATATTATTAGAGCTCCCAGAAGTGGACGGATTTCAACCACAAATGATGCCTGCATGCGAAATTTTAGGTCAATTGGATGAAGCGTTTGGGCGTTATAGTGGAGGATACACACACACAGAAACACACACACAGAAACACAAACACAGAAACACTCACGGACACACACACAGACACACAGATACACAACTAGAGTTGTCAACTACAACGGGCGAACCCGTCACCTCAGAAAGTTTTAACGAAATATAACGTTCTGTCTCCCGTGAGGTGAGCGCAGAAGACTTAGGACAAAAAATCTACCGTCAAGCTCCGCCACTTGCCTGTCAGAGGCCAACGCCTTACGGCGAGGCACCAGGAAAGGTATCCAGCGGGCAGCCTCTCCCCCTGACTACCAGTTTTGGCAGGATATCTCCGTCTGGAATTAACCTTCAGGATACCTCCGTCCGCCCGACTGGTTACGGATCTGAAGTCGCTAAACACGACCTCTACCTGTTGTATTACAGCGGTAATTCAGTTTGAAATTATCGCAGACCTGGGCGTTCTTTGCCCGTAGTGCCACACGGGATCGAGTGGCCCAAGGTCATTTCAAGAGTGGCATGACAAACATCCACCCCCGCTGCTTAGGAAACAGTATATTACCATAGTCTCCAGACCCCTTCAGAAATTAGTCAGAATGCACAGCCTATTGGCTTCGCCGACCGGTGCGCAAATTGTCCAGTGGCGCCGGGATGCAATCCCGCCGGGAGAAACCGGTCTACCAGCTCTGAGGCCTGAGACACGGGAGTCTTACCCGGGGTAGCCTTCCACTCGAGGAGGCTTCTGAATAGGAGCTGAATCGTGAGTTGAGCCGATCCGAGTACAAAATGGATCTTGTGGTCCAAGCTGCACGAAACCGTTCACCACACACAGATACACAGATGCACAGACAGACTTCAGTCTGGAAATGGTTTGAATAGTCTCTGGGGGGGAGGGGGCGCTGGCTGTCATTACATTAGCAACCGAAAGGTGACTGTCTTTACCTACACTAGCCTTATGTTATTTAAAGTAATATTTAGCGACTTTGTCCTTTCCCAGTGTGATTAATTAATTAGAGTAGATCGTAAGTCGCGCAACTCGGTGTTTAAATACGTAGCAAAAAAAAAATGTTGCGAAAAAATCAAAAATTAAACAAATTGATCACTTCGGCAAAGCCGTGACATAAATGAAGGTGACATATCGAAATAATTCAAATTTCGAATGCTACCAACATTTAAAATATGATACAATTAGGCTGAGTTTGTTATTAACGAGCCATTAAATCGAAATAAAAATAAATAAACTCCATATGCTTAATGAAATGAAAGAAGAAACTTCAATCTTAACTTCTGGCAGAGAAGTTTATAAAAAAGGCTGTATAATGTTATCAAAATACGGTAAAACAGTATAAAATTGTAAAATATTAAAAAATATATAAAGAAACATTGTAGAAAACAGTATAATATTTTTATATTTGATAAGTTTTGTAAAGAAATCCGTTTATAGGATGATGTTTTTATATAAAATAAAATTATATATACATATATATATATATATATATATATATATATATATATATATATATATATATATATATATATATATATATATATATATATATATATATATATATATATATATATATATATATATATATATATATATATATATATATATATATATATATGTGTATATATATATATATATATATATATATATATATATATATATATATATATATATATATATATATATATATATATATATATATATATATATATATATATATATATATATATGTGTATATATATATATATATATATATATATATATATATATATATATATATATATATATATATATATATATATATATATATATATATATATATATATATATATATATATATATATATATATATATATATATATATATATATATATATATATATATATATATATATATATATATATATATATATATATATATATATATATATATATATATATATATATATATATATATATATATATATATATATATATATATATATATATATATATATATATATATATATATATATATATATATATATATATATATATATATATATATATATATATATATATATATATATATATATATATATATATATATATATATATATATATATATATATATATATATATATATATATATATATATATATATATATATATATATATATATATATATATATATATATATATATATATATATATATATATGTATATGAAACAAATGAATGAAGTCAAGCATATAATAACAATATTCGATTAACAAACACCTCTCGTTATGTTTCTCAAAATGCTTTCCGAATTTCCTTCCTATGCTAAAGAACAGAAGAATAATTCACTCACCTTTAAGAATAGCCTCGTCTTGAGAAAGTACGTAGGTACCTACAGCTACTCCGGACGTCAAAGCGATCGTCGCTCGTTCTCTCGAAAGGCTCCTTTAGCGATGTTTAACGGGCAATCAGGTAGCAATCGCGTTATATTATGATGAGGGTAGACTAATGCAGCCATCTCTCAAACGAGCCTTTAAATCGTTTACCGGTTTTGCGCGCATTTGCTTTGATGGGATTAAGTTTGTTCCTACCTTACTTCCTTATTAGATTTTCTTAACATTTTTTTACTTCACAGTATTAACGTAATTTATTTATTTATTTTCTAATTGACAACGATATATTTACAAATTAACTTTTAGCTAAAGTCTGAACAGCGAGTCGTCACTATAGGTAGTCTGGCCAGAAAGAGTAGACCCTACGTTTTGGAGGGAAAATATTTATATTGCAACACAGTAATGTGAGACCAAATAATATAGGGACATATTTCAGTACCGTCTCCCGAGATGCGTATTGTACTCAGACTAGTGTTTATGCTCTTTTACTGATTCTACCACGTACATCTACGATTGAATTATTGAGAGCTTGAAATAAAAAGAAATAGCGTTAGTCTAAGAGCCTACGTTAAATAATCATTAATTTTGACTACGCTTGAAACAGGTTGTGGTTAGATCCGACCATTATCGTAGACCAAGAATATATCATAAACCAACAATTTGTGGTTAGACTATAAGAAATGTCAAAAATAACATAACCTTAAAATGTATCTATTTTTACATTTTGAGACACTTAAACGACTTCTTTACCTACGTTTCTATTAGTTGTGTTCATTTTTATTGCAAACGAATATGAATAACGAGAATTAATGACAAAATCAACGCAATTTCATGAACTGAACCAAGACGACAAGAATTCGTCTGATATAAGGGTAAGTGTTGCCACAACAAAATATTTTTCTCCCTCATGTCGAATTAATGTCTATTCTTAATGGTCAGAGTGTAACTATTTTCGAATTAGAAATTGGATTATGGCAACATTTTACGAAAACATCGGATCAAGACATCTTGAGAATGTTTCTTCTGCTATACAATCATATTAGGAAAATATGATAATTTTATGTTAATACCATTGATTAGGTATGGTATTAGATTGCTCAATTCCGTAGTAGATTTTGGAAACGCTTCTGCGCCTGCGAATTGCAACTGGGGCTGATAGCATTGAGGGCGAAACTAATAGCATTTTTTTTGCCATCTATAATAATATTGATAATGAAAGGATCTTTATAAGTAGTAGTAGTAGATAGAGTGGGGGGCTTGTTTCCAGCCCTTGATGTCACCTAGATATGTAAGGTCTTTTGTAACTACCCACTGTGTGGTTAGGTCAGTGGTCAGCTAGTAGCCCGGTACTTCTTACCAGTCCAAGTAGATCACTGACCTTCAAGTTAGGCAAATCGCTGGGTTCGAGAAAGGCTCGTCCCAGTAAACTGTGTCTTTTGGCGGCGAGCCCTGGACAGCGACCAACGATGTGTATGCTGTGTTCAGGTTCCTCGCCACATATTCGGCAGTCCTTGCTCTCGGTCAAGCCAAGGTTGAATAGATGAGCTCTAAGGGTCGTGTGTCCGGTGAGGAGACCGATAGTGGTTCTAAGGTTCTTCCTTCTTATGTCAAGTAGGGCCTTGGTTTTCTTCTGTAGTGGTTGCTCCATCATGGCGTTTGCCTGGCGAGATCCCTGGCTCTGTTTCCAGGAAGCCCGATTTTCCTGCTCCAAGCAGTTCTTGATGATTTTCTTACCTGTAGCGAAGGGGACCCCTACAACTGGCTCCACCAGGCATTCCAGTGTGCCCAGGCTTACCAGCCTGTCGGCCTCTTCGTTGCCGGGGATGCTAGGGATGGTTATAAAGTACGGATTGATTTTAAAACCATAATGATTTAACCAATGACGACAATAATAACTTTCAATGGTTAGTGCCATCTATCGCATATTTTATATAGGCTGATTACACCACAAAAATAATGCGGAGAGATAGAATGCCATCTATTAGTCTATATGAACTTTAAAGATCGTAATTACCATGTAATTAAACCTGTATACCAAATAAAAAATTAAAATCTGGTTGACTGTAAGATATCGCTATAGCGATAAGTCCGCCAATTGTGCATAAATTGTATTTTTTATAAAACCAGTGCAATATTAATTAAGTTATGTTTTTATAGCACAATAAAGTTATTCCATTCGAAAATCTTTATGTAAATAATATTACAATATCAAAGGTATGATTTCGAAATTCGTTTGTAATTATATTATTATTTTGTTTCGATATAGGATATAGGCATGATTAGATCGCCATATAAAGAGCTCCGCCATACTGTCATACGACGAATGCCGCCATATATTATATGCAGACATAAGAGAATATTATTATTTCTTTATAACCACCAGTGCCATCTATGTACACGCTGCGTTTCGTAGTAAAATCGTAGCTGCCAAATCGTAGTACTGAATTGAGCTATCTAATACGCTATATAATCAATGATAGTATGATACTTTCATTAATTAATTTATTATTGCATATTTTTTTTAAATAAATATTACAGAAAAAGTATTATTTCTATACAAACATCATAAATCACATTTATTGTCAATCCTTTATTTGTTACATAAAAAAAATACGTTATCTTTTTCCCCACTAAGAGTAGTGCCTTGGAGAAGGCCAAGGGAATTACAATCAATGTCAATAAATATATTGTGGAAATATTTAAGTTAAGAATCAAAACTTATTGAATCAATATGCATCAGTCATCTGTATATTTTGGATTGGTATACCGTATTTTCACTGTGAATACATAATACACTCGTCTTTCTACTTCAAACGAAGACATAATATGGCCAAAAACGTTCTATCCTGCTTTCGGCATACTGTCTAGATACCGAAAGGAATACAGTAAAGAACAAGTTTGTTATGAGAGTCTTTAATTACTCGTTGAAAATAATATGATTGCTGTAATTAGGACGTTGTGGAGGAGAGCTGATATTTGTAAATTTACTACTTTGATCAATCTTCAGCCATTGCAGTTTTTTACGCTATTCCGTAGTGTGGTCGAACTTCTACAGTTCAAACATATCCAATGCAGATATGTAAATCCTGTTACCGACTGGCGGACGAAAAGAATATTTTAATTGTAAAAGCATAATTTATCGTTTGATCTATTTGTGTTGACAACGGTTGGAAACAAAGTTTATTCAATTATGGGCTATTTTTGAAAATGTCCTACTTTATACCGCAAACATAAAAAGGCTTTTAAACTCGTATTCAAAACCTCTTACGACCAGTCCACGATAACAAACTCTATTTTAGATTTCTGTATATATTTAAATCATATACTTATCAAAAAATAGCAGATATAGAAATAAATATCTTCTACATTATTATTATTATAATTCACAATCAAAATAATAATTATTACAAAAAATATATTTGATAAAAAAACGCTCAATCAATACAAATAAGAAAAAAAAACACAAAAAAAAACTGTCACTAATGATATATCATCCTCAAAATATATTACTACGATACTTGACATTTGGTACACAGATGCTTTGTTGTGACAAAATCACATTGTGAAATTTTGCATAGAATTATCTCATGTACAAGCTGCACTAGTAATATTCAAATTATACCATACATCATAATCAAATATCCGCCAGCCGGATATAATCAATATCCCTAGCTGCCTGAGGCTAGTCGAGAAACGAACCGTGTCACCAGTGGCAATTGCAGCGGGACCAACTGGGTTCGTCCGCAAGCCGAGAGGGGGCGCTCATCGATTTTATTTATGAAATTAACAAATAATTTTGGAAAATAATTAGATAATCCTACTAATATTATAAACGCGAAAGTTTGTATGTATGTATGGATGTTTGTTACTCTTTCACGCAAAAACTACTAAATGGATTTTGATGAAACTTTACAATAATATAGCTTACACATCAGCATAACACATAGGCTATAATTTATAAAGAGATATGGTTTTCTATCATCATTATCACAATTTTCCATCACCACGCGGGTGAAACCGCTGGGCGCAGCTAGTTATGAATAAATATGAGAAATTTGAAAAAGTGATAAAAACTCCGCAGTTCTAACTTGTACTTGTCTTACCGGAATATACGGAACCCTATTTAGAAATTGTAAATACTATCATGATCTTTATTAGATTCTATATCAAAGGTAATATTTCGTTTTGCTTATTTACATACAAAAATATTTAAATATTAGGTCATAAAAATCAATAAAATTTTTAATGGTTTCTCGAAAAAAAAAATATTATGTTTGACTATGGAATTTTACCAGAAATATCCGCGAAATTATTCTAGCGGCCGTCTATGTATCTATGGTAATAATGAGATATTTGGTATGAATTTTAGGATGCGTTCGAATTAGAAAATAATATTACTGTGCGCTCCGGGAACAAGCCGCCAATATTTTGTCGTTACTTAGTCAACGGTGTTCTGATGTGCAACCAAATTTGGTCGTTACGTAGCCCAAGGGCTATAGTATTCCAATTAAATAGCATACCATTGAAATAACAGATGAACATAGAAATACTACGACGTGATCTTAGATTAAGAATATACATGTATATGTGGGTATATGTATTTTCAATAGCAATTTGATTAGATTAACACCTCGCTGCAGATATCGAGTAATTGCTTCGTCTGTTCCGCGGAAGCGAATTACGAAGCAATTCAAGAGAGGAACCGCTGGTAAATCGTATTGGATTAACCCAAATTCATTTAATCGACAGTTCTTCGCGAAGGATGTTGTACTCTATGTTTATACTATTTTGTATGTCGTATTATATTATTGAGAGTCTCTTAGGACTTATGGTAATTTTAAATTCATAGACAGAAAATATGAATTTTGTTTGTATCTTATTTATTGGAAACGTATAAAACATAATATAGAAATAGTCTTATCTATGTTTTGCTTCACAAAAAAATATAATTATAAATAAGATAAAAAACGAATTTACCGCGTGAATTTTGTAACGCCCGACGTTTCGGCGACGTTGCAGCGGCCGTTGTCTAGGGTAGACTGAAAAAGCTGTCAATCCGTTGTTCCGCGGGTAGGCTGCATACTGCTGCCGCCACTGCGTAAATTATAACGGCCGTGGGGGGAGGGGCGGGGGGTCTCATCGCGCGCTAATTTCGAAAATCCTACGTGCATACAACACTCACTGTATCCTGTCTTAAGTCCTTGTTTTCGGCTTTAGACGGTGAGATCATTTTAAGAAAAGGGTTCCATGTAGAAGAGAGTTTGTAACCGTCGCTTTTTGATGGAATTCAGCGGAACCCATATTCAGCAGAGTTTGAATACATCTGTTAGTATTTCAACTACTTATGGGGGGGGGGGGGGGAATAAGTGTACAACGTATTTATTGTTTTTGTTCCGGCATCCTTCAATTAGGAATTTGAATTTTCACAAGTTTTGCATCCCCGCAGATATCGGACCAGAGCACTGCCGGATTACTGAAAACGCCGGACTACTGAAAATAATGACCCATTTAAACGGCAGAAGCTATTTTTTCTTGTATACATATATATGTATTACATTAGTACATATGTTTCGAAGTCTTTTCGTAGTTTTTCGTTTCAAAATATTGTGTATATCCACAAGCGATAGTGTTTTATGTTTACGTTTATGTAGAGACATTTTTGTAAACACCCAAAATTACACTGATGAAATACAGCACGTCACCGAGCTAGCACAACAAGGGAAGAGACAGGCGTAAGGCAGACAAAGTAGACACATACACCGCGCACAGCCGTCATTGACCCCGCGAAAAGCAGTCACTTGTCTCCAATTCACACTCGAAATTATCGAGCTTGACAGCTGTCTGCATAAAAACGCAAGGCCAGGCCTGAGAAGGGCCGGATTATAAAGGAGTACTGAAATTAGACAATAGTAGTTTCATGAAATTTTACTCCTGGATACATTTATTGAATAATGAATATTATTAGTACGAGTCGCATCGAATTATGTAAGTTTGATAAATCGGATTTTGGGAGGGACAAACTTCATGAGCGGAGGCGGCTAAGACTTCCTATCGCCTCGCCACTGCAACGGATTACTTGTGAACAAGATGTAATAATTATGCAAGTTCATCTTCGAGACGTTCATCGCAGCAAACTTCGACACGCTTGAAATCTAATAGTTAACTAATTAATTCAGTTCAGTGGCTCTACTGGTTTGCTCTTCGTAAAACATACTCTGCATAGCGCCCGATGGCGTTTCTATATAGATCGACCAATTAGTGGTAGTGCAAAGACAGCATTTTAAAAATCCGCTGTCGGCAATCCAATGCGAAATGTCCAATGTTTGTGTTGAACTGCGGGCTTTTAGGTTATTGTTTTCTCAAAGTTTTTGTTTTCTCCATTATTAAGCAAAATCCATTAAAAGCAGGGCTAGAACGTTACTTTGCCATATTATTTCTTCATTTGAATTAGAAAAACTCGTGTAGGTAATGTATTGACATGGTGAAAATACTGAATGGTTATACCAATTCCAAAATACACAGAGTCCCATGTTCGCCGACTCGTTAAGTTTTGGTCCATACATTTAAGTATTCAGACATGTCATCATTGACATTGATCAATGGTTTTTTTATTTTAATAAACAAGTCGTTTGGTATTTCTATTCTTGGTAGAGACAACATTAGCAAAACATACTTCTAAAATATAAATTTATGTACCTATTTTTTTATATTTTTTTATTTGTTGTGTGGGGTATTTCTAAGGTTTTATGAGCCTTGTAACACTGCGACCATTGCTGTTCTATTGTGGTCACAGCCTACTATAGTTCTGCGCTAAGCCTCCTGTCATTTAAGAACCGCAACAGGCTTTTGGGTTCAGGGGAGTTTCCTCCGCCCCTTGGCAGACCTGCACATTTGTGTGTCTCCGAGCTTGAGGTTGTACATGTGTTTGTTCAGGCCACAATGCCCCGTGAGCGCCCTCACCAGTATGCATAGATTGTTCCTATTTAGCCGTCTTACGGTCGTAAGCCATTATTAGTGTTTTGGAATGATTCATCCCTGGCGTGTTGTTCCAGTGGTTGACGGATTGTTCTAAACATATTTGTTTGAACATTAGGTTTGCAAGGCTTTTTGGTACGCCACATTATTAAGCTACGCGGCCTAATAATGTGGTGTACCAGGTTTGCAAAACTTTTTGGTACGCCACAGCAAGGTTCAGGACCGTATAGTCATAGTCATAGTCATAGTCATATTTTATTAATTCCAAAAAGTACATACTGTGGAATAAGTCATTTTACATTTTCTAGAAGTTATTGCAACTTCATTACGTGTACATATACTTTTTATATGTAAAAGCAAGACACCATCGGATCAATTATAAAAAATCAATCTTATAGACTCAAATAACAAAAAAAAATGTAAACAACATTTTTAAATAATCTATCAATAAGTTTTAAAAATAGTCAATCAAGAAATTTTAAAATAATCAGTTAATAAACAACAAGTTTTACAATAAGTATATCGTTACCTTTGCTCCCGTCTTAGCAAGTTCGTCGGATTTTTCATTTCCCCCGATGCCTTCATGACCGGGAACCCATCTTAGAATTACCCTGTTCTTTTCGCCCAGGGAATTCAGTAGTGATACGCAATTTTGCACTAGCTGTGAAATAATGGTATTCTAGGCTAGTGGCATAAGAACTGCCTTGCTATCCGAGTGGATTTAGATACGGTGGTTGGCGTAGTTCTTGTATCTACATTACAAGGTATATTAAGATGAAGATTGAACATTCAAACGAAGATTTGTAGATTATATATAATAAACAAAATTTTCCAATATTTTCAGTTAAATTTCTTCAATTGTAATGAGGTGCGGTCTCCTCGGACAACCTCTAAATGTCGCTGGTGCAGGATTGCAGGATTCCAGGTAAACGCCTTGTTCGTGGTGGCACAGATTTATTTCGTACAATACAAAGTACACGCGAGCGAAATATATAATTTATACAAGCAGGAATTGCAGTGGCGACGATATCGACCGTCCGCTCCGATCGTATGGTAATCTGACGTTTTTAGTGGCGGCGTTCGACCCGTCTTCCCTTCACTCGTTGGTTGCGTTCAGCGGCATCGCTCGATGTAATGTTGCCACGCTAGAACGGTTTAGGCTAAGTACGAAACACCGCCCCCTTTGAAATGCCAACATTTCAAAATATACAATTCAAACAAGCAATTCAAATTATCAAATTTTCTACAAAATTTCAAAGCATTGCTTTAGCATCAAACAAAATTTTACTAACAATCTAAAGCAAAACAAAAACTCTAAAGCAAAAATACAAGCAAATTCATAACAAAAACTTTAGCAAATTTACAAAAACTTTAGCAAAAAAAAAACTCTAAAGCAAAAATACAAGCAAATTCATAACAAAATCTTTAGCAAATTTACAAAAACTTTAGCAAAAAAAAAAACTCTAAAGCAAAAATCCAAGCAAATTCATAACAAAATCTTTAGCAAATTTACAAAAACTTTAGCAAAAAAGGTCAAAATCAAAGATCTAAAGCAAAGTACATGCAAAATAACAAAACTTTAGAAAATTTAATAAAATACATAAGCATTTTTCAAGACACAGGCAATGGACAGAGTTTCACTATCGGTCGAACATATGTTCCGTCCGCAGTTTTGATAGAGACGGCTCGCACCCTCTTATCCCTGCCATGGTATACCTCAACCACCCTGGCTAAACGCCACTGGAGAGGTGGGAGATTGTCTTCCTTTACAAGGACCATATCACCGACTTTTATGTCTGGCATTTCTCGGTTCCATTTTCTGCGCTCCTGCAGTGTACTTAAGTACTCGGATGACCATCGTTTCCAAAATACCTGTTTGAGCTTTGTGATCTGATTGTATATTTGAAGTTTTCCAATGTCTATATCGCTCAAATCAGCACTAGGAAACGATGTCAAGGAGTCATTAATCAGAAAGTGGGCCGGAGACAAATACTCAAGATTATCGCCACTTGCAGTTAAAGGTATGAGTGGTCGAGAATTTACTACACCTTCAATTTCAATTAGAAGGGAGTTTAATTCCTCGTACGTCAGGGTCGTGTTGCCCATAATACGCCTCAAGTGATGTTTGACGAGTTTCACACCTGCTTCATGTAATCCGCCCCAATGCGGAGAATTAGGTGGAATAAAATGCCATTCAATCCCCTCCTTTGCACTGAAATCGTATATCTGTGAATCATTTTCCCTGAATATTTTATAGAGGTTTTCCAGTTCTCGGGAAGCTCCGAGGAAATTCTTCCCATTGTCACTGAAAACCTTTGCGCATTTCCCTCGACGTGACATGAATCTTTTGAGGGCACTAAGAAAGGACCTGGTGGACATATCTGAAGCAAGTTCCAAATGTATCGCCTTTGTTGACATGCAAATAAATAGACAAATGTAACCTTTTGTAATAATGCTTTTCCTGATACGAGACTGTTTGATCGCAATCGGGCCGGCGTAATCTACTGAAACATTTAAAAAGGGACGTGTTGGCGTAACCCTTTCAGACGGTAGATCTGCCATGATCTGATCTGCTGTGTTGGCTCTAAATCTAGCACATTTTATACATTTTTGAATTACATGACGAACTTCATTACGTCCATTTAAAATCCACACATTCTGCCTAAGACTGGCAAGTGTGGTCCCCGCCGCCCCATGCAATAGTCTTCGGTGCTCATACTCAATTATTATTTTTGTTACGTGGTGTTTACAAGGCAAAATATATGGAAATTTCTGAGCAACCGCTATACTAGTATAACGAAGACGTCCACCGACTCTTAATAGGTTTTCTTCATCTAAGAAAGGATTTAAAAGTTTAATTTTACTTGAATTTAAATTCACTAAATTGGAAGTTTCTTTGGCCTTTTTTATGATGCTAATCTCTTGAGCAAAATTCTCTTGCTGTACGAGACCGATGATAATTTTAAAAGATTTTTTCAATTCTTGGGTAGTTAACGGGCCGTGAATTTTAACATTTCCTTTTTTAATATTAAAAATGAATCTAATCACAAAAGCCACAATTCTTTGGAGTTTAAACCAATTTGAATATTTATGGCAACAATGCAACATATAGTTTGAGTTCTCGGTTACCGCATTGCATACAACTGATTTTGCATCTGGCAAATTCTCTGGTATTTCAAAAGTTGTGCAAGGTTCCCAAAAGTTCTCACCTGAACTCAGCCAGCTTGGACCGTTCCAGTATAATTTGCAGTCTTTTAAAAGCTGCGGTTCTAGTCCTCGTGATACAACATCAGCGGGATTATCTGGTGACGACACGTGTCTCCAGCAATTTGGCACTGACAATTCCTGTATTTCAGCAACTCTATTGGCCACAAATACATTCCAGCGAGAGGCATCTGATTGAATCCATGCCAAAGTGATTGTTGAATCAGTCCAATAGAATTTCTGCAGGTCGCCGATCTGTAATGTAGATGATACAGAGTGCATCAATTTTGATAATAACAAGGCTGCACATAATTCTAATCGTGGCAAAGTTACCATTTTTATAGGTGCAATTCTAGACTTAGCACATAATAGCTTTACAGAACAGTTATTATGTTTATCACTTGCCCTTAAATACACGATACAACCATAAGCTTTGGTTGAACTATCGGCAAAACCGTGAAGTTGATATTTAGTCGCATTGGTATTAATTACTAATCGGGGTATAGATATTTCACGCAAATGTACAATATTTTTGCAAAAGGGAATCCATAAATCGGTTATGCTTTCTGGAACTGAATCATCCCAATCTAGCTTATGTAACCAGATTTTTTGCATTATGATTTTTGCATACACAGTAACGGGTGATACGAGGCCGAGTGGATCAAAAATTTTAGCGATGCATGCTAATATTTCACGTTTTGTATTTTTGACATTACGAATATTTTCAGGAATTAATACTTGAAATATATCAGCCTGAGGACTCCAAATTAGACCTAATGCTTTAAGAGTTTCCATCAGATAAAACAAAATTGCATTTTTCTCGTTTCTCCTCAGGAATTAAATTGAGAATGTTTTCATTATTTGAGTACCATTTGTGTAATTCAAATTGACCTTTATGCAATAGGCATACAAGCTCCTTTTGTAATTTTACTGCAGTTTCAAAGTCGTTAGCTCCAGTAATTATATCGTCAACATATGAATTTAACTCAATAGCTCGGGATGCTAACGGATAGTTGTGGCCTTCGTCGGCCACTAATTGCATCAATGTTCGAGTTGCAAGAAAACTAGCTGAGGCAGTCCCATATGTAACCGTGCTAAGCTGATAGCATTTAAGGTTGTCTTGAGGACTGTCCCGCCACAAAATTCTTTGAAGTGACTGATATCGAGGTTTAATATTAATTTGTCGATACATCATAGCTATATCAGTGATGATGGTATATACATAAGTACGGAACCGCAATAATATTGCAAACAAGTCTGGTTGTACGACAGGACCGACCAACATAGCATTATTTAATGACACACCTGATGAACTTGGAGCAGATGCATTGAAAACTACTCTCAGTTTTGTTGTGGACGATGAGTCCTTAATTACTGCATGATGCGGCATGTAGTATTCCTTTTTAATAGAACCAGATATCTGCAGAAAATTCAAGACTTCATGTGCGTGACCCAATGACACAAAATTATCAATAAATTTTTTATACATTACAAAAAAATTTGGATGTTTCTTAAATTTTCTTTCTAAGGACAAAAAACATCCATACGCATAGTTGTAAGAATTTCCCAAGTTTTGAAGTTTCTCAACTACAATCGGTAAATCAACTTCATATCTCCCAGTGGAAGTACGAGAAACGGACTCAACGTACGATTTTTCACACTCTTTTTCTTCTTTGGAGAGCAGAGTTTTTCCGGGAAATTCTTCGAGTCGCCAAAATTTATTCATAATATCATTTAAACTTTCCGTGTCGGAAACCAATGAAGTGAAATGACAACTATTATAATGGAATGGGGCTGACCGTAGGTTTAGAGTTCCCCCAAAGACCCATCCCAAACTGGTATTTTGCAGAGTAGGTTTATCACTACCTAAATCAATTTTTCCTTTCTGCAACAAGGAATAAAATATATCCGCGCCTACCAACATATCTATCTCGCGTGAGACATTAAAAGCAGGATCGGCTAATTTAACAAACTTCGGCCATTTCAAATTATTGTTGTCGAACGTGCAAGCAGGCAAATAATTAGTCATACTTTGCAAGACTCCAAAATTAGCAGTGAAAGAAAAGTTGTTTATTTTAGATTTAATTTTTAAAGAAACAGTGGTGGATACCGGGGTTTTAACACCACCGACACCAGAAACAACCCAATTTGCTTTATCGCCAGAAATATTTAACTGGTCATAGAAATTTTGGGTTATAAAGTTCCGTTCGCTCGCATTATCCAATAATACTCTACAATCGTGCTTTTTGCCGTTCGCGTCAGGAACTAAAACAATAGCAGTAGAGAGCAATACGATGCTACTACTCGAGGGTGCAGTTGACGTTGCATTCAAACTGACATTTTCAGATGTAGCTTTTACGTTATTGCAATTATTGAATCTCGACGACGTACTCGGACTGTTTTGCAATGTGCTCTCACTCTTCTCGGAAGTAGATGCTGCGTAGCTTACTTGTTGAGGTTGAGTGTGCAATAACCAATGATGCTTAGCACCTGGACAAGTCCTGCATGCTGGCTTCGCATTGCATTGCTGAACCATATGATTACTTTGCAGACAGTTGAAACATAGACGTGATTTTTCAACAAACTTACGTTTGTCATCAACTTTCATTTTCTGAAATTTGTAACATTTTGATATGAAATGGTTACCTTTACAGAAGGAACAGGAGCGTTTGATTTTATCGCTTCTCACCTCTACTGTGTTATATGACATGCTATCATTTTCAAAATGGCTGCTTTCATGTTTACCTAGGATGTTATCTGCGGACAAAATTTCCCACGTTTGACATCTATGCAGCAAGTAATCAATGAAGCTTTGAATAGACGGAAATTCGTTTGATTTCTTTTGGAGTTCAAACTCTTTTAAGCTCTAAAAGTCAATTTTTTGCGATAGCCAATAAATTAGAATAGTGTCCGCCAAGTTATCCAATTTTAATGCCTTTAGTGAATCAAAATGTTGTATGAACTCGGTTAACAGCTTTCTCAAGCTGGTTCCTGAGCCCTGTTTAACGCTTTGAAGACCAAATATATTTTTTAGGTGACAATTAGCAATTAGAATTTTGTTGTCATAACGAGTTAAGAGCGCATTCCATGCGACATCGTAGTTCTCCTTAGAACAATCGATGCTGGAAATGACTATTGCAGCATCCTTTTTTAATGCACCTTTTAAATAATAGAATTTCTTAATATCTGACAGTTCACTATTATTGTGTATTAAATTTACAAACATGTCTTTAAAGCTCAACCAGTCTGAATAATTACCGTTAAAAACAGGCAAATTAATTTTTGGTAGCGAGATTCCTTTTTGTTCATTATTGAGCACGGTACTTGAAAAGCTAGTGTTTAAATCGGCCGTTTTGCGATCTCTCAGTATCGTTAACCGGTTTTGCAACTTTTTATTTAATTGAAAATACCTTGCTTCAATGTCCAGCCCTTCCTGCATGAACTTTACCTCGTCCAGTGCCTCCAGATCTATCTCAATGTCCTCAAACCTTTTAAAGATGTCATTTAGTCGGTCGAGAGATATTTGAAGGTCGGTGACGCATTCAATTTCATCAACATTTGGCAGTGACCTTTCCAAATTTGTGATGCGCCCCTTCAAATATTTGCGCTTATTCAGCAGTGCCTTGATAATCTCATCTGCCATTGCGAAGTGCTAAAATGCAAACAAAGAACAGATTAAAAACAATCTTCACAACCTCAAAATATCTTTTTGACCAAAAACGATGATGGATCCTGAAGATTGCGAAGGATTATCAGCAGCGCGGCAGCAGTGCCCTCGATGACGATGAATTTTAATGAAATACAATGGTAGGTAGGCGAAGATTCCACGGGTTGGCGACGGGCAGTTTTGCTTCGCGGAATATCACCGAATGATTCGGCTTTTCCGTTCTATCCGCTTCTTCGAGCACTAATGCGTTTATCCAGGACACAGGCGTTGACTTTTACCCAGAATCCGAGGGCTTATCCTATTTCGCGTCTTCGAAGGACCATGTAATGAGGTGCGGTCTCCTCGGACAACCTCTAAATGTCGCTGGTGCAGGATTGCAGGATTCCAGGTAAACGCCTTGTTCGTGGTGGCACAGATTTATTTCGTACAATACAAAGTACACGCGAGCGAAATATATAATTTATACAAGCAGGAATTGCAGTGGCGACGATATCGACCGTCCGCTCCGATCGTATGGTAATCTGACGTTTTTAGTGGCGGCGTTCGACCCGTCTTCCCTTCACTCGTTGGTTGCGTTCAGCGGCATCGCTCGATGTAATGTTGCCACGCTAGAACGGTTTAGGCTAAGTACGAAACATCAATAATTTCACAAATTATCACATGTACATTTTTTTGATAATTAATCAGAATGTTTTGATAGTTTCATAAATTATAATATTCACAGTAATACATTAGTAATATTAATAATAGTTAATCGCCAATAAGAACAAAATTCACATTGATATAACAGTCAGTAATAGAAAAAATCAAGAATTAAGATAGTCAAGAAGTTCAAGAGAATTTAGAAAATATCAAAATCTCTAATGCCATAATTGGATTTTATATTAAAATGCACTGTAACTTTTTCTTATAGTGAACCTCTAGAGGACCTTGATGAATAAGGGCAATTTATTGTAAAATAGGTAACTGACAAAGAAAGCTATTTCGAAGCAGGACTTTGAAATGACGCAATTATGCGTATTATGCGAATGAATATTAAAGTTAGATGAAGTAGTCGTGATATTTTTTCTTGTATAGGTGATGTTTTTGTATATATGGTATAAGCAGCATACGTATGATATGGTAAACAGGCCATGGATTGAACTTTCGGGCAAGAATCCATGCTACTTAAGCACAATCTCGTTAACTATAGACATATTTCTTCAATTTGGGTTACAAGTGAGCCGCGAATATTGCTTTTTTGTACTTGCTTTTTGTACTTTTCTGTACCGCGAATATTGCTTTAATTCAATGCCTTTCGCCGATGCATCAGCCTTAGCAGGGACCTGGATATTGTATGCTTTTCATATAACAAATGAAGAATTTTAATAAAAACTATTGAAATAGGATTTGTAGAAATTTGATGGACATTTGGTAAAAAAATTTGAAGGACCAAATTTAAAAAAAAGTTTATATAGAGAGGCTTTTAAAAAATGCTTAAACTCTAGTACTCTAGAATGCAATATCTATTCGTATTATTATTAAATCTGCCCCCCCCCCCACTTTTTTTGACCGCGACCCCCGTTTTTGGTATAAAAACTCTTACGCGACCCTCTTCGACTATAACTTAGTCCTCTTGACCCCCCCCCCCCTCCTCTTTAGACTCTTCCACAGATGTAACTGTTAACGTAAATCAATAAAGATTTTTGTAATAACAGTAGCGAAAACCACATTAATTTTAAGGGTTTTTTCCGCTTTCGAAGCTATAACTGTTTCCATCTTAGATCAACATAAAGTTTTGTAAAAGCAATACATAATACATAATAAATATGATTCTCTTCCGAAGCTTTAAATGTTGGCATATTAGATAAATAAAGATTTCGTAATATTTCATTTTTATTTTTATATAGCCTGCGAGCCTAAGAGTCTCTTCTTGACTTCCCAGAGGGTCGCGAAGAGACTCTCAGGCTCGTAGGCTGTCTTAGGTAGTAGCTTTGAGCCAGTTTTTTATTGCCTTAATGAATTCTAGTACTTTCAGTGATGATATGTTATCTGGAATGCCATTATAATTTTTATTACATTAAGATCGTTGATCTTTTTTACACCTTTTGATTCTTACGAGGGACAGTAGAATATTTAGTTAGTTTTTTATGTCTGGGTTGTTTTTTATAAATTTACAGCACCATAACATGCAGGCTGAGTTTGAACTTTAGTAAAAAAGTTAAAAAAACCTTTTGGTCGTTTTTTTAAATTAAAAAGATTCACACTTCACTATGAAGAGTTTACCATCTTATCATTGAATCCCGAGATTCAGTGATATGTATTTACTAAGTAACAAAATTGCTTGTTAGTAAATACATAACTAAAAACAAAGACCGACAGACGGACTTTGCAATTTGTAATAGAGTACCTATGCGTCTATTATAAATATGTATGTTTAGAGAAATTATTAATCAATCGCTAATGCGAAAGAAAATAAGAAATCAGTCTTGCAGGTATCTTCAGTCGGGAATAAAGATGAAAACTTTGAAAAGTCACATTTTAATAAAAATCTACAGCCATACTCATTTTTATATTTTCTTTGTTTCAGGTGAGTGCTATGGAGTCAATTAGAAAACCCAACTAGAACGGTATGAAAAAGGTACGTTTGTCGACGTAGCTAATAGGAAGGTTCTCATACCTAAGTTTATCTCTCACCACTGTAAGATGACCCGTAAAAAAACTCAACGTATGTTGAGTATACTCAACGTATACTCCAAGAAACTCAATAATGCTTACGAAATGTCGCGAGTCTTTCACGTAAGACATCGTTCTTAAAATGTTCTCAATGCCTAACACCGAACGCAAGGACGTAAGACAAGATACAACTTGCGGTGTCAACTACAACGGGCGAGCCCGTCACCACAGGACGTTTTAACGATTTTTCGTTCTGTCGCCCTGCAGTGAACGTAGAAGACTTGGACACAGCAATCCAACGTCCAGCTACGTCACAACCCGCAAGAAGCCAACGCCTTTACCGCGAGATAGCCAGTATGTTACCTGACGGGCCGACCCTCGCGCCCTTGCTTCCAATTGTGACCAGATTTCTCCGGTCTCTCGATTGGTTCCGAGTTCGAGGTCGCTTGCGCGGTCCTCTCCCTTACGAAGCGGTGAAACGGTGTGCACCGAATCTATCGCGGACCAAGGCGTCATTTTCCCGACTCTGAACCGGGATCGGATGGCCAATGGTCATTTCAAGAGCAGTCGCCGTAAGGTAGGCAACCACCCCCGCTCTATAGGAAACAATACAGTTCCCAGACTCTCCCGACTGTTAGTCGGAGAGCACAATCGATTGGCTTGCGCCGCTCGGTACGCAGACCGTCCAGGAGCGCCAGAGGTTTGATTCCCAGGGGAGACTGGTTGACCCAGTGTCCTACCCGGGATTCGCACCCCATGCTTTGATGCCATCGGATGGGTGTTGACCCGTGAGTGTGACCGACCCTGAACACATGGGTCATCGTGGCCACCTCATCATGGGCCCGTTAGCTCCCAAGTGTTGTATAATGTTGCAAGACAAGATACAGTCAGTGCTGTATGCACATCGGATTTTCGAAATTCGCGCCTACCCCCCCCCCCCCTCCCCCCCACCGCCGCTATAATCTACGCCGTGGTCGCAGCAGTATGCGGCCTACCCGGCGGAACAACGGTTTGACAGCTCTTTCGGTCTACCCTAGACAACGGTGGTTGCAACGTCGCCGAAACGACGGGTGTTAAAAAACTTCACGAGGTAAATTCGTTTTTTATCTTATTTATAATACCACACAATATAATGCACAATAAGTAGTGCTACAAAAGAAATGTGAGACGTTTCTAGGCCTGTTTCGATACTGTAGATTACCTCTGATCTAAATGGCCATTTTTTTATCATAATCACACTGTGATTCCTATTATGATATGATATGATGATTTAATTGCAACATTATATGATACTCCCACTTTTGCAGTCGATGGTCATTATAGTGATTTCCTAATATATAAAATAAAACGTATTAGCCACGTGGCATTTGTAGCAGTCGACTGCCAGAACACATCGAAGCTTTTAAAAACTTTCAGCGAGAAAAATCGTCAATCTGCAAACACATATTCGATAGCGGAACTAACCACTGGGCGCAGTTTCACAATCGCATTGTTCTATACAAAGAGCAATTTTACTGTACCGACATGATTCGGAAAGCCATTGAAATAAGAAGAACCCCGAACTTTATTAGATACGACAGTTTCAAAACCTCTACTACATGGAGCCCACTTATCTAAATGTTCTCAATGTCTATCGCCGAGCGCAAGGACGTAACAGAAGATAAAGTGGCTTTTGTGTGCACGACGAATTTCAACATTCACGCCAGCCTAACCGTTATAATCTGCTTAGTAACAGCAATAGTATGCCGCGCCTACCCGAAGAACAGCATATTTAAAGATTAACACTACTTTGGTCTACCTCGGACAACGTCGGATTGCAACCTCGCCGAAATATTGGTTGCTACAAACTTACATTATTTAACATTTAGCTTATATGAATAAACAAATAATATTTAAAAAACGCATTTTTCTAAGGATATTGTTGTTTCACGTTGACCCAGCCCGACCAATAAGGATTGTATAAAATTACCGTAACATTCATTCCTCCATAAACAACTACACGACCCGCTCTTTAGTGTCTCTCCGTGGAAGTTTTCTTTTACGCATAACGCACTCGTAACACCTCCGTCGTTTTCCCGGCCATGAGACACATTTTTATGTCTCGCGCTCGCATGGTGGAATAAAAAAATGCGGACCATTTGCAGCGCTCTCCCGGGATACGCGCCGCACAGAGTGGCTGTCTTCTTATAACAGGACTGCCCAAATATGTGTTCAGAATTCATCTATGTATTTTTTTCGTTTCTTTATCTCAACATAACTTTTATGCGCTTAAACCAATTTAGAAGTGTGTCGTATTGTGGTGGTGGGTCTAAATAGTTTATTGTTAAAAAAAAAACATTTAATTTCTTAAAATTGCATAAAAATATGCACATCTAAAGACGGGCCAAATTATCGCCTAATTAGATGTGCTATTGGCAGGAAAGGTCATGTAAGATGTGTTAAACCTCCCTATATTAATTATTAAATAATTTATATAATTATTATAAGAAGCAACCGTTACATGATCAATGAACTGTATACCTAATCATAAGTATCTCAATAAATAAAAATAAATTGTTAGAATCGTTTGTCCCCCCGAATGTCAAAGGGTACGTGCCGCGACCCCTTGCTCTCGTATAAGGAGAAAGCAGCGTCTTTAATGTAAATCGCCGTGTTACGCGGTGCGTGTTGACATTCATCATTTGACAGTTTGGTTATTTTCGTTCTTTCCCTTCGCGGCCGACAGGAATAGATCCGGTAGGCCTAGCAAAGAAGAGAAATATTTGGAATATTAATTTAGCAAAATAAATTATACAAAGCGTTTAATTATTACACTCCACAAAGTATTAGCGATTTTTAAATAACCGTTTTTGGCTCTTACGAATTTATTCCAACCCAACATTTTGTAAAATGATAAAACTACGCAACTGTACCCGGTAAAATTCCGGTATGTATAAATGATGAAACCCTGATTTTTTATTCCATCATGCCTTATAAAAGCATTTTTCTACGCTTCCGCGTAACCAAAACGTGCCCCGTTTGTTTTTCATTAATCTCAGCACTATCACGTTTATTTAGAACAAACACTAAAATATATATATATATATATATATATATATATATATATATATATATATATATATATATATATATATATATATATATATATATATATATATATATATATATATATATATATATATATATATATATATATATATATATATATATATATATATATATATATATATATATATATATATATATATATATATATATATATATATATATATATATATATAGTTAATATTTGATTGGTTTTTGTTAAATCTTTTTTTAAAGAATTCGTTTAAAGGATGACACTTTGATGAAAAAATAAAAATAAAAATAAATAAGTGGCTTTTATTATTTTTATTTTTTCATCAAAGTGTCATCCTTTAAACGAATTCTTTAAAAAAAGATTTTATATATATATATATATATATATATATATATATATATATATATATATATATATATATATATATATATAATATATATATATATTTATATATATATATATATATATATATATATATATATATATATATATATATATATATATAATATATATATATATTTATATATATATATATATATATATATATATATATATATATATATATATATATATATATATATATATATATATATATATATATATATATATATATATATATATATATATATATATATATATATATATATTATTCTAACATCTTTGACGTAGGCTGGGCTGTGCCTTTGCCGGATAAACCTAATTAAATCAGTTTTTCCTTGACATGAACTTTAAATACTTTCGTTCCCCACGGCCAGTCAATGAAAGTTTAGGCTGTATAATAATGTTGGTGAAGATGTGTTAAAAAGATGAATGAATGAATTATAGCCCTAGAAAGGAGTTATCTAAGTCGGTAAGTCGAATAAACCAGAGAATACATTTTCTACAAGGGTTCTTGGCTCCTCATTCATCCATCCGTTTATGTATGGTAAACAATCTAGGTGAAAGAGGATATTGCTCTTTATTGCTCTGCCTTTCAGGATTTTTTTAGACTGTTGCCCACACCATATGACGGGTGTTTGTTCGTTGATGAAAACATTAGTGACGTATTTGGAAGTGATATTGATATCTTCTTCTTCCTTATCATCAGCGCGCATTCGCCCACCGTTGGGCATACGCCTCTCCAATCACTCTCCATGCGGATCGGTTAGTTTGGTTTGGCATCGTGATTGGAGGTATTTAGCCCGATACCCGCCACGTCTGCCACACGTCTTGGCGAGCTCAACACTTTCAGGAAAATATTTCCATTTCCTAGGCTTGTGGCAACCTGGTCGGGTTACTTAACCGCCGAATTGCACTATATTCACTAAATTTATTATTTAATTATTATTTATTGTTGAGAAAATTTTCAAAATATATGTATGTTGACGCTTAGAATTTAAATTTCGAACTAACGATATTGATATATCGGAAGTGATTTGTCTTCACAACCTACCTGGTTATTTAAAATTATAAAAACATTTTTTTTCGTCTTTTAGTACTCGTTTTCGCTTCGACAATTTATCTGAGAGTCACTGTGCGCCGCCCTCTTACCAGAGTTGGCCTAATGACAAGGGCAAAGTTCGTCATAATGTCATCGTCGTTCGCCCCTCTTCCATCATGGTCGTCGTCCACTAGGGAGTCGAGATTAATCGGCGAGGTCAGTGTATCTATTAATCTGAATGACGAGCAGACAAAGAGGGTAGTTTTTTAATAACACGGTAGTCGCATCAGGCTTTTTTGGCGACCGTCCTGGTACCTTCATGCGTACCGTTGAGTTATGGTGACGAAAGAAAAGGACATAAGCGGTGCTTTTTATTTGTAGTGCCTTTTATTGAAAAATAAGGAATCCGCATAAGTTTTGTAGCCTTTAGGTACTGTAAAGCCTCCTCGATACAGTTCAAATCAGTTCTTTGCAGAGTTTAAGGTTTTGGATATCTGCTAGTTATTTATTAAGCAGTGCCTTATACGCTTTCATAAAACCAAAGAGTACAGAGTAAGAAGCCAACAAATGCACTTAACGAGAAAAACCAAAAAAGGAAGTTTCACAATTCCACAGGTAAACAGCACATTTACCCTAAGACATTATCTTTTTTCTTGTATCGAAACTTTACAACTCTCTATATGAAACCATGAAACACGTGGAAAATATTGTAACTTTCAAAGGTGAAAAACAAAACTGGCTGCTAGGAACTGGGCTCATAAAACTAAGGATATTCTTACTATTTTAGGGTGAATATCTTACATACGTGGCGACAAAATACAGTTTTATTAAAAATATGTGTATTTGTATATTTTTTTTAATATTACGTATTTGTCTTGTATATTTATGTTCCCATATATACATAACTACATGCATGCCCAGTTATTTAATTTAAACATTATTTAATAAAATAACGAAATAAATAAATTTTGTCGTTACCAGCTATGAAATTGCGTTAAAGACAAAAAAAAATTATGAAAAATATGTATTTAATTAATCGAAATATTCACCCCTATTGTCTATACAATTTTACTTTCCCGGCCCACAAACCGACCGGAAGGAAAAGTATTGTGAACGCGCATTTTCTGAGATGACGACGGAAATATTTATTTGATCCCCACTGAGAAGATTAAGACCATTTTCAGATTGAAGTCTGTCTGTCTGACTGTGTGTGTGTATTGCTCTACGATATCGCCCAAACGCTCAATCCGATTGATCTGAAATTTGGTCGGCAGGCACCATTTGGTCATGGCAAGAGTTGAAAAGATTGTGGTCGCAATCGGCCTACCAGGGGGCGCTAGTCATGTATGATTCTTGAAATATTACATTTGGTACACAGATGCCATGTTAGGCCAAAATTATGTACATTGTGAAATTTTGGTTGGATTAGCTCATATACAAGCTGCACTAATAATATTTCAATTCTGCCTTAGAAACGAACCGCGCCGCCAGAGGCGATTGTGTAAAGGAATCCAACCGCTTTATCTGCCGGCTGAGGGAGGGCGCTCACCGATTTTTTTTATGAAATTAATATTCGAATGATTTCAGTCCTTGGCTACTTGTCGGAAAAGTCTTGGGGTGATATAAGTGATTTTTTAAAATTTTTATAGGAGTTGTTCAATGCCTTTGCCTCTTGTGGACAATAATCAATGAATGATTTGAAGGCGTTTTTCACTGCCTCTTCGGAGTTCAGTGTATTTTCCTGTAAAAAGTTATCCAAATTCCGAGAAAAGTGGAAATCCTTTGAAGCAATGTCAATCTCGATTCACAATCTCGGAACGTAGAAAAGGGGGCAGTTTAAGTGAATGATTTTGAAACTGAAACGACTCGCGACGTTCGGTCCGATCGCCCTCCGCCTGAAAATTGATTTACCATCGCCCTGACACGATACCCGACACTTTTCTCAGCTACCGACGATTCATTTGCTTTTTTTGGGACTGTATCACGTGATGTAATTACCAGAAATAGCCAATTTTATCAGGTACTGAATGGTTATGAGTTTAAGGATAGTTTTTTAGTAGCTGAGGAAATACTCATGAAGTGTACGTGCACAACTGGAAGTTTCCTGTCACAATTTATTTTATTTATTTATTTATTTATTTACATATACATATACATTCAAATTCATGAGCACAACAGAAAATAAACTGACAATTTATACAATGCCGTCGTATGCTTTTAAAGTATATTACGCATGATACATCTGTCTGAGCCCAGGTTACATAGCACATACATTTTTAATCAAATAAATAAATACAATTTTAATCAAATAAAGGGTCTTCCAAGAGGGACTTCCGAACTTTGACAGTTGATAGCGGCCATCTTGTTAAAGCTACATCTGTCAAGTTAGTTGTCATTTATTCAGTCTGTTTTGCCAAATCACCATGGACGGATATAGCATTCAACAACATGTGCAAATAATAAATTTGTTTTATCAAAATGGGTGTTCTGTTCGGCCAACGTACCGCGCGCTTCGCCCATTTTACGGTCGCCATAATCGTCCTACCGAGAGGACTATTCGCAATGTGGTAGATGAATTTGAGTCCACTGGTTCAGTAAACGATCGACCAACACCCGTATGTCGACGAAACGCAAGATCTGCCGAAAACATCACCGCTGTCCGTGAGAGTGTGCAGGAGAATCCAAGGCAATCGATTTCGCGTCGCTCACAAGAACTTGGCCTTTCGCAAACCACAACTTGGCCAATTTTGCATCGTGACTTGGGCCTGCACCCGTACAAAATTCAACTGACCCAGTAACTGAAAGCAAACGACCATAGACAACGACGTGTGTTCGCTGAATGGGCTTTGGAGCAGTTGGCAACTGACCCTAATTTTCATCGAAAAATCATCTTCAGCGATGAGGCCCATTTCTGGATGAATGGGTACGTGGACAAACAAAATTGTGGAATTTTGGGACGATACCAATCCACATGAGATCCAAGAGCGTCCAATGCATCCCGAAAAAGTCACTGTTTGGTGTGGATTTCGGGCTGGCGGTGTCATCGGTCCATATTTCTTTGAGAACGACGTTGGCCAGGCCATCACTGTCAACGGCGAGCGCTATAGGTCGATGATTACCAACTTCTTTTGGCCTGAATTGGATGATCTGGCCACCAACGACATGTGGTTTCAACAGGACGGCACAACGTGCCACAGCTCATCATCTCATCATGGTCACGTTGAGGTGATGTGAACTGGCCACCGAGATCGTGCGATTTGACCCCGTTAGACTATTTCTTGTGGGATTTTCTTAAGTCGCAGGTGTATGCAAATAAGCCACAAACCACATCGGTCTTCAAAGCCAACATAAATCATGCCATCGGTCAAATTCAGCCTGATTTATGCGGCAGTCATGGAAAATTGGACATTTCGGATGCTCTCCACCCAGAGAAGCCATGACGGACATTTGAACGATATTATATTCCACACAAAATGGCATCAATAGGTCTTTCAAACGAATAAAAAATTTCGATGATATCTCAAACACACTTTGTATTATTTAAATTTAAAGATAGGAAGCGCTTAATGAAAGACCCTGTATATACTCAGAATCAGCAAAAAAAATACCTTTATATGCCTAAGTCTCTATATTAATATCTCCATGGACTGTTTCCACCCAGGAAGGCAGCTTGGGCTTGTTGCCAATTTGTGTTTTTTGGTCGACCCAACTCATGGCTCAGCTCCTATCCTGTAGCCTTATCGAAGAGACGACTACCCTGAATGGCCTCTGGGAATTCTGCCTGCATTCTACATATACACGTCTTTTTAAATGTTGTATTTTGCGACATAAGTGGCATTAAGGGATCACAGGATATCGCAAAATTTCAATGGGAAAATGTTACCATGGCGGTTGGTCATGGTAGTTTTCTTGCCTTAAAAAACGTTAAATTGTAATGAAAATTCATTTTCGCCGCGAAACTACCAGGAAAGAAGGAAATTCCGTCAAAAACAACCACAGCGCGAGAGCGAATATACTGACTAACCCGACAATCTGTCAGTTTAGAGATCGAGACGCGATACAAATTGACGTTGATAATACAAATTAGCGAATCGCAGCGACTCTCGCTGCAAGAGCCAGGAGTTTGCCTATTCTCAGATAGGGGCAACAAAAACGAGAGTTTCAAATTACAGAATGGGGCAATCGCGAGAGCATTTGGATCGAGAGAGTGTTCTTAATAGACCGTGTACATAGTGATCCACTATATTACTCAATCTTTTTTGTGTAGGGTATGTACAGTTCATGGACCTATCTTCACCTTTTCTTACTGATGCAAGGAGATGTAAACTGAATTTACGATATGGGTGCCGCGTAGTTCGGTCTACTTTCTGCCATCAAATTTCCTAATACTCCAGGAGAGAGTAAAGTGGATTATATATTTACGTCATGAGAAAATATATTTATTGTTGTTTCCATGAAAATACGATGGCGGGATGATAAGTACTTGGCCCAGCAGGAAACACTCAGTTTAAGGTGACATGATACCTGGGAACGACCATGTCTAAAAAAAATAGTTTTATGATTTTTTTGAAAAATATAAGCATTAATTTTAAAAAGTTTGTAAGCGAATCTCTCTATAAGGAACCAATTTACAATTTGGACTCAAAAAAGTTGCTCATTGTCTTGGACATTAAGGCTTTAAACTGATTTCGAAAACTTTCAGGCGCGATTAATCCAAAGGGTGTGTTTTATTTTAACTTCATTATATTAACTGGTTAAAGGATGATTCATGCTACACCGGGCCGGGGCCGGGCCGGGCCCCGGCCGAGTCGTTTCCACCGTGCTCCGGCCGGGCCAGTCATTCATGCTACACCGGGCGTGACCGGGCTGTTTCCGAGTTTATTTATCCCACGGCCGTGTTGTGTCCATCTATTTTAGCGATAATAATATTAAATAATAATAAACTTGAGTTGGCAGCTATTGCAATTGCCATTGAAGACGAAGTATTGGAAACACGAACTGAATCTAATAAAAGAAGATGGAGTGTACATCCAGCCTGGAGAAAACGACAATCGGAGGGAGAATTCGCCATGCTCTACAAGGAATTAATAGATGATGAGAGCAAATTTTACGGTTATTTTAGGATGTCTAAAGAATGCTTTAGTATATTTCTTGGAAAAATAAAACGTGATTTAACCAAACAAAATTCAAGATTTGTGAAGCCTATCTCTCCCATTGAACGATTAGCAGACCGGAGCCGGGAAAACAATATCCACCGCCATTTCGACGCCGTGCTCCGGTCGTGGCACGGCCGGTCACGGCCGGAGCACGGCCAAGCATGAATTGCTTCATACAAAAGTATACTATAGATATCTGACCGTGTCCCGGCCGGGGCCCGGCCCGGCCCCGGCCCGGTGTAGCATGAATCATCCTTTAGTCTCTAGCGTCACGCCAAGCCATTTTTTTTATTTATGCTCTAAATTAATTACAATTAATTAAAATGTGAGAGCGCTCTGAGAGGTGCGCTAAATATGCTTTGCCATAACCACCCTTATACCACCACTGCGCAAAGATAACCATTCTGTTCTAGCGCTGCGATATAATGTTTAGAAAGCGCCTGGTCGACGGCACGAGCAGACGTGGAATCGTGCCTGACGATTCGTCAACGCCGGATTTTTATTGGTCAAACCCTGCAAAATTGACCCCGCCTATTTCTCCGCGTGTCCGCCCATTTCGAATATTTTTCTGAGGTCTGATGTCGCCTTAACGTGTCATAATTTTTTTTTGTCGAATTAATCTCCTTCAAAGCAGCTATGCCCTTCATAAAATAACTTTCCTCGAGGCCTAGAGAATAGTCCTCTACAGCAGCTGTAATGTGGTTATTCTTTTTGACAAATATACTTATGTAGCTTGTGTAAAAAATTTGCATAGTATTCACCAGTAATTTGACTTTTCGGAAGGCAATCTACCATCAAATTTCCCTTTGCATCCCAAAAGACGAATGCCATTACTCTGTTAGCCGATTTTACAACTGTAGCTTTCTTTGGAACCGAATACCCAGATTCTGTCCACTGTTTTGATTGAATGTTGGATTCTGGTGTATAGCGATGGACCCGAGTTTCATATTTAGATACAAGTCGCCGAAATGAAACTCTTAAAACGGCCCCAAGTTTTGATGGTTTTGCATTGGAATTATTTTTTGATCGACAATAAGCGAACGCGTCACCCCACGGACGGATAGCATCTTCATATATTTCATATTCGGGTCGCTGTTCATTTTGTACGCTTGTAACGCCACGTTTCAGCATTTCTTATGCAAAATAGCAACCCCTCCCCCCCCCCCCCCCCCGTAACAAGCTAATGCTATATATTGATAAGTATACGGGGCTTATCGCCCACGTATTCGCTTATCACACACCGCCCGCCCACACCGCTATTACTCTTAAAACGGCCCAAAGTTTTGTATAGGAATTCTTTTTTGATCGAGAATAAGCAAAGGCGGCACCCAACAGACAAATAGCTTTTAATATTCAATTCTTCACTGAGAATGGGATATAGCCATTCATTTAAAATGCCTACACTGTTTCAAATAATTTCAATCGTCGATCTTTCAAGACCATATCATGAATCTTGGAGATCATTTCGGAAGCCGTGATGCTTTTTGGACGTTCGGGTCGGGGTTCACTTTGTACGCTTGTAGGGCCACGTTTAGGCATTAATTAGATAAAATAGCTAACCCCCCCCCCCCCCCCTCCCCGCCCTGAAGAAGCTAATGCTATATAATGATTAATAAGTATATATCTAATTTATGAGTACCACAGGCTACTGCGAAACAGCAAAACAACCGCAGAGCACCACCTCTCAAGCATTCTCGGTGGCGCAACGCTATGTAGGTACTGACAGCTGTCATTCGGCTAGTTGTCTGCGTGCTAAAACTAGTCAGTGGAGATATCGAGTTTTTGCGCTACGATAGCAGACAGTGCTGCGAACTTTCAGCTAGATAAGCCTACATATCGTTTTTAGTGTTATAGCTGGAGCTGATTTTCAACTTATCAACCACCCTTAACTCCTAAGGGCGGGTGAATTTCAGTTATCTAGTGTTAAGAGAATATAGACTTGATATTTTTACATCTTCTGGCATACTTATCTCAAAACTACCAATTTTCGAGTTATAACTACCAAGGCGACGTTATATATAAATTATATATCGATAGACGAAATTTTGACAGTTGCATAAATTGCAGGTTCTTCATCGCTTTTCAGATCACAACTGTAAGATATATCTACAGGGACAGAATCACACAGGCCTTCCAAGTTCCCTCGTCGAGGGTTTCCTCCTCAATAGCCTTAGGTCCGTCGACCGTCAAGACAAACTGTCCATCAGGCTCAAGCTGTATGGAACCATTATACTCTCTATGGCCTATACACTTTAGAGTTTTTTATTACTACGGGCAAACCCGCCACCCCAGGAAGGTATAACGATATAAAATAATGATTTTAACCGTGGTTAATAATTATTTTAAATAATTATTTTAATGCAGATACTTAAGGACAAGACAGTCCACCGTCTAACTACGCCAACATGCCCGTGAGAGACCAACGCCTTACCGCGAGACACTGGAAAGTAAATCCCGCGGGCCGACCTCACACCCTCACTAACAGATTTGGCCGCAGTTCTCCGTCCTTCATGTGCAGTCTGGACATGGGTTCGAAGTCGCTTGAGCGGCCTTTACCTGATATTACCGGTAATTCAGTTCGAAGTTATCGAGGATCGGGGCGCCCTTTGCCCGGGCCCGGCAATATCACACGGGATTGGGGGCCAACGGGTCGTTTCAAGGTAGCTGACAGCAGGCCAATAACCACCCCCGCTGCTTAGGGAACGTATCAGACAGTTTCCTCCAGAATGCACAGTCGATTGGCTATCGCCGCACGATGCGCAAGCCGCCCAGCAGCGCTGAGGTGTTCCCCCAGAGGATCCGACACAGCCGTGGCAGGGTTCACAGAGTGCATTTTCAGGTTGGTCCCTCTTTGAGGAGGTACCTGGTGGGAGTTTAACCGTAAGTAGAGATGACCTAAGGTAACAAACAGGTCATCAGCTAAAAGCTGCACGGCCCTTTGCGTAGCCGTTCAACCGCTCCATGCCTTCAACGGTTGGTGCTAATACTGTGATAATCTAATGTCGCTGTCTGCTGCCCCCCAGATTAAGGCGCCCTGGGCGGTCGCCTAGTTCGCCTATATGACCAAGCCGTCCCTGGCTATATCTCTCGTGCTACACTCTATTGAGGACAGCCGCGTCGCTCAGCGTAATAATACGTTTTTTGCGCGATCCGTACAACGTCCGTCCGGGATTGCTGCACGTGGCAACCCGACATTTCACTGCGCGATAAACATCGCCCCCCGCTCGCACTGCCCCCTCCGCCGCCCCCTCCCCTCTTCCTGCCTGCGCTCAGCCGAGAAAGGGATAGCCTTCATAAAAAACCAATTGAGTTCGCCATCCCGCATGGTTTATTCGGGATATCCATCCACCTACTCGCTCCTTTGGGATTATGAACCGATCCCGACGCCAAGCAGCTTTGGACTAGGTGGCTTAATAGACGTTTGTGGCCTGCCTCACCAATTTTGATTTCGTATCCCTAACTACTGGATATTATGCATCTATTTTATATTCGTTACTGATTCGGCCCTTGGGCACCTATATAGGCAACTGTCACATTTCCGGGGGATTCTGGAAACCGATGTTTCTAAAACAGCGGAGGTAGGTGTTGGCCAAATATTATCTATACGCGCTATTTTATATGCGTTTATATTTTATATGTGTTGGATTTTAATACTGAAAATTAAAACAACATCACGCAAACAGAGAAATCGTTGGCCATTGAAAGATATAGTTGAAATAAACCCTATGTAGGCCTTTTAGATGAACTTGGCGCCATTAGCCTGAAATACTATAGTAATTAAGTACCTACTGAGTAAAATCTAGCTTCGTGGATGGTTGGGGCCTGGAAGTTCCCGAATCTACCAAGAACTATCCACAGTCTGGCTCTATTTGACTACCTCTTTGAGACTATCATTATTTTCATTGTGACTATTTAAAATTTTCACTAACTTTAGAATTGTATTTATATTTGATGAAGATTATATGAATTATTATATTATTATATGCATAGGTTGTGTATTTTATTGTCTATTAATTTCTATATTTCTATTTTTTGTGTTTTTATTTCAACATATATATTTTTTTCGTTTTAGTTATAATTGCCATTATTTTTTTTTTAGTGTACCTCGTCTTGTTGTAACCTTTGTTTTTTTTTTTTCAACATATATTATATTATCATTTATTTTTACTATGTTTAAAATGTTTCAATTAAACAAGTTGTCACTTAGTAGAGCGGCATGGGACCGATTATTACAACCATGGCATGACTTGCTGTGGGTTTGTAAATTTCTAAGTAAAATTTTAATCCTACTTTTCATGTTACGCTTGTTGCAAACTCTGTATATTGCCATAATAAATAAATAAATATATACAGTATGGTAGGGACCGACAGAGGCGTTGTCAATACGCCCAATTTGACTGTAGACTAGGTGATCGCTCAATCGTTACAGATAGTAGTAATTTAATCGATAATACTCTATAGGGAAATATCTCAAGACGATATTAGGTGACGATCTATATTATATTACCTAAAATGAGGAAATAAATGGTGAGAAGCAGCTCATTCTGACATTGTGTTTGTGAGTCGGCAAAGCAAGGTAGTCGTTACTGTCAGGTTAACGGATTCAGATAACGGCAGGAATATGAATACCGAATAGCCGATTAAATCGTCATTTCCCCCTCTCTCATTCTTCCTTAAATTCCATTACCCCAATTATAAACATCCTAATTTTATTTACCTAATATGATTGTGTTAATAAATAGGATACAAACGAATTTAACGCTCGAAATTTGTAGCACCCGACGTTTCGGCGATGTTTCGAACCGCCGTTGTCAGTCTACCTTAGAAAACGGAGGACGCAACATTGCCGAAACGTCGTGTGCTATAAATTTCACGCAGAAATTCGTTTTTATCCTATTCATAATATCAAACAGCCGTGATAGTATTCGATTTTATATGATTGTTTGTTATCTCTCTGTGGTACATTAAACTATATAAATATACTTATAGCTAGTTAAAATGCGAATCACTTTCTGATTTCTAACGTGGTTTTCTATCTAAGCCGCTGGTTCCGCATGTACAGAAGTCGGTGTCGCTTTTCGTAACCAGTAACATAATTATTAAATATAATGCATGTAAAATATTTGCTATGCGATCATCGTAAATATAATATGCACACGTGATATAGCCATAAAATAATCTGTAATTTAGATAATGATGAGATTAAAACAAGAATTGTTATAAAAAAGCACGCTTTAGTTGTTTCGCAAATTTGGTATAAACGTTATGGCAAGAGCCCTTTTCATTCTAACCTCATCCTGAGCTGGATACAATCTTCATCGAAACTACAAGGAATCGCCGAAATGTGGTAGAATAGCTGACACCCGAATTTATAGTCGAGTATCGGTTTATCATTTGAGTAATGGTCAGCCAAGTATAACCTGACTACCATGCGATACTTAAGTATTGAATGGGTTTAATAGAGGTGAAATTTCAGTCATTTCCGCTAAATATGGCTCATGTATTCGGGAATTGATTCGCATCGAGCGGCAGCACTGGCAAGCGTATAGGCCATTAAATATGGTTATTCCATAAGCCGCTTCAAAATAAATTACTAACTTTGTATTACTTATGAAGCCATCGCCCATTTCTGCTTATCTATTTTGTAAGTGTTTTAATCAAAATATTCCCAATTATCGCAAAACTCATCTCATTGCCAGTGTCCGAAAAAAACCAAACCATGTGGTCACTGTGCGGCCGCCATTTTGGTTGTTTTGATCGTGTTCGCCGTTTGATATCATAGGCCTGTAGTTTTCGCGATTCCTGGTGTTAGTGGTTTTGATCTTGCTACCGTTCGCTGTCATACGCCCGTGGTTTTCGCGATTCCTGGTGTTAGTTAGTTTGATCGTGTTACCGTTCGCTATCCTACGCTCGTGGTTTTCGCGATTCCTGATGTTAATAGTTTTGATCTTGCTACCGTTCGCTGTCATACGCCCGTGGTTTTCGCGATTCCTGGTGTTAGTTAGTTTGATCGTGTTACCGTTCGCTGTCATTCGCCCGTGGTTTTCGCGATTCCTGATGTTAGTGGTTTTGATCTTGCTACCGTTCGCTGTCATACGCCCGTGGTTTTCGCGATTCCTGGTGTTAGTTAGTTTGATCGTGTTACCGTTCGCTATCCTACGCTCGTGGTTTTCGCGATTCCTGGTGTCAGTTAGTTTGATCGTGTTACCGTTCGCTATCCTACGCTCGTGGTTTTCGCGATTCCTGATGTTAATAGTTTTGATCTTGCTACCGTTCGCTACCATACGCCCGTGGTTTTCGCGATTCCTGGTGTTAGTTAGTTTGATCGTGTTACCGTTCGCTGTCATTCGCCCGTGGTTTTCGCGATTCCTGATGTTAGTGGTTTTGATCTTGCTACCGTTCGCTGTCATACGCCCGTGGTTTTCGCGATTCCTGGTGTTAGTTAGTTTGATCGTGTTACCGTTCGCTATCCTACGCTCGTGGTTTTCGCGATTCCTGATGTTAGTAGTTTTGATCTTGCTACCGTACGCTGTTACCGTTCGTTGTCATACGGCCGTGGTTTTCGCGATTCCTGTGATTATTTGTGTTTTTGCTCGATACATGCACAAAACAGGCAAACATCAAATCATTGTTTATCAGGCAGAGTCGTTAAAATGTCAAAATAGAAGTTTTTAATACAATAGGAAAAATATAAAATCCAAAAAAAATCCAAGAGGTCTATAATACAGTGAAATATTATCGATATTCACAAGAAACCTGAAACGCAATAAGGCACAACAAGCTAAAGTGACGTTTCGAAGTAATACTCAAGTATTAGTCGGTGGTCAGATATTTCGCGCCGAACCACTACTTAAGTATTAATCGCTATCTTCGACTCAACTATAAAACGAAAACTGATACTCAGTTATGACGTAAGTATCGGCTAGTACTGAAGTATTGACCAATACTCGACTATAAATTCTGGTGTGAGTTAGCTGGAGAATAACAGCCAAGCATCCTTCCGCTATAATACATCACTCAACACGATATTTTACGAGTATATGATATGTTAAGAATAGTATAGCATGAATAGTTCCAGCGTCGATTCGGCGATAAAATACAAAGCAAATGGTTGTTATTCTATGCTTATCTCTTGGGCGACTACTAAAATCGATTTCATAGGCTGTTCTTTTGGGTCACGACCTAGACATACAGTCGCCTGTTTCCTTTCCTTGTGGAAATGCCTATCAATGAAATGTCTATCAATGCTTTCCTGGGTTGAGTTTGAATTGTGTTACACTGTGAATTAATCGGTGGTTGTTTATTTATTTATTTAATTAATTAACCCATTTACAAATAACATGTATCTTGCTAATATTCATATCAATTCATATTTATTTACATTTATACATATTAATAAAAAAAACGGTTATGTCATCTCAAAACTTCCCCGGCAAGTAGCCAAGGACTGAATTCATCTGAATATTGCTTAAATAAAATCGATGTGCGCCCTCTCTCTACAGGCGGTCGAACCCGGCTGGGTCCCAATATGACGCCTTAGGCGGCGCGATTCGTTTCTCGGATAGTCTCGGCGGATCGACGTTGATATTTGATTAAAATGTATGGCGGAATTAAAACAACATTAGTGCAGCTTGTATATGAGATATTTCAAGCCAAATTTCACCATGTGATTTCGGCCCAACAAGGCATCTGTAAACCGAATTTCAAATATCTTAGTCCAATATTTCGAGAATCATATATGGCTAAAGCGCCCCCTGGTGGACCTTTCAACTACAATCTTTTCCACTCTTGCAGTGACCAAAAGATGCCTGCTACCAACTTTCAGCTTAATCGGATTCGGACAGACAGACCCTCAGAGGGACTTTAACCTGGAAATGGTCTTAATCGTCTCAGGGAGGTTCAAAATGGACTTCATCTTCAATGGACAAAATCTTCATCTCATAGAAAAAAATGCGTATTCACAATACTTACTCTCCTGTCGGTTGATGGACCGGTAAAGAATTATTAAACATGACCGATATGAGCATTAGTATACTGCTGCCGTCCAACTAAGTGCCAGGACTTGTTTAAATGCAGCGTGCTCTCTAGTTTTTATGTATTCGACGAGTATTTATAATACCATAACCATTACCAATAAGTTATAACTAATAATAACCAACTAATAATCACAATAGGAAACAATCAAAATAGAATACGGGAAATAGATAATCGTTAGAAATTAATTTAAACAATAATAAAAAGTAGTAATCAAAAGTAAACGATATTAAATATCTCGGAATTACTATATAAACTCTCATATAAATTTAGAAAACTGAGAGGATTTTTGAACTATAAATCACTAAAAATTATTTAGTATGCATTATGCCAATCTATGCTTACATATGACATCATATGATGTGGAGGTACAGCTGATAAATAAACCCTTTCGAAAAGGCCCAAAAATTAAAAAAAATTACCCGACAAACCTGGAAGTATTTGGTAGATGCGATATTTAAACTGTTCTGTACTCGATATGAGGCAGTTGTGCATTAAAGCCGTACTAAATGAATACTTTAAAGCCGCACAATCTGTGAAACATAAAAATCAATCCGCAAAATGAAACAAGGACATAGGTACCTAATACTTTATTCGAATAACGTTTTCTTTCTTGTTGTCGTAGATCTGTCAGTTGAGCATAAAAGCAACACAGCTATGCATATCTAGTAGTTGGTGATTCTTAAATCCTAAATATTATCATATTATTATATTTCGGAAATGTGTCGTTAAAACTAATATTCTTTGCTTTGTAAAAATATTTTTTTTATGATACGTCTTTAATACAGCCGATTGTAAACAGGCGTGATAGTTCTGCTGCCTAACGATAAAGAATGTTCAAAGGCCAGCAGCTCTCAAAGTTTAGTGTATATTTTTATTTAATTTTTTTATTTTTTTTTATTTTTATTTTTCAGAAAACTTACAGCGTTTTATACTTAATACTAACACATAATATATACATCTAAGGCCAATTAAAAGTTTTCACAATTAAATTAAATCTATTGTTACAGCGCAATGAGCAATGATACAAATGCAGGTTCAAGTAAGGGGAAAGGGATAGGGTTGGGATCCCCATATCGCGCATAACCTCAAAATTTTTCCCCCAGTCTATGAGTTTTTTGAAAAATATAAGCATTCATTTAAAAAAAAGTGTCTACGTGAATCCCTCGATAAGGAACCAATTTAAAATTTCGACTCAAAAGTGTTGCTCATTGCCTTGGACATTAAGGCTTTAAATTGACTTAGAAAACTTTCAGGCGCGATTACTCCTACAATGTAAGCGGTGAGTGTGTTTTATTATAATTTCATTATATTGACTGGTTAATTCTCTAGGCAGCGTTTAGCCACATTTTTTATTTAGGCCCTAAATTAATTACAAATAATTAAAACATAAAAGCGCTCTGAGAGTTACGCTAAATATGCTTTGCCATTAACACCCTTATACCACCACTGCGTAAAAATAGTTATTCTGTGCTAGCGCTGCGATAGAACGTTTAGCATGCGCCTGGTCCCCGGTGCGAGCGGACGTTAAATCTGCGCTTGACGCTTCGTCAACGCTGGATTTATATTAGTCAAACCCTACAAAATGGACCCCGCCTATTTTTTCGCGTGTCCGCCCAATTCTGATATTTCTCTGAGGTCTCATGTCGCCTCAAATGCTTTTGCCGCTATAAATATGAAATGTGTCTGCCCGAAAGTCGACTTCAGTAAGGAATCTTTACAACCATATTTATAAACTGTCGCATGCCTATTTTTGTTGGGTTTTTAATGGTCTTGTAGAAATAGCTTGGATTTTATTTATTGTAGCATTAGCCTCATTTCTAGTACAACACAGTCTAAATAGTACATCTACCAGGGCTTAGTACTTTCAGGGCTGTTGTGTAATTATATTTAATTTTGGGCCTTTTCTAATGGGTCTATTTATCAGCTGTTATGTCATATGTTAGCATAGACTGTCCCATCATATGATGTCATATGTTAGCATAGATTGGCGTAAAGCATAATATATATTTTTTATTGATTTATTATCTAAAAATCCTCTCAGTTTTATAAATTTATACGATAGTTTTTAAAAGTAATTTCGAGTTTATTAAAGTAATTTTAAGTTTTGTAAAATCATTTACTTAGTCAGTTTCAAATGTGATAAATTAAATATTCTTTCTCTTTCATAACCTAAAATGCTATACCGGTCTAGTATGAGCCTTATTTCATGTTTACGTTTAGCAAATTCCGATAAAACCGAACATCGATAAGTAATTAATTTCCATTTTCCGCGCCAATTTGTAATTTCGCGCCAGCGCCCGATCGATCAATCTTTCAGCGGCTGAACAATATCCACCGTAAAATTAATCGAGTACCGCCTGAATGATTACGCGGCGGTATTGTGCGTTTATTATTGGCATCCTACAGGAGGCAACCCTCCAAACAATAGAGAGAGAGAGAGAGAGGGAGTTGTAGGTAGTTGTTCGCTCCACTTCCAACTCCGACAATGCAACCACTTCTTCCTTCCGTGGATGCAGAAGAACAATAGCGCCGCCTGCTAGAGATATTAATCCACGGTTTCTTGTGTTAGGAGTGAGATGTTCTACTCTGGTAAAATGTACCTAGATAACATATATTGTGCAGATGCTTGCAGTCAGTAAGCGCCAGAGATTTATTGTGATAGTTATCTATACTAATATTATAAAGAGGCAAAGTTTGTGACGTTGTAGGAAATAATCTCTGGATCTACTAAACCGATTTTGAAAATTCTTTTACCAATAGAAAGCCACGTTATTTGTGAGTGTCATATGCTATATATTATTCCGAAAAATGAAAAACTTTTTCGTGGTAGTCGGATTTCCAAAGTAAGTCGGAAAAAACGGTCGAACGAAAACGTTTCTAACTAACGCTGCCTTAACGATGAGAGATATATGATTAAGTTCTAGAGAAAAGTTGTAGAGCTTGACGATGCCTACAAAAAAGTCAGCGACAGCATATATCTAAATTTTATATTTATTAATTAAGTAATTTTTTATATTAAAAAAATAATTTAAATCGTTAGATCATGTTTATTGGTCATATTATGAATTCATATCAAAATAAGTAAATTTATCCAGTGTTTAAAACAAAAGACTTTTTCCTTTTACTGCATAAATGGTTAAAGAAATAAGACACTCACAAATAAGACAATCACAAGAAGACACTCACAAATAACGGTAATATAGTCAAATTGGCATGCAAGTACATACATACATATGCAGTAAAAATGTAACCCTTCTTTTCGCAGTCAGGAAATAAATCATAGCACTCAATACTATCCAAAACACACTCATAATTTCATCACAAGTAAGCAGTTTTACCGCCCAACGAAGTGGGCACGGGTCAGCTAGTTTTAAAATAATAGATTTCATAACGAATTAATAGAAAATAGACTGTTACTTTGTATTATAAAATATTGGTTTTTACTATATATCACGGATACCCCGGTAAAAGGTAGAACGAGTTTATGCATGGGTAGTCTAATGGACTACTTGGTCCACCAAGTAAGTGCATTGAATACTACGTGGTCAAGATAATAATAACCTGGCCGTGATGGTCATTCAGGGTCTACCCACTTTCTGAACCCCATTCCTCTACCTGGAAGAAATCCGCTTGCTCCTAAAAATATACTGACCACTCTGTTTTCTTTAAATTGAAATAATATACCAAGATATTTCCAAGATATTTACATCTGTTTCGTTAATTAATATACCTCTTACCTGTTATAATCAACAAGGTTTACTCAAAGCGGTCGCGTGAGCTTGCACTTGCGCCGGGCGCAGAATTAATGAAAAATAATCAGAATGAACGATCCTGGTGGAAACGAGCCACAAAAGAACCGTTCGCGTCACCTGAATGAATGCCCCAGGTTCAACTCAGAGCGGCGAGCGGGGGTTCATTCCGGAAGCAACCGTGTTCTGGGAGTGGAATGACGAGTCGGTGCGGTGGAGCTCAGAATGCAATGACTAGTCGGTGCAATATTTGTCTAATCCAAATTAAAAGTTGAACTCGCTCTGCTCATTGCAGATCTGCTCTTTACTAATGGAATGGGCTCCATAATGAGCTCCAACTAGGAGCCTTCACTACTTTAAATAATCGAATGTTTAAATATCTTCCAGACTTCTAAAAAGAGGTTTCAACTGCCAATATTCTCAAATTTGATTTTGATGAAGTAAATACTTGTTCGAATTCTGTCATTTAAAATACTAATGAGTTTATTTTATTCTAACATGGTTTTCAACTTCATAGGTAAAGTCCAAGCATATTAGATCTAAAAGCATGTCCATTCCAGGAAAAAAAATCCGGAAGTATTTTTCTCAGCGGTTTTATGTGTATTTTTAGACGCTGAATCCGATTTTTAACTTTCTAATTCTAATTCCTAAAGTTCCTCCTAACGAATTCCTAAAGTTAGCTTACTTTAGGAATTGAAAGGAATTGAATAGGAGTTGAAAATCGGATTCAGCATTCAAAAATACATATAAAACCGTTGAGAACAATATTTCCGGATTTTTTTCCTGCGAAATCTTCCATATCCTTGGACTATTAATTCAAAATACTTATTCACTATGACGATATGGCAAGTTCAAATAAAGAGAAATATTAACTTTGGTAAGTTATCCTTCGCGTACCTGTTTTTTTCACAAAAATACAATGGTTATATTAGACTGTTAAACTGTAGGAAGATAAATCAGTTCGTAACATTACGAATACCGCTATCTGGGACCAATCCCTACGCATACAGAAGCACAGGTCGTTTCGTTGGCCCGGGTGGGCTCGTGGAACTTTCGTCATTACAAGAAAAGCGGTCGTAATAACCCCGGACGGCCCTCGATACAGATTAACCTTTCAGCGCTACGCTCGATCAGACTCCTATTGTACTTAGGGACTGCCTCTAACTTTCCTTTCACATGCTTCTACTAATCATACAACCGACGCAAGTTTTAGAGCCTCCCCTTGGCTAAATTGCAATCAGCGTTTTTTTTATTTACCAGCACTAATGTAATAATGTTGATAATTACTACATTAAATACCCTATCAACGAGGTCTTCCGAAGATATTAATATGATAGTACCCAAAATGTATACTAGTTTTGGTCAGCGAACCTATACATTCATTGCCCCAAGGTTTTTCAATGCTCTTCCAGACGACATAAAATCAGCACAAAATAAGACCTACTTTAAAAGGCTACTTAGAAACTGACTTGTAAAAGAGGGAAGACAAGGAATTTTCAAAATATTGGACATTATAATCTAACCCGGATATTTGAATATTTTGAATCTTATATTATATTATGTTATATTATTATTTTATTTATTATTATTATTATTATTTGAGATAATTTGTTTTGGTTTTAACACTGTCGTATAAAACGTATAAAAAGTAAAATGCAGGACTATTTTGTTTAAACTCTTATTCTAATTTTCACTATAAATAGGATAGAAAACGAATTTACCGCGTGAAATTTGTAGGACCCGACGATTCAGTGACGTTGCAGCCGCCGTTGTCTAGGGTAGACACTCTCTCTACCCTAGACAGTCTACCCTAGACAACGGCGGCTGCAACGTCACCGAAACGTCGGGTCCTACAAATTTCACGCGGTAAATTCGTTTTCTATCCTATTTATAATGTCAAACAACCGCGATAGTCTTTAATTTTCACTATTTTAAATTGTTTTGTTTTTTTTCTGATTTGATTTTATTTGCTGACATTTTAATGTTCCACTTCTAATTTTAATTTCATTATTTAGTTTAAGTATTAAGTCATTTTTATTATGGTTTTGCAATTCTATTGTCTTGTGCATACATGAAATATATGCCATTTTTATAAACACGGTATTGTTGCAAGCACATTCAAAAATAAATGTTTACCTTAGAACAGGTCCCGACCTAGTAAGGTGACGTTGCCACTAGACTATGCAATGTATTCTTTTTTCTGTTTTTGATTCAATTTTGTACGTATTTTTATGCATAACTCCTACGCTGAAATTGTTTACTGTTATTTTTAATATTTGCATTAATTTTATAAATAAAATAAATTAAAATAAATCGGTTGAGTCACCCCAAAACTTTCCCGGTAAGCACACAGCTCAATCGGATGAAGCGTTTGGCCGCTATCGTGGAGGAATATACACACACACATACACAGACACACAGAAGTGCGTTCATAATACTTTCCCGCTGCCGGGAAGTAGAACGATTTTTAGATTTCGGTTAGCCAGTCCAATTATTTTTGTTTTTATTCCTAACTGGCTGCCCCCGCCCATGCGTTGCTGTTGTTCATATTGCATGGGTTGCTGTTACGTTCAACAGATAACGCTCCCATTGTGTCAACATTTCAAAGCAATCGGTAAAGAACTTTCGAAGAATTAAGATTTTGAACAAACGAACAGTCACGTTTTTATATATGTAGATTTTATATATTTTATTTCCACTTTTATTTTTATACCTTAGTGTGAGATTCCTACGAAGCGGCTCACGCGCGCGGTTGACGATCATGTTTGTACGTATTTTTATCGCAGGGTGTGGGGTGTCTGTGATGTAATAGCGCGAGTGTAGTCGCATACGCGTGATAGTCACGAGATAATTCGTAACATATTCCGCGTGATAGTCACATAATTCACAAGGCTAATGCCTTGTGCAGAAATTTAGGTTTTTGTAGCGCGGAAATGCGTTGAGATGACATTGATTGTGATGTCGTTGTAAAGAGCTTGCGTACCACTACAAGGACCTAAAGTAAGATAATATAAATAGTTGCCTTAATATAAGTGAAAATTGATATTAATTAGGAAGTAAAAAAATAATAAAAAGTCTGATCTCCTATAACTCGTATGTATATACGTATACTCGGAATGATATAAAACGCAGGTCAAAGTCGCATCGAAAGGAATAGTTAAAGCATAAAATGTACAGGGCCGAGCTAATACGAGTGTTTGTTTGTTTATACTCTTTATTGTGAAAATGTCACAATGGGCGTGTTTATTGTCATATGACAATCTCTTACAACCAACCCTACTATGACGTGTTATATATTGTATGTGTGCGTGTAAGATGTCTGTAAGTATGTGTCTGGTTATTGCATTCGATCGACAGAATTGAAATGCAATTCCGTTAATTTGATCCCAACGGAAAATGGTGACCCAGCCGGGAATCGAACCCGGGACCTTACAATATGTAAGATCAGGCGACCTAACCACTGTGCCACCGGGCCGTGTCTACGTGCTACGGCACGATCGAAAAGAAAACGACAACGATTAAGCCGCCGGTCCGCCGGGCGCTTAGCGATCGACTATAGTCTAGTTTATTATATTATCATTAATTATAATTTAAAAAAATACATTTTAGCTAGGGTTTAAATGTGAAAAACATGTATTTTTTTCGGTGAACCCAACATTTTTGAGTTTCTATAAAAATACATTTTACTTGAACTCCACCTCAGAAGAAAAAGAAACGTATAATATGAAAATAATAGTAATACGTCAGTTACTAAAAAAATAAAAGGCACATTCGGAAAAAAGCGAAAACGTAGAAAACTCACTGGCCTTAATTAGAATTTCCCATCACGGTCAAAAGGAGGATCGTCGTACCCCACCCCTAAACCTGGCGGGAAAGAACGATCACTGTTCACCGATACCGCATAGACTTTGATCGTTCTTTCGCGTCACACATTGCTAATGGGCCCTTGCTGAGTTGGCCACGAAGACCCATTCTGTTCCAGGGTCGGTCACACTCACGGGTCAACACCCATCCGATGGCCTCCACGCATGGGGTGCGAGCCTGGGTAGGACACTGGGTCAACCAGTCTCCCCTGGGAATCAATCCTCTGGCGCTCCTGGACGGTCTGCGAACCGAGCGGCGCAAGCCAATCGATTGTGCTCTCCGACTAACAATCGGGGGAATCTGGGAACTGTATTGTTTCCTATAGAGCGGGGGTAGTTGTCTACCTTACGGCGACTGCTCTTGAAATGACCATTGGCCATCCGATCCCGGTTCAGAGTCGGGCAAAGGACGCCTTGGTCCGCGATAGATTCGGTGCACTCCGTTTCACCGCTTCGTAAGGGAGAGGACCGCGCAAGCGACGTCGAACTCGGAACCAATCGAGAGACCGGAGAAATCTGGTCACAATTGGTAGTTAGGGCGCGAGTGCCGCCCGCCAGGTAACATACCTGGCTACTCGCGGTAAGGCGTTGGACTCTAACGGTTTGTGGCGTAGCTAGACGTCGGATTTGTTATGTCCAAAGTCTTCTACGCTCACTGCACGGTCGATAGAACGATGAATCGTTAAAACGTCCTGCGGTGACGGGTTCGCCCGTTGTGGTTGACATCTCAATATTTTCTTCTCTCTTCATTTAAGGGCAGACTATGGTATTTCTTTCGAAAATCGATTTGTGATTCGATTCGATTCGGAAACAAGCCACAAGATGGCACTAGTATACTAAAAAATATATACCGATGTAATAAACGGAAATACTCATGTTTCAAGTATATAACGCGGACTGCGGTCCATACGTATGAATTAACATGACGCGTAACTGTGTTGGCGGTAAAGTTACTGTATCGTAATGTAAAACACAATGTTATTTCATTACGTTGCGACCTTGGGAACTCGCTTCTAACAGCATATAGTAGTATATGTATGTACGGTTACAGTCGGACACATAAATCATGTTAAAACTGCAGTATACTGTTATTTCCGTATTAACCGTAAAGAAAATGTTGATAAATACGTATAATCGAGTAATGGAGTTTCAACAAAATTCCTTGTAATTCAACAAAATGACAATAGAACCGTTATCTATACTAATATTATAAAGAAGCAATGTTTGTAAGTTTGTAAGTTAGTATTTAGGAGATAATCTCCGAAACTACTTATCCGATTTCAAAAATTCATTATTAGCGAGTGATATAGGGTACATTTTATCGTACTAATTATTAGTTTTCAATACGAAATCACGATATTTGTAAATCAAGTCGGAAAAAATGAGCTGGTGAGTTGCTCTATCGGTTTGCGCTGACGAAACGGTTTGATGTATGTGATAGCATTATATGAGAAAAATATCGGTTCCAAAGAGATCTATGTATATAAAAATCCACGACAATAAGACAAAAAATAAGAAAAAAATGTAGTTGAAGTTTGTTGAAGATATTAGCAATAAAATGAATCCTTTTATTTATTACAAATTATTCATTGTGTTCAAATTATGTGTAGATTCAATATACAAAAGTCTTAACCTAACTAGGCTGCCGCCTGTTCCAAGGTTGATTATTTATTTTAATTATCCTAAGAAATCTAAAATATTATATTTATAAAAATAAACAAAATCCTACTTAATGTAACATAAATATCTCAATTACCTACCTAATTAAAAACTCGTAAGAAAATGTCATGAAAATTGTCAATAACCTATTATTTTATTTTAAAACATGATAAAAATTAATATATATTTATATATGTATTTATATGTATTATTACTATACTAAATAAATTCACAAAAACTAAAATAAAATTATATTTAGAAATCATGAATTTATATTACTACATATACTATTATGTTTTTATTATAAAGATTCAATTATCTAATAAGGTGTTCAATATCTGCATTTGTACAATTTAAGAGGTAGGCACTCAAACTATTTTTAAATTTATATGAAATTTTAATGTCTTTAATGATTGGTGGTATGCAATTATAAAATTTGGGGGCAAGTTAAGAGAAACTGAATCTTTATAATATCAAAATATATTAATCCATCACCTCGGGTGGTAAATTGAGATAAACTTAGCCATTTACTGTAAGTCTTCAGGCGGAATAGTTTGAGAAATATCATGAAATAAGTAACGCGGGCAAGCACCTCGAAATACCTAGCGGAAGAGGCGCGGCGGCGACTGGCCCACCAAGTTCAGCATTCAGCGAAAGGCGGCGCGGTGGCGAGAAACAAGACGAGAACAGGACGTCTTTTACTATATATCTAAAGGTAGCGTCTAAAAAGGCAAATGAACGCCATCCTACTTAAAATAACAACTCGATTCGAAATTTTACGTGAAGCGAAGCCGCGGGCAACAGCTAGTTCTGTATAAAACCGTAATAACAAAAAAAAAAAATTTATTTAGGTAAAAAACAGTCATAAACAATTGTTTTAACAAATAGACCAACATTACAATTAATTTTAACAACATTTGTAAATGTAGCCACAACAATGTAAATTTCTAGTCGGATCGAACTATTTTCATTTAGTACGAGCACCTAAATTATTAGCTGTAAACTAAAACTAATGCAACAACAAATCACTCAATTGTTTCCTAAAAGTAATTAATGACACTGAGAATATATCTATATCGTTCAAAACTTCATTATAACACATGCAAGAGCGTCTGAAGAAGGTATTTTTTGCGTAGTTTGAATGAAAAGAGGGAATATAGAAAGTATCTTTTGAACGTGAGGAGGAAGACAGCGGGATTTTAAAAAGATTTTTTTCCAAAAGGGGTGCAGAGTTGATGTGGTTATGAATAATTTTATATAAGAAAATGCTGTCTAAGAATTTTCGTCTTGAATACAGAAAATGCATTTTGTGTGATGTTACTCTCTCTGCGTAGTCGGTGCAGAGGCTACCTGTCCGAAAGTCTAATGATTTTAAACATTTCTTTTGTACCCTCTCAATTCTATCTACGTGAACAGCATACTGGGGACTCCAAACTACACTTCCGAATTCTAGGACACTACGAACGAATGCATTGTAGAGTATTTTAATGGTGTTGCCTCTGGTAAAAGGCTTACATATGCGCAGAATCAGTCCGAGTTGTTTAAAAGCCTTAGTTACGATCTTATCAATGTGAAGATTAAAGTGCAGTTATGTAATAATCAATCCGTTTTCTAAGTGTAAAAATCATTTACTAAAAAACATTGACATTGATCGTTCTTCCCCGTAACCCCTCATATGTTTAGCTGGTGTAATTGAATAATTAGTTCACGTGCACGAACGCGAACGCTAAATTCGCTTAGATGCAACGTGCGGAAGGAGAAGACCGCCGCGTCACGTGACCCAGTTGTGCGAGTTGTGAACTGAGATAGAGCAAGTGGCGCTTGCTGCTAACAAGGTTAACGCGTTTCTGGCATTCGTCGTTAATAATCCGCCCGCCCAAGTGAATCCATCCGCCCCTCCCCGCCCTCGGCTTGCGCCCTCCGCCCTCCACCCTGCGCGCGTCTTGAGCGATTGGCCGCCGGCACCGCCCGTTACATCTCAATTCCATATTCGCGCCTAAATTCAATTTGTGACAGGCTCCCGGTGTATAAGCTGCTGCCCTGCTGCACACGAGGGGGAGCTAACGTGCCCTTGCTGAGTTGGCCACGAAGACCCATTCTGTTCAGGGTTGGTCACACTCACGGGTCAACACCCATCCGGCGGCTTCCACGCATGAAGTGTGAGCACGGGTAGGACTCTGGCCTTAGGGCTAGTTTCCACTAGGAAACAAGCTTCTGGCGCTCCTGGACGGTCTGCGCACCGTGCGGCGTAAGCCAATCGACTATGCACTCTTACTAACAGTCGGGGGAGACTGGAAGCAGTAATGTTTCCTATAGAGCGGGGGTGGTTGCGGACCTTACGGCGACTGCTCTTGAAACGACCATCGGCTACCCGATCCTGGGTGAACATCCGGGCAAAGGATGCCATGGTCCGCGATAGATTCGGTACACACCGTTTCACCGCTTCGTAAGGGAGAGGACCGCGCAAGCGACCTCGAACTCGGAACCAATCAAGAGACTGGAGTAATCTAGTCGCAATGGGAAGTAAGGGCGTTAGTGTAAGCCCGCTGGGTAACACTCCTGGCTATCTCGCGGTTAAGGAGTTGGCCTCTTACGGGCTTGTGGCGGAGCTTGACGGTGGACTGTTCCTGTCCAAGTCTTCTGCGCTCACTTCAGGGAGACAGAACGACTTAAACGACTTAAAACTTCCTGAAGTGACGGGCTCGTCCGTTGTAGTTGACAACTCTAGTTGCTGCACACGAGGGAGCTAATGGGCCCTGTTGCAGTTTGGCAACCCATGTGTTCAGGGTCGGTCAAACTTACAGGTTGCAGTTTGGCAACCCATCCGGCGGCCTCCACGCAGAAGTGTGAGCCCTGTTAGTAATCTACCCTACGGGCCAGTTCCCCATAGGAGTCAACTTTCGGGCTCTCCTGAAAAGTTGCGAACCGTGCGGTATCAGCCAATCGATTGTGCATCCTGACCGACAGCCGGGGGAGTCTGAAAACAGCACTGTCTCCATGGAGCTGGGGTAGTTGTTCAACTTACGGCAACTGCTCTTGAAACGACCAATAAGTTACCCGATACCGGACGAAGAGCCGGGCAAAGGTTGCCGTGGTCCGCGATAGATTCTGTCCGTATCACCGCTTCGTAAGGGAGAGGATCGCGCAAGCGACCTTGAACCTGTAGCCCGGATAGGACTCAGTGCCTGCGGCTCGGTTTTCCCTAAAAATCGATGATCGGGCGCTCCTCGACAGTTTGCGCACCGTGCGGCGTCAGCCAATGTGCATTCCGATAGATAACAGGGGTAGTCTGGAAACGACTTTGTTTGCTAGGGAGGGGGGTGCTTGTTTACCTAATGACATCCGCTTTTAAAACGACCAATTGGCCACCTGTGATGAGACGGCGGGCAAAGGACGCCATGGGCCGCGATGATTTTACCAAATCGCCGCTTACATTACGGAGAGAACCGCGCAAGCGACCTCGAACCTATAACTAATCAAGAGGCCGGAGAAATCCGGCCAAAACGTAGTCAAGGGCGAGGTGGGTCGCTGGATGCTTTTCAGTGTCCCGCGTAAGGCGTTGGACTCTGGCAGGTGGTGGCGGGGCTAGTTGGTGGATTGTTTCATCCCCGAGTGTCTACGCTCAACCCAGGTTGAAATAACGATTACATATCATTATACCTTCCTAGGCTGACGGGTCGCCCGTTGTAGATAACAACACTCTCCTTTACACATCATCGTGACATTGCTCGCGCTTCCGCACAATCACGTTTTCATGCTACGATTGCTATACGGCTCAACTTCTTTGGCGAGACCGTCCGACAGAATGGAGAATTCAGCGATCGGCACCGAAGAAAACCTGGCTAAATAACATCAAAGACGGCCTTAAAAATCAACGATTATCGGCTAGGAGGGATGCTCGAGACGTGGCAAAAAATCGTCAAGAATGGAAGCGAACGTCAAGAATGGAGTACGAGATCCAGCGACACCCACAGCACCGTATTGGCTGCGAAAGCGACCCCCTCCCCAATCGCCGGCTACGGAATAAATAAAATAAATAAATAAATAGAATGTTACATATTAAAACATATAACATATAAAACTCATATATTAAAATAATATATGTTTAAAAATATGTTTTTATATATTAAAACAAATTTATAAACATGGTTAATTTTTATCAGTTAGCACCCTTCTAGTGGGTGGATTCTGTACATGAAATTAAGACAATTCTAACCGAGAAAATAACAAAAACATAATAAACTTTGTATAGGACGCGTTTTTCCAACACTACGAATTTAAAAGCAATCAGTCTTTCCTCGTAGCAAGTTAGCTGATTTTTAAATCTGTATTCAAATGACAGCAATCGTAAAATATTATCTCAATGGAATCAGCTCTGTCGTAATACGATTTAAAATGTGGATTACATATCGTCGTTTCGTCTACCTATTTTACCTAGTGTAGTCCCTGTCCGCGATTTTCTCATGCATATTACCCGAACGGGATTACGTGCTGGATATTCAGCGACGTTTTTGATTAAAAATAATCCCATTGGCACGAAGCGACTGCTTCCACAAAGCGGGCAATTGCCAATTTTGAAATGCAAGCTCGTAACGTCCCAACCATAACTGCAGCACGCAAATAGAAACACCATCCAGGTGGGGCGAAAGCGTATGCCGTTAAAGCGTATGCGCGTAAAATAATCAGAATCAGGCTTCGTTCGAAAAATGAACTTTTTTAAAACTGGATGTTAGTTGCTCTGTTCGGGAGCTGATGGTTGCAGTTAGGCCACTGAGACCCATGCGTTTAGGGTCGGCCAAAGTCACGGGTCAACTCCCACCGGCAGCTTCCACGCAGAAGTGGGAGCCCGAGTAGGACTCGACCTGCGGGCCAGTTTCCCCTAAGAGTTGCGCACCGTACGGCGTCAGCCAGGCGATTGTGCATTCTGACCGACAGCCGGGGGAGTTTGGAATTAGAACTGTCTCCTATAGAGCAGGTAGGACTCTGTCCTGTGGGCCAATTTCCCCTAGGAGCCAACCCTCGGGCGCTTCTGGACGGTTTGCGCACCGTGCGGCTTCAGCCAATCGATTGTGCATTCCGACTAACAGCCGGGGGAGTCTGGAAACAGTGTATTGTATTCCTATAGACTGGGGGTAGTTGTTAACCTTACGGCAACTGCTCTTGAATTGACCATTCGGCCACCCGATCCCGGGTGAATCAGCCGGGCAAAGGATGCCGTGGTCCGCGATAGATTCGGTAGACACCGTATCACCGATAAGCATGGGAGAGGACCGCGCAAGCAACCTCGATCCTGTAACTAGTAAGGAGGCAAGAGGTATCCTGAAGAAGATATCCTTCCAAACTGGTAGTCAGGGGGCGAGGTTGCCCGCTGGTTACCTTTCGCGGTACCTCGCTGTAAGGCGTTGGCCTCTGACGGGCGAGTAGCGTAACTAGACTGTATACTGTTTTCGTCCCAAGTCTTCTACGCTCACCTCACGGGAGATAGAACGGTCTAATATCGTTAAAACTTCCTGAGATGCTGGGTTCGCCCGTTGTAGTTGACAGCTCTAGTTGTTCGTTGCTCAGTTCAATGCAGAAAATCCTGCCCAAAGAATTGCTAAAGAGGGGCGCTAATGGGCCCGTTGTAGTTGGGTCATTATTATTCGCATAGTTTATGGGTCGGCTCAACTCACGGGTCAATCCTTTACATCCATCGGATGTTGAAGAAGTTCAGAAGCTCGAGCCCGGGTAATACTCTGTGCCCTGTATGTTAGTTTCTCCTGGGAGTCGTTCTTCGGCGTACCTGAACGGTTTGCGCACCGTGCAGCTTCAGCCAACCGATTGTGCATCCATCTGATAACTATGGGCGTCTGGAAACGTCCTATAGAGCGGAGGGTGACTGTTGACCTAACGACAGCCGCTCTTGAAACGATTGACCGCCTACCCGATCCTGCGTGACCAGTCGGGCAAAAGAGCAATGGATTTCCGCGATTATTCGAACTGAATTGCCGCTTACATTAGGTAGAGGGCCGCGCAAGTTACCTCGAACCCGTAACCAGTCAGGAGGCCGGAGAAATCCGGCCCTAACAATTAGCGAGGGCGTTTGGCCTGCCGCGGTAAGGGTAGGACTCTCGCGGGCTAGTTTGCGGAGTTAGATAGTGGATCGTCATTGTCTAAAGTCTTCTACGCTTATTGATCCAGACTGATTTGTTTTCTGGCACTCGGCAGTAACACAAACTGCAATCTTGCCAGGTATTGATGATCACAATGTTATCATTGATGCCAAAATACTGTTATATTTGTGGATATATGAATTCTCAGTGTGAAATCCTCTGCTTTCACTTCAGGTAATGCAATTTCTTTTGATCTCTAATTTATCACAAAATATGTATATTTTCGTTCATTGCGTAAAGTTTCCTATACGAGTGTCTGTATTTAATATTGGTGAGTTGAAAAGAGTATCAATAGAAGGTGGTGCTACCTGCTTGCGAACGTTAGTATATTACTTACGCCATTCTGATTCGATTCTGTCTCAAAAACGCTAATTTTGTAAATGCTCTCTGGCATTTATTAATGGAACTAAGTTGATATTTGAATAATTAACAAAATTTTAACAAAAAAAAAACGACTCCATTTTTGTGACTCCAAGTGCAGCAGCTATGTCACGGTGATAGATAGAACAGGCCATAAAAATTGAAGGCGTATATAAAATGTTGTGTCTGTGCTGTGGACCGTTGAGGAGTTCCATCGTTGAAAGCAAACCCTGGGTGCCGCAGTCCTATCTTGGATGCAGCCATGCCATGGTAAAACTTAGAACGGGCTGTCGTAATTGAATGCATATACAAAATTTCGTGTCTGTGCTGTTGACCGTTGAGGAGTCCCCTCGTCGGAATCCAACCCAGGGTATAGAATCAGGTCATTCTTACCATTACGATAGCTTTAATTGAAAGATCACATATGTTTCTACACTGTTATTTAAACGTGAAAACCTTTAATTGGCTCTCTGTTATGTTACTCCAGCTTTGTTAACTTATAATTAGCTGTTGGTTTTCCTGAAAATAAATAAATAAATAAATAAATAAATAAATTAAAAAAATGAATTGTCATCGGATTTAAACAAAAATTTATTTTTTCAACTTCATACGATAATATTTAAGGAGTTCCCTCAATTCCTCGTGGATCCCATCGTCAGAACAGGAATATGATAAAAATGGGACCAATCTGTAACTATATCCTTTCAAATAAATAAAGAATTTTCCAAATCGGTTCTTAAATAGCAATGTTCTGAGGTAGTAGTAGTAGTAGTAGTAGTAGATGGAGTGGGGGGCTTGTTTCCAGCCCTTGATGTCACCTAGATCTGTAAGGTCTTTTGTAACTACCCACTGTGTGGTTAGGTCAATTGTCAGCTAGTAGCCCGGTACTTCTTACCAGACTAAGTAGGTCACTGACCTTCAAGTTGGGCAGATCGCTGGGTTCGAGAAAGGCTCGTCCCAGTAAACTGTGTCTTTTGGCGGCGAGCCCTGGACAGCGACCAACAATGTGTATGCTGTCTTCAGGTTCCTCGCCACATATTCGGCAATCCTTGCTCTCAGTCAAGCCACGGTTGAATAGATGAGCTCTATGGGTCGTGTGTCCGATGAGGAGACCGATAGTGGTTCTAAGGTTCTTCTTGCTCATGTCAAGTAGGGGCTTGGTTTTCTTCTGTAGTGGTTGCTCCATCATGGCTTTTGCCTGGCGACATCCCTGACTCTGTTTCCAGGAAGCTCGATGTTCCTGCTCCAAGCAGTCCCTGATGATTTTCTTACCTGTAGCGAAGGGGACCCCTACAGCTGGCTCCACTGGGCAATCCAGTGTGCCCAGTTTTGCCAGTCTATCGGCCTCTTCGTTTCCGGGTATGCCTTGGTGACCCGGTATCCATATTAGGGTGATTTTGTTGGATTTTCCCAATTTGTTAAGCTCCTGCATGCAGTCCCAGACCACAGAAGATTCTGTGGTGGCTTTAGCCAGAGCGTCCAGTGCTGCTCTGCTGTCAGAGCAGATGAGGATTTGTCTGTTTTTTACCTCAAGTCGACTTTGTAGTTTTATGCATTCCAATATGGCAAGTACCTCGGCTTGGAAAACCGTAGCGTATTGTCCAAGGGGGATGCTGATTCTGTGGTTGGTTTTGGGTCCGTACACGCCTGCCCCAAAACGTCCATTTGTTCCTGAGCCGTCGGTGAACCAGGCGTCTGCGTTGTGGCTTTGAAGCCAGTGCGGATTTTTCCATTCTTCCCTGGTGGGGATTAGGATTTTATAGGAATGTTCTGAGGTAACAAACATTAAAAAAAATTACAACCGAATTGACCACCTCCTTCTCTTTTTGAAGTCGTTTAATAAATATGTGGGAATATAAAAAAAAACATATTTCACTCCTTGATTGTCATGGTATCTCGAACACTACAAAATTTTATTCACTACTCAATTGTAATCATTTTTGCCACGGAGGCATAAATCAATTTTCATTTATTGGAGAAAATATGAAAATTTCGCAAAGTAAGTATTTTTATATGATGCACTGCCAGGAATCAGCAGTAAAGTCTTCTGACGTTCAAATATCTAGCATACTATGCTCCTACTTATGTGTGCTATTTTAAATTAGGCATCTGTAATAAACACTTACATACTTACAGAATTTGTTTTACTTGGGTTTGCAAATTTATATATTTTTTAAATGATTCGTTGTTTCTTTGTTCATGCAACGCTACTCCATGTTTTATAATATAGTATTGATGGTACCATAGAAGTGGTCATTGTTATTATCTTTTGCGTCATCTTAAAGTCTTCAAAAACTATTTCGTTGTCAAATACCCCCTTAAGTCAACTATTAAAATCGGTTCATCATGATTCAGATAATTTAGTGTTTTAAAAAAATATAAATTTTGATGGGAAACGTAGCATAAAAACTAGCTAAACATGTTGCACAATGAAGGTATTTAACGAAACCGCCTTTTATTTTATTTTACACCAAACACTAAAAACCTCCTCCTATACATTTTTCTTACTAGGATTTTTGACTTTCTTCTCCTTCCGTGGCTAGAATGTGTCAGAGTAGCTCGTAGCGCTACGCCTCGGAGCAGTGTCGTAGCGAGCGTAGCGCCCTCGCCAACGCTACGCTGAATCAGCGCAGCCTTTTGATTGAGTTAGTATGCAAGGTATACCCATTCCGTTTAGTGCTTGGAGGGAGATCGCGCGGATTCAACGTATTACAAGAATGGAAGTTAGTAGAAGGGCGCAAATTCAGGTCACGTTCGGAAGGGCAGTCATCCAGTAGAACGCCCAAGCATTTAGGCTGATTGTTCTCATTTAAACCAAATGTAACCAAATTAAGTTTAGCCGTAAAAAAGGGAAACTCCATTTTCAGTACCATATTAACCAATTCTCAGCGTCTAGAGCATTCGTGACATTGGCATTTAACTCGACCACCGATATTTATTTGTAATAATCTAAAAGGGTCCATAAAAACATGCCGAAATATTAATGCAATCCAAATAAATTTTTAAACCACCCAGCACTTACTTTAACTTCGGAGAAATAAGGTGGAAAAGGTATTAAGTCATATTTTAAAGTAAAGGTCTTTGCATTATTATTATTGTCATACATTGTAATACATTTTATATTTGTATATTATTGATTTATTTCTTCTATAAACTTCATATTACGACATTTTATATTAATTTCTATTCTCATGATCATGTTATATCGATATTTTGAAATATAATTATAAATTAAATTTTAATTTACTTATCGGTTTTATATTTAACCACATTTCGTATATTTCATTTTAATGCTATGCGCACATATGACTAAAGCATAGCCATACATAGACTTTTCCTTAGTATGGGATACGGCCTAGTTAGGCATATTCTGCAGATAATGTAAATCAATATTTTTAAATGAAAAAAATTATTTGAATTGATTATTTGATTGAAATTCGACGAGCAGATAAAGGTAATGTCAGTAAAGCGTTTAAAACCTTGGACTTCATTAGTAGTATCTCTAATCCCTTCTCTGTACTGAATGCATTCAAAACCCTTTATATTGTATACATTCGCAGCGTATTAGAGTGTGCTTCTCCGACCTGGAATCTGCAATATCACTTACGCATACAAGGTGAGATTAGAAGTCGTCTAAAAACATTTTATGAAACAACTAAACTACCGTCAATGTTTGGGACTGAAATCGTACAAGTTGAGACGTCAATCAATATTCACTTCAATATTGCTTCACATTGGAGAACCGCCGTATTACGGCGGATATATGTTACTATAACATAAAATTATCTACAACAACGTTGACAACCCGTATATTTACAGAGAACCTATTATTTTACATACCACCACGTACGGTCTTCTCGTACGTTCGAAATCCCTCGCGTCTGTACTAGATATGCCTAAAATTCCATTACTTACTGCTTAATGTCTACTTACAGTAATCGATTTCAGAATAGACCTATTCAACATAGAGGAGACTAAATTTAAAGAGCGCGTAGAAATAAAATTAATTGAAAATTCGACATTTCCCATTGGATATTTATGTTTTAGACAACTATTGGTTTTTATTATTTATTTGATTTGTGTCAGTTATTATTTATTTATTTATTTTATTTCAAACATAATGATAAAACACATAAAAATGGTCATACCAAGTAATGGTGCGAAGTAAACAACGACCCACATTCACATAACCATGCTCAGCGCATACACAACTAGGCCGAATATAGCCTGTATCTGGGCATACAACTTATTTTCTGACTTAGGTGGAGAAGCCTGACGTAGGTACTCATATATATATATATATATATATATATATATATATATATATATATATATATATATATATATATATATATATATATATATATATATATATATATATATATATATATATATACACAAATATATAAATATAACGATCTAGATATATTATAGTATTATTCTTTTGCATTATATTACAATATATTACATTTTGTTTAATATCTTGTATCATATTATATAGTATAATAGTAAAGTTATGCAGGCATATTATTTTTTCAAGATATGACTTGCAGAAGTTCGTTCTCTGTTTATGAACTATCTATGTCGTCAAGAAGCCATTTTTTAATATATTTTTTTAATAAAATGATACTTTCTATTTCTTTTATTTTGCCATCAAGACGGCTGAATATTTTCGGTGCTATATAGTTGAATTATCTTTGTGAAATGAAGAATTAACTCGGGGAACGGCATAATTCAGACCTACAGATACTCTTGTAGTTCGGTGTTGCTGGCTTCGTGGTCGATGCAGCGTGGTTAAAGATCTTGGTGTCATTCGTGATTCTCATCTACTGTTCGATAATCACGTTCAATCTATTGTTTCTAAAGCTTCCAAAGCTTTAGGTTTTGTCATGAGGAGTGCAGCTTGCTTTCAGCGTGCTAAAACTTTCAAGATCCTTTACTGCATTTTTGTCAGAAGCATCTTGGAATATGCATCTCAGGTATGGAACCCTTGTAATGATAAATATATAAATAGAATCAAGCGCATTCAAATGAAGTTCATGAAATATCTCTGCTTCCGTATAAAAATCCCATACAGGTCGTCTAAACTATTTCAATTTATGCAAGAAATTTCATATCCTCCCCTTGATTAAGCAGCGTGAAACCGCGGACTTAACCTTTTTGCTAAAAATCACCTCTAATAACATTAATTGTTTCGACTTACTAAATAAAATTAATCTCAGTGTTCCTTCCAAACTCAATAGATTTAACCCTGCTCTTCATGTTCCTCATGCTGGTACCAACTATAGGCAAAATGCATTTCTGTGGCGAACAAGTGACAATTTCAATGACTTGATTAAACGCTTTGACTTTCATCTATTCTGTACGAGTATTAACTCAGCTAGGCAGCGGCTGAACAGTGAATTCCTTAGCATTAATTGTTGAATAATTTTTGATGTATTTTTAATCGATAGCTTTAATTGAAAGGTCACATATGTTTCTACAACGTTACTTAAACGTGAAAACCTTTAATTGGCTCTCTGTTATCTTACTCAGTCTGTTTGTTAAATTATAATTAGCTGTTGGTTTTCCTAAAATTAAATAAATAAATAAATAAATATTTTTTTTGTAGTTAGTTCAATGTTAAAATATAATCAACATACATATTTAAATTATATTAATAATTTGCGCATCTAAGTTTTATTTAACTTTAATTTCTAACATTTGATATAATATGGTTAGTCCTTCGTTACTCAATTTGAATTCCCTAAATGTCAAATTAATTTTTAATTCCATATTGATAAGATTGTAAAACCTCGGCATAATGAAAGATTAATGACTTTGTCCATATGATGTTTTCATCCTGGGTATTATAACCTAATCTATTTTCTTAAACTTGTCTCATTGGCATTCGATTCTGAATTATTCCTAAATTTGAATTATTGTCCAAAATTTAAAAAAAAAATGGTTTTGTTTTATAAAATCCAGAAAATCTTAATCAACGAAGTTTTTACTTGACATAAATACATTGCGTACAATGAAGTACACATGCTAAACATCAAGAAAGTTTTATGACGATGAGATGAAGTTTTCAGCCCATTATTTCTTGCACTTTATCAAAATATACATTGTATATATGTAATTTTATGTTATATTATATCCTGTTTATAATTACATGTATTGGTTCTTAAGACGGAACAGTGACAGCAGGCATGGCGTACAGGCTCAGGTAACATCACTACACTTCCTATTCATCACCCCATCTCTGTGGGGTGATGTATTCCTGACAAAGTAAAGCCCTTTCGCGACTTTTTATATATTTTTTAATAAAACCTAATAAAGAGCATTTTATATTCTTTGTAAATATAAATAGGATATAGTTTTTTACAAAAATGTTCACTATATTGATTTTTGTGTTCTAATGTTATATTTACCCTAAGATTTTTTATTTACTTTTGTTTTTCCCCTATTCTGACATGCTATTACTACTATGCCAAAAATAATGAATAATAATTGAGTATACCCCTCGTTATATTTTAATTAAATCGGTCAATTAGTACGGTTTTCATATGACATTAAAAGTACGAATTTCGGGAGATAGGACTATTAACTTTTGTGAATGGCTGTAATTGAAGCGCCTGCAGCCTTCGCTTTGCCGTGGACCTTACTACGCCCTTGCCGTACTCTCAGTCCGTTTCACCCTTTTTCATGGCATGCGGCTCACTATTACCCGATCTGAATGCTAAGTTAAACGAGAATCGCTAAGGCGCATAGCGGCCCGTATAACATGAAAATTAGATCAACTTTCAACGGAGTTATCGTAGCTTCGTGTAATAAGTCATTATCATTATTGCCCAATCTATATACATATATAAAAGTGGATGTTGGCATATCTGTCTGTCCGAACTTAATATATTCCGAAACCGTTTGACCTATCACCATGAAAGTAGGCACATATAAGTATTATTTCGTGGAGAAGGTTTTTATGATATCCGCTTTGTTGTACCTTACCACTCTGCAGCACATCAACTTCTATATCGCTCAACCGATCGCCATAGTTTCTATATAAACTGCTATAGTTTCTATATAAACTCAATATTTAATTTGAATTTGTTATTTTAAATTTAAATGTGTTAATATTTCTTAAAACTGTAAATATCGCAGGAAACGATTATCAGGGGATTTTTCGTATATTTTTTTTTCCTATACCATGATATACACTGTATGTTTTCCGAAATAATCAAATAAATACATAAATGTTCGACCTCGTTATTGTAATCCTATGGCCGCTAATAATTCGAGTCAATCTTATTACAGTGGCTTTATTGAGTGGCGTATGCGCCTCGCGTAGCCGACATCGTGATTAAATCACCCCTTGCGTGACATGAAACATGCAAATTCCGCCTTCAGATAGACGCCAGCGCGGGCTTATCTTGGTTTTTTTTCATTAATCATGTTTATATGCGGAGAGTGGTTCCTCGTGTGACGCCGGAGGAGAAAAAACAGGACAGGCAATATACGCCACACCGGATATAATTCAGCATTCGATTACTTTCGCTCGTGGAGTTATTTTAGTGCCTATTTTTGAGCTACAATACTTTTGGTAAAAATCTCTATTATTTTTCAACCGATCATTGCAAACAAGTTTTAGTGATATTCAGTAGAAAGCAGGATTGATCTTGTTTTGAAAATATAAACATAAAAACATCTTGTTTAAAAACGTAAATTCTTAACGGAAAAATGTTTTTTATATGTTTTCAGTACATGTGTCAAATGGTTAAATAATTATCCACCCGGTGGCATAGCGGTTAGGTCACCGGGTTCGAATCCCGGTTTGGTCTCCATTTTCCGTTGGGATAAAATTAAAGGAATTCCATTTCATTTCCGTCTATCGATTGCAATAACAAGACACATACATGTTACACGCACACTTAAATATAAACATTTCATAGTGGGGGTTGGTTGTAAGAGATTGTCGTATCATAAGAAACCCGCTCATTATAAAATGTTACAATAGAGGATACAAATGATGAGTACATCTTATAGGCACACTGTTATATTACCTATATTCTATTCTTATATCAGTATTTGTATGTTCCTCTTCATTGTTTCCCATATTTAAATTGATCTGTTACATATTGTTGCCCAGAAAAAAATATTTCACGATTTTTTGTTAAATCGTCGCTGAAAATCAATAAAATAAATTTAATAAACAATAATAAATGAAGAGTCGTCGAATCGAAGAATGAACGTGAAATAACGATCAATATCAAGTTTAGAAATTTTTGGTTACTTCATTTATAACATTTACTAACTTAAAAAATGACATTATAGCAAGAGTTTTATTGGGAAAAGATATATTTTGTCTGTAAATAAAATATATACCTAAAGTTCTCAAAAAAAATACTACCTTATTTATACCTCAGAAAAAAAAGAGAAAATTTTCAAAGTCATTAGCCTTGATCAGCCATCACAGTTCTTCCTAAGCGTCAACCGGAGGGTCATTGAGGTATTCCACCTCTGGACTTGACGGCGAAGACTGATCAAGGTCCACCGTTACTGCGTTGATCTTGATCAGTCTTTCCGGTCACACTTTTTCGTCGCTCTTCTGTCCAAAATCGATTAAAATATCGATTCGTGTGGGAACTAGCCACAAGAAAGCATTAGTATCTCATTTTCAGAAAAAATAACATTGATCGTTTTTCTCCATGAGCCTTCAAATAATTAGAATCGTTTTTCTGAAAATCCGTCGACCGCACCGACTCTGGTTCTCAGTTCTCATCCTTAGCATTTGGTTTTGACATGTCGTTCTCGCGCCGCCACTGCACTCGGCCACCACTAGCGCATTGCAACAAATAAATTCAAGTCAAACCAAATGCACCGGAGGCTTAAGCGAAAATGAGTGAGTAGGAAAAAATAAAGGAATGTTGCAACACCCACGACGCACAAAACGCAAACAGTTTTCGATTTATTTTTTTATTTTTCTTTATTTTCCAAACAACAAAAAAGATATTTAGGAATTATTTTAACAGAATTACTGTGCGTCACTCCTAACTAGGCAGTGCCTGTTCCAAGGAAAAAGCCAATTTTAAATGATATTATTTTAGATGTTAAAGTTCAGTTTTATGAAAAGATGCCAAAAAATTGTTATGGCTAATAAAAAAAAAAAAACAAAACAATCATTAAAAAAACAATCGATACCCGCTATGTTATTAACTTGGAAATCGTATAATATAATAAATGTATTATTATTTTTCGTTTAAACCTTTGTTAAACAGAATGCCCTAGTACAGTGATTCCCAAAGTAGTCCAGGTGGACCCATAGGGGTCCACGGAAGACCCAACGGGGGTCTACGTTAGCGTGAAAAAAATGGTGGTTCACAAATAATTGTAAGTCGAAAATGTTGGCTTGACTTTACTTATCAATTATTAAGCATTAATTTCCTTTTTTAAAAACCTCCCTTATTTTTTGAGTAGTGTATTTTAAGAATATCACCGATTGTTACTTGTAAAAACTTGCATATTCGATATTCAGTATCGGGTTGAAACTCAGCCGCGACACAAATTTTCGTCGATGTAATTTTTTGGATCGAGTTTTGGGAATATGGTAGAAATGTCGCGGCAGGGACACGAAACGTTGGACGGCAGTCCAACGAAATCAGTAAAATTTTGAAAGTGGTCTACGAGAAAAAAGTTTGGAAACCTCTGCCCTAGTATAAAAAGTACGACCATATTACGGGATACAGTAGGAGACTTAACTGGCGGAAGACCCAAAAAGGAGAGATACGACAGTCCTCGGTTTGGTGTTCAGAATCTTAGAGGAGGCCCCTCCGAGCTATCTCATAAGTAGCACAGTATACCGAGAGGGCAGTAGACGCACTGTCGAGCGACAGGGTATTGCGGGGATAGGATGGGAGGGAAGTGAGCAGAGAGATACGTCTCGACGAACGCGTTTGGTTAGCGTTGCGCCTATGCGAAAGTTGTTGAATTTCTCAAACGTTTGAATATCTGCGTTGGCGGAGTAGCGGCCATACGCGAGCACTTGGACTCGTGACGTAGCTCACTTCGATTTCAATATTGTTTTAAGGGACGCTATTGTCTGGTATACTGTGTTAGTAGGTTCCATGCTATATCCGCTCACGGGCGCCCTCTGAAATCTGAAGACAAGCTACTGCTCTCGATCCCTGGTAACAGTAGTTATTTCAACTCTCTTTCCTTCTCCGTAGAAAGAGCCCGTCTCTGGAATGCTTTACCCACATGTGTACGGACGGGCCCGAGTTTGTATTGGTCCAAACACAGACTAAAGAACACTTTAAAGGGCTCTCTAGTTGATCAAGCATGCTTGTCAAGCATCGCGTTACGGGAGGGGATCGTAAACCGCAGGAAATATGCAAATATTTAAAAAAATATATATATACGAAAAATGCCTAATTTTGTAGTTTTATACCAGGGAGTCACGTCATTCATCAATCAATTACGTCTAATTAAAGTGACTTCCTGGTATACACTACAAAATTAGGCATATTTGGTAAATATTACAAAAAAAAATCCTGCGGTTTATGATGCCCTCCCTGCCCGCGACGCCAAACTTGTCAAGCATGCTTGATCGTCTAGAGAGCCCTTAACACCCGCTCATAAATTTTTCTCATCCCCTTCACTCCCTATTTCCAGCGTCATTATAGGTTTATTGCATTTTTAAAATTTTGATTTATGTTTGTTTCATTGTCTGCTAGATTTTAATATTTGATACATTCGTTAATAGCTGCCTTCCTAAGTGATTTTAATAATAGCAAAGAGCTGCATTTAATAATAATATTATTTAATTTTTACTGCAAAACATGTTTTTCCATTAGCTGTAAGATATTTCTTAAAGACAATAAGCTCGCCGATTTGTTTGATCAAATACAACGTTTTATTACTATTATTATTACTCGCCGCTTTTATGTTTTGATGGGGTAGTATTTCCTTTGACCGATTCATCCGTGACGGATAGCACGAAGCATGCCTGTCCAAGGGCATATTTTATATGCGAGAACGGAAACTCTGAAATGGGGCGACTGAGCTGGGCACGTGCGGGCCCTGCGTCAAAACTTTCGCAAGACTCTCAATCCGACTCGCCGAAGCACGCAGCAACGCTGACTGCTTGTGTTAACTTCGTAATTTAATATCCCAACTACCGTGGTAGAATAGAGCTCAGAACGAGCGCTGTGTGCTATCATAATCTCCGTGATAATGTTATCTAGAAAAATAATGTGAATGAGGTAACAGTATTTGCCATAAATTTGAGAGAAAAGTTTACTTGAACATGGTTGTCGACTGTTATTTTAATCTATATATATAAAACAACGTCGGGTATGCTCGAACACTTATAACTCGAGAACGGCTAGATCGATTTTCATGGTTTGTTATTTGTAGTATTTGTCTCCGACCCGAATAGCAGACTAACTATTGAAAACAAAACTTGGACAATTGACGAAAAATTAAAATAAAAGAAAAAACGTTTTCCCATACAAAATGTAAATCCGTGTTTTTCTCATAGTCAGTTGTACGTGGCATGTTCACATGTCGGCAAATCATCCGCTTTATTTGTTCTTGCGCCTGATAAAAAAGCAAAAAATGTTGTATATCACAAGGTGCTTCAATGAAGAGAATTAAACCGAGTGGATCCCATGCTGCACAATATGTAAATATGTAGTTTAATTCAATCATGTCTTGCTAACACGCGATTGATAGACCTAATTTTTGTACTTTTATATTTCTTTTTGTGTTATTATCTTAAAAGTAGTGAACTTAATATTTATTTTGTATTCATTGTAGTACTTTCATGAAATCATAAATTAAATTCAGCTAATCTGTACCACGACATTCATTGACTGTTATATAGGCGGTACGAAGTACACGAAGTAAATGTTTGTTTTTAAACAAGCTTTACTTTCCATCGGGGAGTTCCAGTGGAAATTTCTTGGCTCCGTCTCCAAATCCTCGCCATCATGTGTAATTGAAATTATGACAACAAATTGTACTGCTTTTGTATATGTGGTGAGCAGGACTTCCGTTTACAGTAAAAAATATATAGGTACAGTATTCCCTCTATAATCCAGCACCTCACTTCTTCGGCCCTGGCAGTAATTCGGCGTTTTTTTACAGGCTATAGTGGGGGTGGTTGACCTGGCGTCATCTACATAGGTAGATGACGCCAGGGTCCCACAATACAAGACACAAGTCGATATATACCCATAATTATATACCAACAACGTCACGATTTTAAATGAAAACTCAATATAGAAGCATACTAACAATAATAAATAATATAACATATCAATAACCTTTTTAATAACGCTATGTACTAACAACTCACAGTGCTCATTCGTCGAGTGTATCAACCATAATGTTACCAGTCTTTTGTAATATGCGTCATTTCGAATGACTGTTTCCTGGCTTAGTTGCATGTTAAATAAATTATGGAGTTTCTTCGCTAGGTAAATATAATGTCTTTGTCCAAACATTGTTCTCATTCTCGGTTGTACATGTCTTTCTGTCTGGTGTCGTGTCTATGAACGACGTTACTGGTAGGCTTGCCGTTGTACCGTTGGGGTTCGTTCCTGTAGCACATCACGACCTGCCGTACGTATAGCTGTCTTGTATCCAACACCATGGAGTCCCTGTAGAGCTGGACATACATATATGTATACAATAAAACATAGCTTCTGCCGTTTAAATGCGTCATTAATAGTGATTTCCAGTAATACGGCGTTTTCAGTACTCCGGCAGTGCTCTGGTCGGATTTCTACTGGTTGACCGAGAGACCAATGTATATGGTTGTACTAGTGTTCAACGTTAGTAGATTTTTATCTAGACATTTTTTCACGACTCCGATTCCATTTTGTGCGTGAGTATACGTCGTACCAAAAAAAAATCCCGATAAAAATAAGGACAGTATCTTTAGCAAAGGACATTTTGCTTCCCCTTTTTGCAATGTTACATTTGTGGAGTCATTTATATAGATTTTTTTTTACTTAAAGATCGCAATATTAGCGCAATATTAGAAACTGTAGTATATTATCGCATTCGCACTATTAGATTCTTCATCCTAAACAGATAGAGAGCACCGCAGCCGAGTATTTCTTAAAATAAACGCTGCCTAACTAGGCCTAGGCCCGTACTAAAGCAAGCGTACCAAGTAAAACATGGCTTTTGCCTACTTCAAATTACCTACTATTAAAATATATTAGGTATTTAAAAGTAAACTTTTACAAATATTAGTTTTCAAATCGAATAATGCTAAAACATAACTAATAGTAATAATCTAGGTAGGTACATATTAATCATCAATCATCAAAAGTCATTGTTATGTCAATGTGTCTTTCAAGTCAGTCTACGATTAATAATTAGAAATATCCATAATAAAAAACGTAATAAAATGAATAGTTTAAGGAATATTCAGGAGAAAGGTTAAACAATAATTATGGACGCAATAATAACATAAGAATAAATAGTTAAAAATGGAATTGAAATAGTCAGAAGATAAAATTATAAATAACGTATGCATATGTAGTTAGGCAGACTTTGTGAATAATGTTTTTGGAAAATTACTTAGGAAAATAAATTTATTCTTATTCTATTCTTATATTACAAGTTAAAATATAATTTTGAATATTATCGAATTCAAAAATAACAGGAACACATAAACAATGATTTAAAAAAAAAGCTAAATAAAAATGAAATAAATCTACGAGTGTCAAACATTTGGTGGCTACAGTACATGCCATCAAACATTGGTGCTAACAGTATTAGATTTAAATAGTAAAGGGATAGATTAAAAAGCAAAGAAGCAGGGAACCCATTGCAGACCATACCTACAGACTCTGACAGACTCGTGACAGACTTTATTTAAAGTCAATATTCTAAAACTTTACTCAAGTACCTACTGGAAAATATCGACCGCACGGGTAGTTTTCACGCCGGCAGCTCTTTGTCGATTGGTGAAACTGAATCCCCATTATACGCGTTCGTGTATCGAAGCGATTTGTCAAAGTAGTTGCCCCGAGCGAGATTCACAATCTCGAAACGAAGAAAAGGAGGAAGTTTAAGTGAAAGGTTTTGTAACTAAAAGGACGTTCCGTCCGATCGCCTTCCGCCTGAAAATTGATTTATCATCACCCTGATACGACACCCGACATTTTTCTTAGCTACCGAGGATTTATTCGCTTTTTGGGACCGTATCGCGTGATGTAATTACCACAAATAGCCAATTTTATCGGTCTCTGAGTGGTTTCGAGGTTTAGTTTTTTTAAAGCACTCGGTAGGAATTCGTACACTTAGTAAAGTAAAAATTAACAGAAATGACTAATAGAATATATATATATATATATATATATATATATACATTTATCTATAATCTACAGCATATTAACACATTATTTTCGGGAAACGAGTAAACTCGTCATACCCCTTTTTATATAAGTATATCGAGTAAACTCGTCTCCCGCGTTTTACTAAAACGCGGGAGACGAGTTTACTCGTTTTGTTGCGCGAAGCGGTAAGGCGCGGGAAACTTGTAAAAACAAGAGGCTCTAAACGGGTGGGGGGTTGTGCGTTATCTATTGTCGGCGGTACCCGATCTATCTACCTGCCTATACAATGAGTTTGAGATGGAACAAAAAATAATAACGGTAAAAGGAAACAGCCAGAATATTGAAATTATTTTATTACGTGATGACTTTATGATTTTATTACCTGAGACGTCTTTTTAAAGTAAAACACTGAAAGTTTCATTTAAAAATATCAAATAGATCGTAAGATATGAATATTTTACGGAAAGCCTAATTTTGGCACGAAAATTTTTAAAAACACCCGCGCTACGCCGCATTTCGCGGTAAAATGCCCGACTACATAGGGTTAATATGTAACTCATTTATTTAGTATAATTGGTACACAAACAATACTCTAATAACATTGATTATCATTAATATTTTTACATGATTACTAATTAGAGTAAATTATGGGTACTCCGCATGCTTAGTTAATAATTGCATATTTGCCGTATATCCTCAGATTCACAAAAAAATACCAGTATAAAAATGGTTATCCCTAAAAATTATATAAAAAATAAAATTTTTGAAATAAGTTTACAGTAAATTTCAAAATTAATATCTTTCATGTACAGATTTTGTAGGTAATATATTATATTTCTATTGATTCTTTATTATAAGGCTTTTAAACAAACTTGTATTACATATGGCCTTATTCTGCGTATGTTTAAAATGTTTGCCCTGGAACAAATTATTACTTAGTTGGGCGGCACAAGACTATCATCATATAAGCGTGATATAACTTGTTGTGGGTTTATTAATTTTGAAGTTAAATTGTATTCCTTGTTTAAGTGTAAATATTAAATATGATTTCTGTTATGCTTGTTTCAAATTATGTACATTACCATAAATAAATAAAATAAAATAAACAATATTTTGCGATATTTTCCATGAAAATTCTTCTATAATTTCGTAAAATATCATATAGACGATAGTACTATTGGTTCCTTATCTTTGAAGTTGCTGTTCTAAAAAGGAAATTTAAAGTCAAAAACATTGTATGAAAAATATATATTTTATTAATAGAAATATTGACCTCTATTATGTATGCAGATGTGTAATTTTAATGGGAGTTGCTTAATTCCTCTGCTGTAAAACTCTCGTGGATAGCAACCAATTAAAGCTTTTTTCGATTTTTGTTTTCCACTTACTCTTCAAAGTTGTTTTTTTTCCATGTAAAAAGTTAGTAAAATTCTGAAAAAAGGTGAAATTCTATTGGAGCAAGGTCTGGCAAGTACGGTGGGTGACCAATAGTCTCCAGTCGCAACTCCTGCAACTTTACGACTGTTTGCAATGAAATCTGTGGTTATACGTTCTCATGCAGAAGCAGTGGCAATGAGCGATTGACCAGGCTCAGTTATTTAATCACGAGCTTCTCCATCATTGTATGCATTCTTAATAGTACACATTTACGGTAACTGTATAACCAGACTGCAAGAAGCTGTCTGGAAGCTGTCTTTTGGGAGCTAATGGGCCCTTGGTGAGTTGGCCACGAAGACCCATTTTGTTCAGGGTTGGTTACACTCACGGGTCAACACCCATCCGGCGGCCTCCACGCATGAAGAGCGAGCCCGGGCAGGACTCTGGGATTAGGGCTAGTTTCCCCTAGGAGTCAACCTTCTGGCGCTCCTGGACGGTCTGCGCACCGTACGACGTAAGCCAATCGATTGTGCATTCTGACTTACAGTCGGAGGAGTCTGGAAGCAGTACTGTTTCCTATAGAGCGGGGGTGGTTGCTGACCTTACGGCGACTGCTCTTGAAACGACCATCAGGTACCCGATCCCGGGTGAACAGCCGGGCATAGGACGCTGTGGTCCGCAATAGATTCGGTTTACACCGTTTCACCGCTTCGTAAGGAGGGGACCGCACAAGCGACCTCGTTCCGTAACCAGTCGAGAGACCGGAGTAATCTGGTCGCATTTGGAAGTAAGGGCGTGAGTGAAAGCCCGCTGGGTAACATATTTGGTTATCTCGCGGATAATGCCTTGGCCTCTTACGGGCATGTGGCGGAGCTTGACGGTGGACTGGTTTGTCGAAGTCTTCTGCGTTTCCCTTCACGGGAGATAGAACGACCAATCGTTAAAACTTTCTGAGGTGACGGGTTCGCCAGTTGTAGTTGACAGCTCTATTTGTCCAATCTGAGTGGCCTCATTTGCCCCCACTTTCCAAAGACAGCTGGACACACTCAATAGAGTGTGTCCAGAGTGTGTCTTCCAAGACACACTCAATAGAGCTGTTGTCGCCTGCCCTTAGAAACGACCCATTGACCACCCGGGGCATAGGACGCACCGGACCCACGACGACCCTACGCTCGTAACACGTATAGGCTCGCGGAAGGGACCTCGAGATGCGGCCATTCCAATGAAAGGTGTAATCCATTCAAAATTAGTAAAGAGGGAGTGTGGGAGCCCCACTGGCTTGTCAATGCTCTTGCTGTTTTTAAGGTGGGCCTCTGTTAGGCCGGGAAGGAACTGGATCAGTAGATTGTTCTCGTCACTAAAGTCTTTAGGACATATCTCATGGTGACAAGACGATAAGGTCATTACAACATATAACATCCTGAGATTGCGGGTTTATCCGCAGTAATTGTCAAAATTGGAGCCTTTCAGCGACAAAACTCCAAAATTTAATACCATTATATAATGTGTGCAACAATAAAAAGCGTGTTCCAACTTAAAATAAATTATTCCGCATCTGAAATGTTGTTTCTCAAAGAATAGCTACGTACCGATTAAAATTGATATATCAAAATCATCAACTGAAGCAAAAACAATGATTTAACACATTGACTGTCAGTGTAGTTTTTAGGATTCTGGTCTGGAAATCCAATCTTATTATATTATTAAAGGATCTAATGATAGAATAAATTGATCATTAAAAACGTAATGGATGTATTATTTCAATAAAGTAATTCTGAATCGTTTCATATTTGTCTGTGCAACAAAATATTCTCGCTAACGCCAAATACGAGTTATCTCCTAGTTGGCAGTCGATGCGTTAATGTTAAAATAAATCTCGTTATTTACTCGTCAGGCCAGCAAACTAAACACCAGAATTAAACAAATTAACCAGATGTCGCTTGTTATGCCTGTGATATCCCTTAAGCCTATGGTAAAGGTGTAATATGTATATTTGTATGGTAATATCTTCAAAAGCAACGAGGCAGTAATTCCTCTGCCATTAATACTGGTATCGCCAACCGAAATTGGCGGGCCAATCGAATAAATATGTCGAAAAGCCCTTATTTGTCATCACGACGTCAAAAGCTAATCAAACAAACTCAAACAATCACAAAAACAAAAAGAAACAAATCAAACAAACTAGTGTACTATCTACTGTCATCATTATCGATAGGTCTAACAGACGAGAGGCAAAAAAGTGACGTCATTTAATGTCAAATAACTAAACATATTTGTACTCCTGGATTTCTCAGAAGTAATTGGCTACCGGGAGTCTGGTTAAACGCCAGTCTGGTTAGCGGGAGCAGTTTTCGCAACTAGTCTGTAGGATAGTGAGCCCGCGTCGTACCGGGCCCTTTATCTATAGAGTGGGCCCAAAAGTTAAGTGGATTTGGAATATTCATAAAATAATAAAGATAAATATAAAATTACACGATAAAAATATATTATTATGTAGATTAAAAATGAAATCTGGGTGAATAAATGGTATACCATAAAAATATATGTACATTAAAATAGAAATCTGAGATAATTTTTTTTTAAATAACATCATCCACAAGTCAACAATCTCACTGCAAACTCTCTCCTAATCTGCTTCTCAAATAGGTAAATAGTCGCTGAAACATTGCGCGAGGAACAGTGACAATTTCTTCTGAGATATTGGCCATCAGCTGGGCAGTCGTGGCTGGATTATTGCAGTAAACTCGACTTTTCATGTATCCCCAAAAAGAAAAGTCAAATCTGGTCTCCTAGGAGGCCATGGAATATTGCCTATGCACGATATGAGTATGCCCGCAAACATCTTTTTACGACTGCCAATGAGTCATTAGACGTATGGCAGATAGTATACGGTACAATTTCAGATCTTTGGTTAAAATGCGACGCAAAGCTTTTCTCGATAGGGCGAGCTCAGCTGATCGCTTTCGAGTTGATAGTCTGAGATCGCGTTGTACGGAAATCCTCATTTAGTTGTTTGCCTCTTTTCTTCTTGTTGACCTTTTAAGGTTCCCACAGGTTTTTGATTGAGAGTCGAAACAGTATATTCGAATTCTCTGCCCACGACCTAATCTCACTTTCACTGGACACTGCTTTAGGTCATGTCGACGATGAACTACAGTGCACACATCGCCATTTCGTAAAATTCTTTTACACAGAACGCACCCGTGAAAATATTCATCGACTTTTCGCGTCTAAATTTCCAAACATCGAGCTACTTTTCCCTACCTCTTGTGCACTGCTCCCGCACCGCTTCCTGTCCACCCTAGAACGGGCTAGTCCCAGAAGGGTGACAGAATCAAATAAGCAAAAGGTTTTGCCATTTGGTTCCTGTTATTTTTGTTCGTAAAATCAATGCGTTATTGTAATAAATTCTTAAATAAGTAAAAATAAATAAATAAAATACCATTCCAACGCAATTGCGTTTTAACACGACTGCCCAACAAAAAAAGAGTGTAATGTGTTCAGCGTTCATCTGTGTATGTTTTCCGCTTCTTTATTCCACCATACGTCTAAACGCTTAAACACATTTATAAATGATAGATAGATAGATAGATAGATTTTATTCGAAGTAGACTTACAGTACTTTCCGAACGTCTTATGTTTCTAGACATTTATGCCTTGCTTGTAGGCTTTACCATTGATTACTACACTATATAATCAATGGCTTTACTTAATAGTAATAATAATAATAACACTTTACAAATGGTTTTCATAGCTATGTTACACAAACATGACTTGACCAGATCAATGTATCGCTTAAAAAATCTTCAATTTTATAATAGCCTTTAGAGCACAAAGTATCTTTAACAATTTTTCTAAATTAAGTGTCTGGTAAAAGGGTTAGTTCTTCAGGCAAAGTGTTATAAAAGCGAACACCGTCTCCAATGAAAGATTTACTCTCTTTTGCTAACCTAGAGCCCGCAATGGCTAGTTTATTCTTAATGTGTGTTATTGTTAGAATCGTTATGTCATCCCAAGTCATGCCGCGACCGCTTGCTCTATATAAGGAGAAAGCAGCGTCTTCAATATAAATCGCTGTGTTACGCGTTTGTTGACAGTTATCAAGTAAGTAGCTGTCTAAATGTACAAATGGACAAATGTCAATAAATTAAGATGAATATATTCAATTCAATTTAATTCCTTATTGAGAAATCACACAGTATTACAGTAATAATATTTTTTTAATGAATGCAGATTTACAACAAATAAAATCGGTTACGGATTTCAATAAAATTACATAAATTACGCTTTTTTTTAAACTACTTAATAAAACTAATGTACCTTCAATTTTAAAACTACTTAAGAGTCTAGTATGCAGGGTGTGTGTGTATGTGTTTGTGGGAGTGTGTTGTAAGTGTGGAGTGTCAGCGTGTATGATATTAGTAATGGCGTATATAATATATAATAATAATAATAATAATCAATAAAAATAGCTAAAAACGAATAGTCAGCTTATTGTATCGGCTAGGGTTTGATTTACGGAGTATTTGTATATATATATATATATATATATATATATATATATATATATATATATATATATATATATATATATATATATATATATATATATATATATATATATATATATATATATATATATATATATATATATATATATATATATATATATATATATATATATATATATATATATATATATATATATATATATATATATATATATATATATATATATATATATATATATATATATATATATATATATATATATATATATATATATATATATATATATATATATATATATATATATATATATATATATATATATATATATATATATATATATATATATATATATATATATATATATATATATATATATATATATATATATATATATATATATATATCTTAATATATATAAATTACGTGTCACGTTGTTTGTCCGCGATGGACTCCTAAACTACTTAACCGTTTTGAATCAAATTTGCACACAATGTGCAGTTTGATCCAACTTGAAAGATAGGATAGCTTACGTCTTAATTTATAGTCGCGATATTATTTTATTGCAATGTCTATTATTTGACATTCGCAATTATCTGTTAGTTCCAAACGATTTTAACAGATGGCGTTATCTATTGAGTAATCCATAGATGGCGCTGCTATGTTAAACCTACAAACGTCATAGTCGGCCAAGCGTTATTCTAAATTCAAAATATTGTGAAGGTAATACAGTGAAATTATTCCTGCTTTTTAATTATTTGTGCTTCATTGTTCAAAACTCTTTAATTAAAATATATACATGTAAGTATTATCACATAGTTATAAAAGTGGAATAACTGCAGTATAGGAACCTCAGTCCAATTTTTTTCATTTTAATGCTAAATCTGGAAGAAAATTGTGTCGGTCGCTATAAATAAGCGAGATATAGGCATTCAAAATTTAAATTTTAAAAACAGGCCAAAATAATATAATATAAAAATGGATGTTGGTATATCTGTATGCCCGTCTGTCCGAGTTTAATAGACTCCGAAACCGTTTGACCGATCACCATGAAAGTTGGCATATATATGTATTTTTTCATGGTTAAGGTTTTTATATATATCCGCTTTGTTGCAACTTTCAACTAGACGGCGCTGCAGCACACCAACTTCTATACTGCTCAACCGATCGCCAAGAAAATTGGTATACATTGGTATTTGAGAAAAGATATAACACGGGCAACGCCGGGTAATACCTCTCGTATATATATATATATATATATATATATATATATATATCATGTTTAGCGTCAATTAAAAGTCTGACTGAGTACATTCCGGAAATATAAACCGCAAATATTTCATACAAACCGTAATAAAAATAATTATAAATAACGACAGTCGTGTTTTTTATTCTTATAAATGGAGTTCATTGCAATAGATTTCCCACTTCATGACTCGAATACAGTGATTTGATTGACATTCGTTACACGTATGAAACAGCCACCAAAGTGAACGGGGGGTAGTCTGGCGAAACGTCAGGAGAGTTAGGTTAAGTTTTTCGTGTCTAAAACATTTCAAGTGATTGTTGTGAGTTAATAGCTTTAATGTTGTTTCTCTTTTCAGGTGAGTATAATAAAAACATGTACTGTAAAAACGGAAACAATGTAAATGTAATAAAACTCTCTCTTAGGTTAGCTTAGTTTATCTGGGCTTTTTCTCGCACTTGGCCTCTTGATTGGGCCGTTGTGCGTGGCTCATGTTTCTATTTATGTTACTCCAGCCAACCCAGGCTGTCCCAGAAGGTTAGCAGCCTGTTTGGGTTGCTACAGGCCTCCGGGACAGATGCTGGAGATTGTAGTATTTTTGCCCGTTGCTCTGCCACGCTCCTGCATTCCATGAGCACATGCTGTGGCGTTTCTTCTTCCTCCATGCATCCTCTGCATAGAGGGCTGTCTGTCACACCTATGGTTAACAGGTGTTTGTTTAGGGGACAGTGGCCTGTCATAGTACCTATGACTTTACGGATTTTGTCCCTTTTTAATCTGGTGAGGTTGCGGGCAAGTTTTTTAGATGCTTCCGGAACCGCATTCTTTGTTTGTCTACATCCTGCGTTTTTTTCCAGTCTGTAAGGTGTGTTTCGTCGGTGTGTGTTTCGTCCAGTCTGTAAGGTGTGTTTCGTATGGGCATCAAGGGTTCCGGTCCATATACCTACTATTTTTTGATCCCCTTTTGGCCAGTTCGTCTGCCGCATCGTTGCCCAGTGAGTCGCTGTGCCCTTTAATGCATTGCAGGGTCACGTAAAACTCTCTCTTTTCAGAGCAACTCAATATCGTCTTTTATTTACGACAACCACATTCTTTATAATATATTTTCTTTTTCAGTCGACGGGCTCTGTGAAAAGACCGTGACGTCTTCTACTATTCATTCTGTTGGGGGCTTCTCGTAAGACGGGCCTGGCTTTTAGTTAGAGCGTCACAGGTCTGAGCGCCCTGTGACAGGTCTCGTCGTGAGGCGCCTGACGGATCAGGCATCTTATGGTGATAGGGTGAGACTGGAGAACGTACTGGCATCTGCTATGGCGATGACTGCTGTGCCGCAGTACCCGCGCTGGTGATTCGCTAATCGAGCACACTGCGCTTTTTTAAAGTTAAGCCCACCCGTTATATACCCACACATGGTGACGTCGACCCTGCCAAATAAAGTAATAACGATCACGGGAGCTTTACAATTACCTTAGGGAATTTCTCCCTCCGAATTTAAGTGGGAGGATCTCCAAAGCGGGCGCTGCATAATTTATGACTGTAAAGTTAAGCAAGGAACTCGTTAAGGGAATCTTCGTGTAGAAATCGCTTCGCGCCGACGGGTTTTCAGCTGTGCTCAGAAATTTCTCAAAAAAAAATAGTTTGCTGAAACTTCTCAATCTGAAAGGGAATATTTTATTAAATATTAGCGAGTAAAGGGCGCCCATTAATATCACGTAGGCACAAGAGGGGCGGGGGGAAAATCTCACCAACACTAATTTAGGTAGTGGGGGGGGGGGGGGTAAAGAAAATCTCATGACAACTTTACTAAGTCACCTTTTTTAATATGAAAAATAGATGCATTCAAATTGGTTGATATCCTGAACGTCAGGCAAGAGACTGTAAATTTTAAGGCTGGCGAGAGCTGGACAGAGTCGTGTCGTGGATAGGTGGGATCGAAACCTTTGAGGGAAGACCTCGGGCGCTCCTGAGCGGTTTGCACATCGGATGGCGTTAGTTAATCGACTGTTGGTTAATCAAGGTATCTGGAGAAGGTATGATACGTTTCCTAAGCTGCGGAGATGGTTGTTGACGTGATGTGTGAGGCGATTCCGTGTGGGGTGAGGGGTAAAGGGCGCCACGGTCCGCGATAAATTCGAATTGAATTATCGCTAACATCAGGTAGACGCCGCGCAAGCGTTTTCGAATCCGTGACCAGACTGTAGGACGGAGAAATCCAACCAAATCTGATAGGGAGGGCGTGAGGTCGGCCCGCTGGTTTTACTTCCCAGTACCTCGCGATAAGGCATTGGACTCTCGCGGGCTCGTCGGTGGAGCTAGACAGTGGACTGCTTTTGTCCGACAAGTCTTGACTTTCACCCGACGACCTGATGTCGTTAAAACTCCCTGGGGTAACGGGTTCGCCCTTTGTCTTGACAATTCCAGATGTGTGTATCAGTGAAATCGTCAATGGGACGCTGGATAGCCCATACATAGTTTCGAGCATCGCTCTGAAGGTGCCACAACGTGAAACCCGATCTATAACTTCCTGTCCACCCTAGAACGGGCTAGTCCCAGTTGGGTGACAGAAACAAATAAGCAAAAGGTTAAGGTTTTGCCACTCGGTTCCTGTTATTTTTGTAGGCTAATCAATGTTTTATAGTAATTAATTCTTAAATAAATAAATAAATAAATAAATAAATACAGTTATTCGAGCCCCCGAGACGACATTCTAACTACACGCGCAATTCAATGCTTAACTGATTGCCACGTACGTATAATGATAAATTCACAGGGCTTGACATTTATAGTAGAAACAAAATTAGCTTCAAATCGGCAGTACAAACCGCCCTTGAAGCAGCAGCGACAACTGCCAGCAATTATTGATTTGTAATATGTATGTATAAATATAATATAACTTATATATGTATTCCCATTTACTTATTTTGAATTTATGTTGTACAGATATGATTTCTATGTTTGCGGGTAACTCTACAACTTTTGCGGTCATTTGACATTTCTTGGTTGGTGGGGATGAGTCCTTGCCGCGTGAACTTGGACGTTGAGTTCTCCTGGCAAAGTTACATTTTAGACAACGTTACATTGGCCATCTACAAATGCATCGGGAGGACTGTCGTTTATTTCCGCGCGGTATAGATCCGTTTTCTCTCAACTAATAAATATTTACGGATGTATTGTATTTTTCGTTTCATAATTTAGTTTGTAAAATATTTTTCAAATAATTTCGAACGGCGAAGTTATAATCGGCATAAGAACATGTTTTTTTAAGAATTATGTATCTAATTATAAGTTCATGCTGTTACTTACCTAAATAAATAAAATAATTAAAGAAACAAAAATCAGGTATTCCCTTTAGCAGGTATCCACGCCTGGTACCCTTATACTGACTGACATAAAATACCTAATTCTAGCGTGCACGTATAGGCAACAACAGGCAGTAGGCCGAAAACGCACCGTACAGTAAAATACAATAAAATAAACTTTCGGTGCGGGCGATTGGCGACTGTACTAGGGACTAGAGACCCACGGTACTTCTCTCTCACACCCCACTGACGATACATCCACACCCCTGAGTCCAATCTTTTCGTAAACTAACTAACGTGCTACACTTTGGTTACTAATGGTTCAGCGCAGCTTGGGCACCGAGCGGCGTCAGCCAATCGATTGTTCATTCCGACTGACAGCCAGGGGAGCCTGAAAACAGTCGGTAACAGAAAACGATCATTCGGCTACCAAATACCGGGTGAAGAGCCGGGCAAAGGATGTCGTGGTCCGCGATAGATTCAGTAGACACCGTATCACCGATACGTAAGGGAGAGGACCGCGCAAGCGACCTCGATCCTGTAACCAGTCAGTAGGTAGGAGGTATCGTGATGGTTAATTCCAGAAAGAGATATCCTTCCATAAAAAAGTGAGGGGGCGAGGCTGCCCGCTGTTACTTTTCCCGGTGCCTCGCCGTAAGGCGTTGGTCTTTGGCGGGCATGTTGGCATAGCTAGACAGTAGGTTTGTATTGTCTCTAATCTTCTACGCTCATCCCACGGCTAATAGAACGATCACATATCGTTATATCAACTAGTTTAATAATCAAATAATAATAAATAAAATAAATTTTTGTTATCAGGCTGTTCCTCAGTGCATTTTAGGCTATTTTAGGGACCTCTTGTATAAGCATACTCAAAGCGACTTAATATAACTTCTAGTATATCACTTTGGACATGCTTCCAAGTTCCAGACATTTGCCACTGTCTGTATTTTCATATATTGATTAACATTAAGCCTAATTCTTGTTATAGTCGACGAAGATAATAAACAGCTCGTTATTGTATTCTGTGGTGTCTTATGATATGGTCGTTTGTGTTAAAGTTTCTACTCCCACTCTTTCTGTGGCCGTAGTGCAAGACTCTGGAACGACCTCCCAGCAAATATACAAAACCCGCCTTCGTTAGAACCATTCAACAATCGCCTTAATAGATTAGTACTACTTTTCTATACAAGTAACAATTTCTTCCCTTTCTCTCTCCTTCCTCTCCCAAATTCCTATCATTGATATTTTTTTTTATTTTAAGTAAGTATAGTAATTTGTTTATTATGCAGACACACCGCATAACTAAAGCTGTCGACTACAATGGGCAAACCCGTGACTTTAAGAAGTTTTAACGATATTAGATCCTTCTGTCTCCCGTGATACGAGGGCAGAAGACAGGACAAAACAGTCCACCGTCTGTTTTTGCCACATGTCCGTACGCCTTGCCACGATATAGCCAGGTTAATCAATCAGAGGGTCGGCACTCGCGCCCTTACTACCAGTTGCAACCAGATTACTCTGGTCTCCCGACTGGTTACAGGTTCGAGGTCGCTTGCGCGGTCCTCCCCCTTACGAAGCGGCGATACAGCGTCTGCCGAATCTATCGCGGACCACGGCGTCCTTTATCAGGCTTTCATCCGGAATCGGGTAGCCGATTGATCGTTTCAAGAGCAGTCGCCGTAAGGCGAACAACTACCCCCGCTCTATAGGAGACAGTACTGTTTCCAGGCTCCACCGACTGTCAGTCAGAATGCACAATCGATTGGCTGATGCCAGAAGGTTGACTGCTAGGGGAAACTGGCCCGCAGGGCAGAGTCCTACCCGGGCTCGCACTTCATACGTGGAGACCGCCGGATGGGTGTTGACCCGTAAGTTTGACCGACGCTGGACCTATGGGTCTTAGTAAACAACTGTAATAGGGCCCATGTTTTAAATAGTCGTTATAAAAAAATGCTCTGTTCGTGAATTATAAGCAAAAAACAAATTGAAATGATTTTTTTGCGGTTTTTCGTGATTCCTGAAGTTAGCTCACCTCTGGAAAGGCCGCAAGAGTAAAAATCGGATTCAGCGTCCAAAAATATATATGAAACCGTTGAAAAAAACACTTCCGGATTTTTTTCCTGAAAAAACACCCCCATGTGCTTGGAGTAATAGTAGTATATTTATTATGTATTATTAACTGTGGTATATTCTGACACGTTCAGGACGATAATTAATGCGCTAATTGGATACCGTAACACGCGCACTAAACAGAAAACTGTATTTTTCGCTGTGATTTTACGGTCCAGGACTGCTAAATCCGTTAGCAGATAATTGGAAAACTGCTCCCTCTCTAGCATATAGGTACGCCCTGTCATTTTTCGCCTCACGTGCCGTGTCAACGTGGTGCAATTTCCTACGCACAAAGAGTCGCCGGCGCCGACAGGGCCCCTCGTACCCCGTAATCCTAGCTAGGATTTTACGTTTCGTCGCTCAAATAAAATTTGCAACTCATCGCGGCACCATGGCACATTTTACTATACAGGGTGCCAGGCACCAAATGTTACAAATTTATTCGAAATTCGCACTTAAACCGTATGGTTATAGCTGACTAGCAATTAAAGAGGGGTACCACCCTAAACAACACCTCGCATAATCAAAATAAAAGATGGGAAATTATGCAGTTTAGCTTTTTTTTTTTTTTTTTTATTCAGAGAAAAATACATTTTTTTAAACATTAAAATCTTGCCAAACTGGTATACAGTTTGTTGGCGAGACAAACTCTTATTTTTCTAGTCTTACAATTCTAATTTTGTGATATAAATAGAAATTAATAATATAAAAAACAATGCACAGCAGTATTATCAACTATTGGCTTTACTACAGGCTTAAATTGGGCCAGTATTAGCTTAAATTATAGAAACAAGCTTAAATTATAGAAACGGCTATTTAAGGTATTTAACAAGCTTAAATTATAGAAACTTACAACAAATTTAATTATGACCACTAATTTCACTATAAACATACAACAGGTAGTCTTTTAATCTCTTTTTAAACATCTGTTTGCTCATGCTTACACAGTCTTCCTCAGATAAAATAGTATTAAAAATTCTTGGAATGAGATACTTTAACGTCCGTTCATCATAGTAGTTGTTCCCTCTTGGTTCTTCAAATCTTTTACGGACTTTTTCTCTAACATTCCTATTGTACTGTATTGGTATTTGAAATTCTGAATTTCTTAAATACTCTATTGCTAGTAAGTATGTAAATTTTCATGTATAGGTAATATATCGCATTGCTTAAGTTATAGTTCTTTTTGCCTTATATAACTCTGCCTTATAAAAAACTATATTAGCCTACCGCCAAACAGGAGTCTAAGATGTTTTTTTTTAACTAACTTATCCTGCCGACATAAAGGTGTTTGAAGAATACTTGAAAAAACTTACTTACCTCTATACAGTTGTTTTGGGCTTCTTTAAATTCCTATATCTTGCTTATTTATAGAGATATAGCAAAGATTTAAACAGATTCGGAATCATTGTGGTAACTGTAGCGGGCTGATATTAAAATAACATATAGAGGAGTTTGCTAAACTGTATAATGTATATCAAATATGTGTTAACTACAATTTTATACGAATAGTCAGATAAGAGTCTAAAGATGCATGTGAAGTGCAACGTTTTTCGTTTCCTATAGGATTGGGCTCAATACATAGGGCGATTTTTGTACAATAAATGGACGCAGGAGCTTAATTTCGAACTAATATAAGGTGAACAACAGTTATGATGTTTAATCGAAAATTAATGGATGCCAGCCATGCCTACAATTTTCCCTGCGTCGAATGATTCGGAGACGTGCAACTGCTTAGGGTTGCCAGGACCTGTATGACCTGTATACACTGACGCCCACGGCGCGCAAACTATCCAGGAGCGCCCGAGGAGCGATTCCTAGGGAACTGGCCCGCAGGCCAGGGTGCTACTTGGGCTCGCACTTCTGCGTGGTGGCTGCCGGATGGGTGTTGACCCGTATATTTGGCCGACCCTTACATACATGGGCCTAACTGCAACAGCGCCCATTAGCTCCCAAAAGCTACATAAAGAAACATATGTAGTTTACAAGCCATAGCAGATGGCATTACTTCAGGCGTTGGGAATACCAAAGAGTACGAACACCCGCCTCTAGGGGACGCCCGCTGTCATTTGCAGATTAAAATACGGAAATTAAAATTTTGATAATCGGAAGAAAAACCCTGCTGTGAAAGGATAAATCGTGAAGCAAAATTGAATTCTGCGAGGAAGAAAATGATTTTTATATTTAATCGGGAAAGGTAAACTGAGGAAATTAAAAAAATAATGAAACAGCTGGGCTGGATCGGCGTCAATGCCCTTTGCGCGGTTGAAAAATAAAAGTTATATTAAAATGATCCTAATAAACGGTTAGTTGTGTTCTTTATGAGCATGCACGAAAACAAATAAGTTATAAACTCATAAATAAATACTTACAATCAAGAAAACAAACTCACGCATGATACCGAAGCATACGCGAGACTTTAATGAATGCTCAATCTTCATTAACAATCTTCATAAAGCGTGTAATTAAATTCAATTTAGATTATTCTGCATAGAATTTGCTTTTCTATTTTAATAGATTATTCTCCCTGACTATAATCACATTAGTATATTTTGATTATTTGTGTGTAGGTAATATTACAGCCATGACAGCTATCATGATAGTTATGTTTTTAATAATTTTAGCATTTAATTTTGTGACGCGTCCAAGTTAAAGAATGCCTATCTACTGGAGTAGTTGATTGTATTGTATTGTAATAGAAAGATCATGCGTTTCAGAGCGTTTCGAATCACGAATATGATTGGAACTTACCTTCAATAAGCCTAGGCGACACTCACTGATTATTATTATTATTAATAATATTATATACTAGCTGCGCCCCGCTGTTTCCCCCGCGTGGTGATGGATTTTTTTTTGTGATAATGATGATAGAAAGTATTTTATAATTTCGTCAATTTTTCAATGTTTTTGCTATTCGGGACGGAGACAAATCCAACAAATTAAAAATCATGAAAATCGGTTTATCCGTTCTCCAGTTATAAGTATTCGAAATTTTATTATACATTATATACGTGTAATACATTATATACATTATACATTATATACATTATTTTACATTATATTCCATTATACATTATATACGTGTAACTCCAACTGTTTTTGCGGCGCACGCCAGAATAGCTCGCAGATGGCAGATTTTTTTCCTACTTACTTGACACTTATCGATATATATTTTGGATAATTCACACTATATCTTTATAAATTATAGCCTATGTGTTATTCTGATGTGTAAGCTATATTATTGTAAAGTTTCATCAAAATCCATTCAGTAGTTTTTGCGTGAAAGAGTAACAAACATCCATACATTCTTACAAACTTTCGCGTTTATAATAGTATAAGATCTTTACTTAGTTGAGCATTCCATTCGTTTACCACTCTACTGCTAAGGAAATGTTTCCTGGGATTTGAATGGAATCATTCACGCTGGAGTTTCAATTAATGCCCACGCAGATGTCTGTTAGTGTTTATGGTGTAGATAGTATGCAACCCAGGAACGTCATACGATGCAGTCAGGATCTTATATGTCTCGATTAAGTCACCCCGTGCCCTGCGTTGCTCCAGAGTGGTCAAACCGAGAGCCGACAATCTTTTCTCGTAAAATCGATGCTTCAAGTTAATGGGCAATTTAGTCGCTCTTCGCTGGACCTTCTCTAGAAGATCGATATCCTTCTTAAAGTCTGGATTCCAGATCTGATAGGCGTGTTCCAAAATGGGTAATTCCAAAATGGAACATTTAAGTACTGCCGCATGTGTAATTTAAAAGCCATGGCAAATCGAAATCCAGAAATAAATAATAGACTTTAACACCAGTAATGTCAGCTGTACTTCGGTATCATCTGGGTACATACTCGTAAGTAACTAACATACTTAACATAAATAACGTGGAGTGAGTTGACTAATGCCAGCAAACCGCACGCGGAATATGGCATTTGAAATAATTATCTGCCCCTGGTACGGGGTTTTATGCATACGACGCGAAAGCGCCACAAATAACAGTGGAAATAGGCTCGTTTGCAATGCAGATTGTCGCTTTGGCGCTTCCGCTAACTCCACATACATGAATTGTCGATTTACAAAAGTTACACTCCTACGACCCATTAACCTACATCCCCGAGGGCTTCTAAGTATGACTTTATCGATGAATTACGCCTCACTAGTATTTTACATTGTTCGCTAGCGGCGTACTTTTGAGAAAAAGTTTTAAATTTTTATTTTATTTATTTATTTATTTAGGTACATAGGATTAGGTATACAGTTCATTCATAGGTCATGTAATCTTATAATAATTATATAAATTATTTAATAATTAATATAGGGAGGTTTAACACATCTTACATGACCTTTACTGCCAATAGCACATCTAACTAGGCGATAATTTGATAATTGATAACGTGAAAGAAAGACGCGTACGGCGGTACGGTCACGTCTAGCGAAGCCCAAATGATCACAACTAGAGTTGTCAACTACAACGGGATAACCCGTCACCTCAGGAAGTTTTAACGAAATGTTCATTCTATCTCCCGTGAAGTGAACGCAGAAGACTTTGGACAAAATAGTCCATCGTCAAGCTCCGCCACATGCCCGTAAGAGGCCAACGCCTTATCCGCGAGATAACCAGGTATGTTACCCAGCGGGTTTACACTCACACCCTTACTTCCAGTTGCGACCAGATTACTCCGGCCACTCGAATGGTTACGAGTTCGAGGTCGCTTGCGCGGTCCTCTCCCTTACGAAGCGGTGAAACGGTGTAAACCGAATCTATCGCCGACCACGGCATCCTTTGCCCGGCTGTTCACCCGGAATCGGGTAGCCGATGGTCGTTTCAAGAGCAGTCGCCGTAAGGTCAGCAACCACCCCTGCGCTATAGAAAACAGTACTGATTCCAGACTCCCCCGATTGTAAGTCAGAATGCACAATAGATTGGCTTACGCCGCACGGTGCGCCGACCGTTCAGGAGCGCCAGAAGATCGACTCCTAGGCGAAACTAGTCCTAAGGTTAGAGTCCTACCCGGGCTCGCACTTCATGCGTGGAGGCCGCCGGATGGGTGTTGACCCGTTAGTGTGACCAACCCTGAACAAAATGGGTCTGGCCAACTCGGCAAGGGCCTATTAGCTCCCAGATGATCACGAGGTGAAGCTTGCCCTAGACCTGCCAACGACGAAACGTGCTGTTTTAAGGCCATTCGCTACCTGGTTCACGACGGTTGAAAAAGACCTGAGAGAAGCTCAACTCGACGCCGACACGGTACAAGATCGTGCTCAGGGGAGAAGAAGGACAAGGAAGGCCGACCGCAAGTAAATGGGTCAGGGTCTTGGAAGAAGAGAAGAAGCCAGCGGTGTACTTTGTTATCGTTGTATTCATGAAAACCAAAAATAAAGATGATTTTTACAATGACGCGCATCAACCGTACATATTTCTAATAGCGCCGGCTTCAATTAATAGTATTACTCAACACAGAAGCCTCAATGGCCCGTATTCCGTTTCTCGCAGGCCTAAACTAAGCTGGTGCTAAAAATTAAGAACTTAAGCACCTTCATTATTTTGTTGGTATTCCGTTTCATCAAAATTAAGAACCGGTCTTAAATCTTAAAATTTCCGTTCTAAAGCGGGGTCCTAATTTTGACAGCTCGCCGCCCGGTTAGTAGCCCGATCGCTCGCCGCCGTGCCGTTTCGTGTTTGTGTGTCGATTCGCGATTTCGTTTGTTTTGAAATAAAATGGGAAACAATAATAAAGAGAATGTGCCTAAACAATAATATACAGGGCGATTTATCGTAACCTTCAACAAAAAAAAATACACAGGATTTTCAGGGTAAGATACAGATATGAATACACGATTACTTACGATAATTTGCGCTCATGGTCACTTCTTCGATTTAAAAGTCAATGCTGAACAATCTTTGAAAATTGAAACGCGAAAAGTCTTCGGAATCACAAGCAAAAACAAGTTACACGGCTGTCAGACGAAGACTGATCGATTTTAGATCGTTCTTAGATAAGACCCCGAACAAGACCCATTCGCCATGACAGTTGTAGAAACGGAATACCAAAAAGGGTCTCGACGGTGCTTAACGTCAATTTAAGCACTTGATGATCTCTACATAAGCACGCGCCAGTTTGGACCCACGAAAGGGAATACCAAAACGTCACTTCAAAATTAAGCGTAGTTTTAGGGCCTTTTTAGACCCCAATTTAGGCACCTGCGAGAAACGGAATACGGGCCAATAAGTGCTTATATACTACTCGGTCACTATTTATCATTAGGGATGTGGCGCGTTATGGGTAAAATTTTGTACATATAATTTGCAAAATTCCCGATGCCCGAGATGTACCGGGAATAATGCTATTTTTCGATAATAATGGTTCAGGGATAAAAAAAACATGAACTGAGAACCCCTTATATAAACGGAACCCTATTGGTGACCTTTCGATATCTCTGTCTGAATGTATGGGAGCTAATGGGCCCTGTTGCAGTTTGGCCACTGAGACCCATTTGTTCAGGTTCGGTCAAACTCACGGGTCAACACCCATCCGGCGGCCTTCACGTAGAAGTGCGAGCCAGAGTAGGACTTTGGCCTTAGGGCTAGTTTCCCCTAGGAGTTTCGGTGGTAGTTTTCTAGCTTCCGGTAGGAGCAGGAGGCCCGGTGGATTTGGATCTCACATGTCTGTCTTGACTGTTCCACATCTCTGCCACTGCATATGTGAAACTGCCTTTGTATATATAAGAATGAGAATAGGGATAGATTTATTTCCGAAATGAAATGCTTGAAAACGTTATATACAAAGTATGCCTAACTAGACCGAAACCTGTACCAAGGTAGACTCGATTATATTAGTTGTAAATTGTCAATATAACTAAGAAAAGGAAAAAATAAAATAAAATAATCTAACTTAATATAACTAAAATTAATATATTATATATTCTCTGTTTTTGTTGGTTGAAATCGAACGCATAGAATAGCGTTGCTAACCGCACATTCTCCCTCGAAGGGCGATTAATTAAGGAACCGTAATTTATTCAAAGTGCGGTCAGATATCGCAGCTATTTTGGAGGTGAACATCCACCGCTAAGGACGCTAGTTTAACCACACCTAACGAACGCCCTTGTCTCACCCGGTAGCGTTCGAAACACATCCATCCAACTTCGCTGAGTAACCGCATTTACTGTCACGTACGGGAAAACACATAATAAAAACACTGAAGCAGCACCAAAATCGTTGAAAATCGTACACTTTGTGTGTAGTGTTCCTATCCTTTCATTTTTTGACCAGCATATAAACTTTATAAAGATTTGATAAGGTTTTTGCACTTCAAGTGATAAGCTTTTAGTAGCTGAGCGACTTTTGTGTGAGAAACCGTAAAGAAGGATGATTTTCTTTAAAGATCTTCTACTTTTCAAGACACAAACTCTCGGCAATATGTAAAAAATATGGTTCTTTGGTAGTATTTTTAATAATTTTAAGCTGTAATCTATTATATATAACACTTCATACATTGTACTTAATATATTCTACCCTCCCAAATATAGGGCACTGATAACTTTGTTTTATAGCTTCTATAATAATGCATTAGTTATTAAAAAGAAAATAATGAATTGAATAGTAAACGCGCGCAAAACCGCACTCTTAAAGTATTTAATATTTTTGTCGCACTAAAACCAGACTAAAATAATTACGCTACTATGTGACGCTATACTTTCGACCACTTTCGACTAGGCTCTCAAAGATATAAAAGAAAATATTTGTAAATAATGGCGGCCCTTAGGCTACGTAACGACCAAATTTGGTTGAACATCAGAACACCGTTGACTACGTAATGACCAATATTGGCGGCTGGCTCCCGGAGCGCCCAGTAATATTATTTTCTAATTCGAACCCATCCTAAAATCCATACCAAATATCTCATTATTACCATAGATGCATAGACGGCCGCTAAAATAATTTTGCGCGTCATTGAACGGATATTTCTGGTAAAATTCTATTGTCAAACATCGGTGTTCGGTCGTCATTGTCAAACATCGGGTCTTGAACACTTTTTATGAGCTAATATCTAAATATTTTTGTATGTAAATAAGCAAAACGAAATATTACTTTTGATAGAGAATGTAATAAAGATCACGATAGCATTTACAATTTCTAAATACGGTTTCGTATTTTTCTGTAAGACAAGTACATGTTAGAAATGCCGAGTTTTTTTCACTTTTTCGACTTTCTCATATTTGTTCATAATTATCTAATTGTTCTACAAAATGAAATTTCAATACTAAATTTTAATGTCATCATTGCACAGTTATTCTTTTTATGATTGCTATTGTAGTTCCATAGTTATAGTACCTTTTGTCGAGCGCGGCGATATTGCAAGATATTCCAATAAATTGCGGCGGTCTGCCAGCGGCAATTATGCCGCTACTCGAAGGGTTAATAACTCTATCACTTAATAGCGACGCAATAAAATACGTTTAATTCACAAAATATTATCTGAAGAGGTTTAAGATATCGTTGCTTCACGTTAGTATTTTATACGTTATACAAATTGTTTTCTACATAAATATACAAAATATATGGCAGAATATAAAAGTCCGTCGAATTTCGTTACATACTTCTGTTTTTCGAAGCAGCCCCATATTTCACATTGGAACGGCGGGGAGTTTCAGACGCCTATTCATCATCCCGCCGAAGTTCATGCAAGTTACAGCTACAGCGGCTTCAGCCGCCTTCTATCGCGCTTTCATAGCGACTTCCGACCTGCATTATGGGTATTTCCGCCTCGCGTTGTATACGACAAATTAGCTTAAATGTTGTCGGGATATTTATTGGTTGGAGAGTTAACGTTATAAATATGTAGACGTCCTATCTACATGTGAGTTTATGGACATCAAAATTAGTAAAGTGACTGACTTGAAAATATACAAGAAAATATATATTTTTTTAATTATGGAGTTTTATTTAAACAGAATTTATTTATTTATTTATTTAGTTGTTTTAAAGCTTCGTTCGAGAGCTTTACAGACGAATTTAATTCGTCCTTTAATATTAAATCCATAATATCTGACTTACATAAGTAAACTAATGCTAACATTGAACAAAAAAAACATAAAAACATAAAATAATAATAATACTAGAAAAAAACTTTATTTCAACATAAAAAAAGCGAGCTTATTGCCATGCGGCAATATCTAGCTTAATTTTATAATAGGTATATTTACTACGTTGGCTACACAAAAGAATAATAAAATTTAAAGCTTAAAAAAAAACAAACAGAAAACGAGAAAGTAAAAGATAATAAAAAGGGAATTCAAATTACTAAAATTAAATAAATACGCAGTGAAGAAAGGAAGGAAAGGGAAGCGAAAAGAAGGGGGGGAAGGGGGGGTTGGTTAATTTATGGTTTTAGGATTATATGCTCCTTGAGCCTAGCCTTGAACGGGGAGATGCTGGGGTCTGTTATAACATTATTCGGTAAAGCATTCCAGTCGTGCAGCTTCCAAGGAGAAGGAGTACGAACAAAAGTCGCTGCTATGACCAGGGACGGATAACAGGTTATTGCCCTCTGATCTCAGAAGACGGCCGTGCGGCGATAGCGCGGTGAACTTATCAGCAAGATAAAGCAGCTCGCCATCCGCGTGAATTCTATATAAGATGCAGAGGGTTCTAACCTATCACGTCTTCCTGGTGGTAAGCCACTGCAGTCTGCTTCGATATCCCTTGATATGGTCATATTTTCTAAGGCCAAAAATGAAGCGGATATAGTCGTTCTGTAGCCGGGTGAATATTTATAATAATGAAATATATATATTTTATACACAATTATCATTCTTGAAGGCCAATTCGTATAAAAGGTGTATCCAGAGTGTAACAACTAGGGATTTAATAACAAATAATTGTGCTTGTTGGAATTATACATATTCGAAGTTTTGTTTATCTGGATGACTTTAGGAAATAAAATAATTATTAAATCTTCTTGGGTTTATTATGTAAATACGGTTTATTATAAGTCGTTATTTAAATTATTTAAATTATTTTAATTAACGGCCCAACTGAAATCCATACATAGAACAAATAATAAATTAATAGTTTAAAAAAAAACACTAAAAACACGCTTTTATAAATGCACGTAAAAACCAAAAAGTGCCTATCTTCCGGCTTCATCATCAGACCTTGAAACCTAATCGTGGTCAAAGTTCATTCCAAGACTTTTCTAACAAGTCCAAACACAGCTATGATACGATGTTCCATCATGAAGTTCTAGTTCATATCTTCCGACTCCATCATCAGATCAGTTCGACAGTACCATATTATTGTATTATCATCAGAACTACATACAGCTGCCAATTTTCATGACGCTACGATCCTTGGAAGATGGTTAAATTAGTTACCTTAGATTCCATTACATACATAGTTACATACAGGTCGACCTAATAAAAGCGTGTTAAAAACAATCAAGTACGGTATCACAACCAGATAGTAATAATGCTACAACATGAAAACAGAAAACAATCAGAACACTCCTACGTAAAACGAAGGAATGACAACGCCCAGGCGTAAAATTTTACCTACCACCCTTACACTGAGTATCTATCTCTACTTATTTACTATGTCCGTTCCATCCATAAAATTGTTTAGACAACCCATCGTACTAAAACAAAAGAATGCCGACGACCTAAGCGCAAAATCTTACTTGACACCCAGCACACTGATATTTCTCTGTCTTGCTTACTGGCTGTTTCTCTTTCACCTGTAAAATTATTTACCGCTTTAGATTCCGGGATAAGACAAAAGTAGTCACTCGGTACCATATAGGTAGTTATATTTTTTATTAATAGTTGATATTGATATAGATTTAAGATATTTAGAATCCTCGCGGATGGCGTGCCGGTTTATCTTGCCGATAGGTTCACCGCGTTATCGGCGCACGGCCGTCCCCTGAGATCAGAGGGCAATAACCTGTTATCCATCCCTGGTAATAACAGTGTTTTTTTTTCATACTCCTCCGTGGAAGCTCTGGAATGCTTTACCATATGTTGTTAGAACAGCCCCCAGCATCTCCTCGTTCAACGCCAGGCTCAAGGAGCATATAACCCTAAAATCCATAAATTAACCAATCCCCCCTTCTTTTCGCTTCCCTTTCCTTCCTTCCTCTCCTTCCTTTCCTCTGCGTCCTTATTTAATTTTAGTCATTTGTTTTACTTTTTTTTATTATCTGTCTCTTTCTAGTTTCTGTTTGTTTCTTTTTATCATTTGTGTTTTATTGTTCTTTTGCGTAGTCAACGTTCTAAACATGTTATAAACTTAAGCTATAGGTTAGCTGATAGACATTGCTGCAAGGCAATAAGCTCGCCTTTTTTTATTTAAAATAAAGAGTTTTTTTTATTATTATTATTATTATTTAAAATTTGTGATGTTTTCTATATATTGTATCTTAATGTCTTGTATATACAATATATGAACAACTGTTTAAAGTAAAGAGTAAAAGTAAAAATAAATTATTTTGCAATTTGAACAGCAATTTTTTTTTCAGACACGTTCTTCAGATCAGTATTATATATAAAAAATAATGTTGGTATATCTGTCCCAGCTTAATAAACTCCGAAATCGTTTTAACGATCACCATGAAAGTTGGCACAAATAATATGTATTTTTTCATAGAGAAGGTTTTTATCATAACCGCTTTGTTGTAACACAACTAGATGGCGCTGCAGCACATCAACTTCTATACCGCGCAACTGATCGCCATGAAACTTGGTATAATGTATTCGCGGTATTAAGGCGACATCATACCTGGAAAGGACCATATCTGAGGAATTTTAGTTTTATGAGTTTTTTGAAAAATATAAGCATTTATTCCTACAATGTAAGCGGTGAGTGTGTTTAATTATAATTCCAATTTATTGACTGGGTAATTGTCTAGGGCAGCACTTAGCCACATTTTTTTATTTAGGCCCTAAATTATTTACAATTAATTAAAACGTAAGAGCGCTCTGAGAGTTACGCTAATTATGCTTTGCCATTAACACCCTAATGCCACCACTGCGTAAAGATAGTTATTCTGTGCTAGCGCTGCGATTGACAGTTTAGTATGCGTCTGGTTCCCGGCGCTAGCGGACGTGGAATCTGCGCTTGACGTCAGCGCTAGATTTTTATTGGTCAAACCCTACGAAATAGACTCCGCCTATTTTTTCGCGTGTCCGCCTATTTCGGATATTTTTCTGAGGTCTCATGTTGCCTTAACTGTATTGTAACTCGCCACCAGATGGCGCTGCAGTCAACTTCTATACCGTTCGACCAATCGCTGTGAAAATTGGTAGACATAACATTTTCGCGCTATCCACGTTGTTGTTACTTACCACTATATGGCGCTGCAGCAGGTCGACTTCCATACCTTTCAACCGATCGCCATGAAAATTGTATAAATTTGAAAGTGGAAGGAACGGCGATTAACATAGGCTACTTGGCGGGTGAGAGAAGGAGAAGTGGGAGGGGGGAGAAGGAAACGGATACCCGTGCAACGCCGGGTAACATTCCACTAGTCTGGTATAGAATAAAATGTCACACTTGTAGTAAATTTTCGTTGGGTATTTGTAGCAAAGTGTTACAACGAATTCCGCAAGTAGGTACGAAATTACCCATTCTCTTTTCCTTAGTAAAACTGGAATTAATATAGGGATTTAACATAATACAGACCACTCTCTGGGGACTTAACTTGCCATTTAGTGGCAGCTAGTAGCAAGTTACTTAGTGGCAAGTCTTAACTTGCTATCTAGTGGCAAGTCACAACAACTCCTCTTACACGCATTCTAAGATATATTATGTGTGCTATATACATGGTGTTCGCTTGTACAGATGCCTGTCTGTATACATTGTAGATACACAGACAGGTTGTTCATCGTCGTGGACAATACAATATTGCTTGGCTCTGTTTGTGGAGAGTCGTCCGCTTTTGTGTCGATCAATATTTGAACAGCGCCGCCTCTGCCTTTGTTTGTTCTAAGCATTACTAAAATAACTAATTGAGTTTACTCTCTACACTTGCAGCGGACGCGACGTGTCAGGGCGAGGAGAGTTACTGTCGCGCAATTTTAAAATTTAATTAGCCCAATTAGAGGTCGAGCAACGCCGCACCACAAACAATGGCGCTTGATGATATGACTACTGACCACGGGCGTAGCCAAGATTTTATTTCAGGGATGCGTAACAAAAATCTACTGTCTTCTAAAGTATTACTTGGTTTTCTGATCTTATAATCATCAAAATAATAGTCTTTTTTAAAAGACTATCCAACAAAAAAGGAGTGAAAAGTGTTCAGGTTTCATCTATGTATATTTTCCGTTTTTCATTCCACTATAACTTCTAAACGCTTTAACCGATTTAGAGGTGTGTAGTATTGTTAGAATTGTAACGGCCCTTAATTACTGTCACATGCAATCAACAAATACATTGATTTCCAGTGAAATACACTGACACAATTCAGCTATTATTCTACCTCGTACAGCGATGAATCAGCACGATGAAACAATACTTTTACTCGGAATATTTTGGATTGCATCATTTATCGGCCTATATAAACTGGCAAAAAAGCAACCAAAGTATCATTCCTCGAGTTCTCACGTCCCCAAGATAGCGACGGCATACTTCGGTGTCCCGGCTTCTTGGTTATCGAGGCTAGAAGCATCAGTTTGCATTCCCACAGACTTGAGCCGTACCCAGTACGAGATACTTGGAGCACAAGTACAATCCTCATCCATACACCCTCGTAACTTCAGTCGCGCACCAACACCCTCGCGTCAATATAACCTATTCGGGAAGCGTTACAAACTGGCAATATCTAACTTTCAATAAACACCTTCTGATATACTTAAAATCGACTTTTAATACGGAGATAACCCGCAAGTTGACACCACCACCTCACACCGCACAATTTAAAGTCTAGTGAGGGGTGGTCCCTCACAGAATCATTATGTCATCCCGAGTGTCATAAGGTACATTAACTGTCCAAATATCAAGTTAGTAGTTATCTGAATGTCCAAATTTCAATAAATTAATATAAATATATCGCATTTAGTATCAAATGAAAGGTCATATTGAGTACATTCCAGAAATATACATGTATTTATATGGATAAATACATAAACTACAAATTTTAAAAAAATCCGTAATAAAAATAATAATAAATACGATTCTGTAACGGCAGTCGTGTTTTTTATTCTTTTTAATATGAGTCCTTGTTAACTTTTATAATTTATTTTAATTCGTATCTCTTAAAACAGTGTGCCCATTTAAATATTAGTTTTATATAAATATTCGTGGATTTATTATCTGACTATATTGCTTTTATATTTAATGCAACAGTATTTGAAAAACATTCGTATAAAAGTAGCTACCTATATTATACCCATATTTTTTTTTAAATTATTTTTGTCACTTTTAGATATTATTACTTGGAATTTCTTATTATTATTATTATTTTTTCCGTAGCCGGCGATTGGGGAGGGGGTCGCAGAGGGGGTCGATCGCCTCGCAGCCAATACGCTGCTGTCGGTGCCGCTGGATCTCGTACTTTATTCACGATTCGCTTCCATTGTTGACGATTTTTGGCGACGTCTCGAGCATCGATAGTCGATAATCGTAGATTCTTTAAGTCGTCTTTGATGTTCTTTAGCCAGGTTCTTAGGTGCCTAATACTGAATTCTCCATTCTGTCGGACTGTCTCGCTAAAGAAGTTTACGTGGCAAGCGATTATCGTTCATTCGGCAAACATAGCCGAACCATCGTAGTCGACATTATTGTATTTCTTCTTCGATCGTTGTTAGTTGATCGCATTTTTCTCTAATGGTCTCGTTTGGAATTCGGTCGCGGAGTGAGACACTGAGAATTTGCCTCAAGCAGCGCATTTGGTTCGGGTACATCAGTACAACAAGGGACGATCCAAAATACAAGTAAGAGAATTCTTCAAAGCATGAACTCCTTTCTTATTGAGATACGGAAAAAAGTCGCTCTAGTTAAACTTGTACTTGGCCGATTTCTTTATACAGAGTTAGAGTTGTCAACTACGACGGGCGAACCCGTCACCTCAGGAAGTTTTAACGATAGTGATCCCGTGAGATGAGCGTAGATGACTTAAAGACCTTCTAAATCTACCTTCGAGCTAATCCAACATGCCCGACAGAGGCCAACGCCTTGCGGCGAGGCACCGGGAAAGGGCGGGCAGCCTTACCCCCTGTCTACCAGTTTAGGAAGGATATCTCCTTCTGGAATTGTCCATCAGGACACCTCCTTCCTCCCGACCGGTTACGGGACCGAAGACGCTTACGCAGCCTCTACCTGTTGTATTTCAGCGGCAATTCAACAAGAATTTATCGCGGACCTGAGCGTCCTTTGCCCGTCATACTGGTAGTGATCGGGTAGACGATAGATCGTTTCAAGAATGGCATGACAAACAGGTCAACATCCACCCCTTAGGAGACAGTATATTTTCATAGTCTCCAGACTCCTTCAATAATTTAGTCAGAGTGCACAACCGATTGGCGTCGCCGAACGGTGCGCAAACCGTCCAGAAACCGATCCACCAGCCGTGAGGACTAAAACTCGAGTCTTACCCGGGCTAGCCCACCACACAAGGAGGTTTCTGAATAGGAGATGAAACGTGAGTTAGACCGATCCGAAAACACAATGGAGCGCCAAAGCTGCACGAAACCGTTCGCTACCCTTTTGATACAATGTTCTTTATTTCTACAATCCGATAAATGAATAAAATGCCATTTGCAAATGGTTTCTTAGAAGTAGAGACGCAACGCACCTCGCCATTGTGTGTTAGCGACCGCCTGCCGCCCGTGGAAACAGTGGCGGTGGAGCTGACAGGCTGTCACATGGCTCGAAGGGCGGCACGTTGACGCGACGCGACGCGACAAGCCAAGATGCTTCTAAAAATAACCTAGTTACCGCATTAACACTAGAAATACCGCAAGCAAGGTGTGCCCTCCCAACACAAAAGGGTACAATTTCGCAGTTCGCATATTTCCACTTGCCGCTATAACACTTGCCGCGAGTTATGGAATAGGGCAGCAGACGAAAATACAGCCTTAATAATACACGAGAGAGCAAATAAACCCTATTTCCTATAAAAAAAAGGAGGAGGTTATCAATTCGGTTGTATTATTTTTTGACGTGACAACGTCTTATAAATCGATGGAGCCGGCTGCACGCACGAAAAAACATGACTCATGCGGCGTTACCTCGCTCTGAGGCGTTCCATTTAAGGCTTGAAGTGCAAGCGAGAGCGCGGAACGAGCGACAAAGAGGCACAATCGGCCTCCGCGTTCGGCAGCGTTCGACATCTGTCTCTCTCCTACTTGAGTGAGCGATGCGTCCGCGTGGACAGCTGCTATACAATAACACATTTACATGTTTTCGTCAAGTATGAAGTGCAGTAAAAAGTGAATGTGGTGTCAATTGTTTATAGCAACGATAATTGCAGCGATAAAGGTAATGATTCTTTCGATACTAAATATATGTTCAGTGATATATTGTCGAATATTCGTGCTTTCATCATTAAAATAAATAGCATCGGTCCGCTAGTGCAACGATTGTAGGTTATGCTATAATTGACAAAACTATAACAATAAGTTAACAGAACTATTTCACGATGAGTAAAAAATCAATGCCTTTACTATTCGATCGAAATAATTATCGAGCGTAGCTATGATTTCAAAAAATTAAAACATAAATGTTAAATCTTCCACATATCATAACAACGTGTCAGCCAGCCGTCAAAGGGAACAATTTTCTCCTATATCAAACACATTGAGGCGGGCTTTGATTAATTATACAATATTGATCGGTTGTATTTATGCGTACAAATAAATGTAACTTGATCAATTCAATTGTGATTTCCATTTACCTCCTTCTCTATATCCATACAAAATATCTATCAAACAAATAAAATTAAAATCTTGTTTTAAAAAATGCAACCATTCCATCAGTATTTTCTTATGACGTTGTTACGTTTAACTGTCATCGAATGTCGATACTTGCAGACGAGTATTAACAGGAGGCTCGGCCCTAAGGATGCTATGCCTTAACATCAGAAGTTTGCAGAAGAATTTGGACCAACTGCTCGTTATGATGTATGATTTAAAAATTGAATTCGACATTCTGATTTTAACGGAAGCTTGGATAGGAAAACATTTTTCTCATATAGGTATACCAGGGTACAGTTTCTTTCATACTAAAAACAACCACCTTCAAAATGATGGAGTGGGTATTTATGTAAGTGCTAAATTCACAGACATAATTGTCAATGAGATTAATTTATTTGGAGCAAATTGCTTACATATTACATTAAACAAAAGAACTTGCATTATAGCTATTTACAGAAGTCCTTCTGTTCTTAATATTAACAATTTCCTAAAGAGCCTAGATCGCTTACTAACACAGAATTCCAGCATCAAAAATTTAATCCTAACAGGGGACTTAAACATAGACATACATGGGAACAAAAGCAAACAGGCTAACGAATATCTAGAGCTCCTTTCGCTACATGGGCTCCACTGTCTAGTTGACACACCGACCCGAGAAGCCAATAACTCGAAAACATGTATAGACCATATCATGTGTAGATCGCCCAATCCGACAATCTCCTTAGTGTATCAAACTACAATCACTGACCATCACGTTCTTTTATTAAAAATGAACTATAATGCTGACTATCCAAAAAAAAAAGATACTGAAAATATTACAAAACAAACATATGACTATAAGAAAATACAGAAAGAAATATCTGACATAGACTGGTCGATTGTCTACAAGGAAAAGGATGTTAATACTGCCACCGAATCACTATTACAGCAAATCCAAAAGGTGATAAATACTAATTGTACGGTTAAACTTATTAAACTAAGACATAAAGAAAAAATATACAAACCATGGATTACGAAAGGGCTTATCTTCTGCATACATAGAAGAGATAAACTCCACTCGGCATCTCGACGTAACCCTGATAACCTCGATTTGAAAAATCGGTCCAAGCAATATCGCAACTTGTGCAATAAATTAATCCATAATACCAAAGTTAGATACTACAAAAACGAATTAGAGAAAGTTAACGGAGATCCAAAAAAAACATGGAAAATTATTAACGAGATTGCTAATAGAATACCCGCCAAACATACAATTGACCAATTAATCGATGGAAATGAAACAATCAGTAGGGATACCGCACCGCAGAGACTTGCAGATTATATAAATAAACATTTCACAAATGTTGGGCACAACTTAGCGCAAAAAATACAAAAAAGAATTACTCTCACGAGACATTTGCCTCCGTCGATAGATTTTCCTGTGTCTCTTTTCCTGACTCCAACAACGCCATATGAAATTATGCAAACAATAGGATCCCTAAAATTAGACTCGGCTCCTGGTATTGACAATCTTAATTCAAGAATATTCAAGCTTTCAAAAAGAGAACTAAGTTGTCCCATTTCTCATATTGTGAATTCTAGTTTTAAATCAGGCATTTTCCCCGACATACTTAAATGTGCAAAAGTCATCCCTATTTACAAAAACGGCCATAAATTAAACATTGACAACTATAGACCCATATCCCTACTAAACACTCTATCTAAAATCATAGAGAAAGTGGTTAAAAAGCGTCTTTCGAAATACCTGCAAGAAAACAATATTCTATCAAAAAATCAATTTGGATTTAGAGAGGGTATGGGCACTACTGATGCTATTGCAGAGGTAACAAGTGTAATTTATGATAATGTGGATAAGAGGAAAAAATGTTTAGCTATTTTCCTAGATCTAGCGAAGGCATTCGATACGGTTTCACACGACAAACTGCTTCAGAGGTTAGGGAATGTGGGATTTAGGGGTATCACTCTGGACTGGTTTACAAGCTATTTGACAAATAGGAAACAAATTATTACCGTTAACAATACACACAGTAAGCCAGAATACCTCCAGTATGGTGTCCCTCAAGGCACTGTTCTCGGGCCCATTTTATTTCTTATTTACATCAACAAACTCTCCAATCTAGTCGGCAAAACAATTTCCTTCGCCGATGATACGGTCGTTATTTTTGAGGGCTATAACTGGAATGAAACATTCTCCGTAGCCAATGAGGGTATTAATGAAGTACATGAATGGTTAGACAATTCTCTACTTAGCCTGAACATACATAAAACTAAGTACCTTACGTTCAGCAACAATAGTAAAGGCCAACCACATTTAAACCATAGACTGACCATTCATGACTGCGACAGAAATACTCAGCATTGCAACTGCACTACTCTAGAAAGAGCACAACAGGTACAATACCTGGGTATAACGATCGACAATAAGATGCGTTGGCAACCACATATTGATAAGCTGGCGATGAAGGTGCGCAAACTCGCATGTATATTCAGGGAAATAAGAGATATTGTGGACCCGAGAACACTGAAAAACACCTACTATGCATTGTGTCAGTCAATACTATGCTATGGTATTATAGGATGGGGCGGTTGTACAAGGTCCACTCTACACCCTCTAGAAGTAGCGCAAAAATGTATTTTAAAAATAATCGCACGTAAACCGTATCGATTTCCGTCAGACACTCTTTACATCCAGTCCGAGGTTTTGGATGTAAGACAGCTTTATGTTCGCATGGCCCTAATATATACTAAAAATAAAATGACACCTTATAATCAACGAGTTGGAAAGACGAGAGCAACAAGAACTGGTGATATGATGGTGCCAAGATCTTACACAACATTTGGCCAGCGCCATTTCACGTTCATTGGCCCTAGAATGTATAACAATCTTCCCGACGCATTTAAAAGTAGTGAGAACACATCCACTTTTAAAAAATCTCTAACGGATTGGTTGTTGGAGGTGGGTAGGGACGGTTTAGGGAATATGTTGACTGTTGTATTTTGAATGATAGTATTTAGTACTTAGTATTTAGTTTTTCCATGATAATTTTAAATGACTATTATAGGTATGTGAGCGTCATATCAATATGTAATTGATTTATATAATATGTATATTATTTTAGTTTTTATTTTATTTATTTTGGTTTTATTATTATTTTCGTATAAATATATGTATGTGTATGTGTGCATATATGGATATATATTTTATCTATAGATGTATATAAGTATCTATCCATATTTGTACATGCGTAAATATCTGTAGTTTTAAAAATAAGTACTAACTATAGATTAAGTTGACAGTGCACACTTTATATCATCATTAAAAGTCTGCCTTAGAACAGGCCTAGGCCTAGTTAGGCGACTGTGTCAATCATAAAAATAATGTCGCATCAATTTCTTGCTAACATCTTAATCAAATATGACATTAACTTTTTACTAGATGTGTTACTACTAAAATAAATAAATAAACTATCGTCAGTAAACCGACTTTACAGACAACCGATTTTTTTAATGTTTGTTACCTCAGAACTCCGTCATTTATAAACCGATTTGGGAAATTCATTCTTTATTGGATAGGATATACTTCCAGATTGGTCCCACGTTTATCCTGTTCTGATGATGGGATCCACGAAGAACTAAGGGAACTCCTAAAATATTATCATACGAAGTTGAAAATTTACATATTGGTGCAGTTCCGATGACAATGCATTTTTAATGGTAAGCATGACCTGATTCTACACCCAGGGTTGGCTCCCGACGAGGGGACTCCTCAACGGTCAACGGCACAGGCACGAAATTTTGTATGTGCACTCAATTACGACAGCCCGTTTTAAGTTTCACCAAGACAGGACTGCGGCGCCCAGGGTTGCTTTCAACGAGGGAACTCCTCAACGGTCAACAGCACAGACACGAAAATGTGTATACGCATTCAATTATGATAGCCCGTTCTAAGTTTTACCATGACATAGCTGCTCCAGTTATAAAAAAATGAAGTCTACGGTGTTTTGCGCCAACTCGTTTGCGGAGGCAATCTATGGTTAAGTTGGTATTGATTAGGAATCACATATTTTGTAATAGCCTCATCGGGACGCTCTGAAATGAGGATTAAAAAAACGCTATTTTAAGACAAGGTATCTGACACTGTAATATCGACTCCTCAATTTTTGGCCGAAGAGAAGTTCTTTCATCAGTGCACTAGGCCGACAAAAGATAACGCCCTTTTCACTGTGTAGTGGTAGACTGTAACTGCAAACGAACATTGTCATAGTTTTAGTATTTTCTTTCAGAATTTGCGTTTTTTTTTAAAGTTAATTTATCTCTCTTCCACAGATTTCGTCGTCTTCCACTTTTCAGATGCACGTTCAGACTCCAAAAAGTTTTTCAGATAAGCATCATAATTGACTCGTAAGCGAGAAAGTAATACTTGAGTCATTATTCCCAGAGTTAATTAAATCATTCATTGATTGTGCGATTTGCGCAGATATCGGGATATTTTAGTGTTTGTCGGGACGTCGCGGTCGGGACAGAGAACTCAATAACGGTGACGGTCCCGATATATCGGGACGGTTGGCAGCCCTAGTATTAATGTGTATATATGTAGGTATATACACAGTATAATAACACCGTTGTTAGGTTAGGCTAGGTTACTATACTGGTATTATCTGGTATACTGTGGTATATATATATTTATTTTATTTATTTTATTTTATTTTCCTAAGGATAACTTACAGCCAATAATTTTGTAGTGAACAAAACTAGGAAGCTTAGTGCCATTTACAAGTTACCACTGATAATGACAATAATAATAGCGTGAATTTAGAACTAATATTAAGCATAAAGAAGATATTAAACAATAAGATACTAAATTGTACAGTAGAAAACATGTTGACAACTGTAATAAAAGAAGAAAATGCTAAGCCTGGTCATCACAAAATCGCCCTACAACCTGCTTCCTTATAGTATCTATATTCGTGAAAAAGGGGTCAATATCAATGTCAGCATTCAGGGTGTTGAAAGTTTCGAATGTAATATGTCGACTGTAGTAACAGCCTAAGCACTCGGCGTATTTTAAACGCGCAGACGACGCGCGTTTCAGGAACGCGCGTTTCGGCGCCGTAGATGCCGATTGTTGCGTTTGTATCGATTCAAACGCGCGTAAAACGCGATACATACGCTCAATTGAAAATTAAATAGAAAATGACCACACAATCTTCTATCCCTTGTAAATGGGTCTATCAAATAAATTCACTTATTTTTAGTTTTTTTTTCTTTTTAAAAGCAGTAATAAAGACAGCGTAATCAGTGTGGTCACAACCGACGCCATTGTACAACTGACAAGGAGTTCGATCAAAACGCGTTTCACGAACGCCCTGTTTGCTTAGGTTACAAGGCTGCGTTCGAATCTCGTTTGAAGCGCGTATACGCGCGTCGTTTACGCGTCGTCTGCGCGTTTAAAATACGCCATGTGCTTAGGCTCTAAGGAAGTGCTTTATTTCGATTATTTCTAAGACAGACGGTTCAACTAAAATTAACTGGGTATACGGACTTTGTGAGGCAGACTACCGTTTCTTTGGCTCATCAGTCTTTTCACTTGCTCTATAATTCTCTTGTACGTAGCCAACTGGAGTTTGGTTCCATAATTTGGAATCCATACTATGAGGTGCATTCGGAAGCGATAGAGTCTGTGCAGAGGAAGTATATGCGTATGATAACCTATAAAACCGGCCTATCACGCACTCTCTACTGTTATGAAGAGCGTTTAAATTATTTTAAGATTTTTACTCTTAGAAAGAGGAGAGAGTGCGGAAGTCTAATGTTTCTGCACAAACTTCTTAACGGCGGGATAGACTCCCCAGATTTATTAGAAGCGTTAAATTTCAACGTACCATCCAGGCGACTGAGGCAGCACTTAACATTTCACCTTCCCACTTCGCAGACAAATCAATCTTTCCACAATCCTATCTCACGTACATGCCGGTTATACAACACTATAACCGATAACATTGATTTCTTCAACCTGGGACCATTAGTAGTTAAGTCCATTATAAATAACCTATTATGAAACAAATATAATTTACCGTATGTTTTTATTATTTTATTCCAGACATTATTTGATCTATTTTTTTTGCCCATTTAATTGTTTAACTGTTTTTCAGAATTCACTATAAACTTATTTCTAAAATTTTTAATTTTTGTTGTGACAATTTTTATGTTTTTATTATTTTATTCCAGACAATATTTGATATATTTTTTTTACCGTTTAATTGTTTAATTGTTTTTCAGAATTCACTGTAAACTTATTTCTAAAATTTTAAATTTTTTGCTTTGATAATTTTTAAGGATATTATTTTTTGTACTGATAATTTTGATAATTTTGATAATTTTGTAAATCATTAGATACGGCACATACGCAATTATAAATTAAGCATGCAGAGTACGCATATAATATTATACCCTAATTAGAAACAAAGAAAAAATGTTAGCGATAGCCATGTAATATTAGAGTATTGTTTGTGTACCTTTTATAATAAATAAATAAATAAATAAATCAGCTTTGGGCCATCCGAAATGACGTTGACTACGTTGAAATCATCCTCACAGAATGGCGGACAACGTGTCACTTCCGGTTTCCCTTTTTGGTCCGGATCTATAAAAAGATGTAAACAACGCCCTCTCGGCCTTTTGAGGGATGAGAGACGTCGCGGGTTAACGGGGTTATGTCCCAGATGGGTCGGGGTCGCCCTTCTCTTTTTGTTTACTGAACACGACGACATTTTGTCATGGCTACGCGAACGAAGCTGCCTTTTAGCAGCCACTACGGCTAATGTTGACATCCATACAATAAAATATGAGATGAAGCGACATGGGAATAAATGAAAATAAAAGATACACGCGAGTAATTTATCAAACAATGTTGGTGAAAATTTTAAAACTGTCTTTTTAAAACGTCAGTATTAAATTCTGCTCAGTAACAGTAACTACCCGTCAAACACCTATAATCACTTTGAATGCATGAATGTTTGGATTTATGAATGAAACTCATTATATTTTAACTAAAAAAGAATGTCTTCCAGTCATTTGTGAGGGACCACCCCTCACTAGACTCCAAGTTATTCGGTGTGTGGTGGTGGTGTCAACTTGCGGGTTATCTCCGTATTAAAAGTCGATTTTAAGTATATCAGAAGGTATTTATTGAGATTTGATATTGCCAGTTTGTAACGTTTCCCGAATAGGATATATTGACGCGAATGTAGTGGCTATCTGCCTGAAGTTACGAGGGTATGGATAAGGATTGTACTTGTGCTCCTAGTATCTCGTACTGGGCACGGCTCGAGTCTGTGGGAGTGCAGACTGATGCGTCTCGCCTCGATAAGGAAAGGAAGGAAAAGGTAACCAAGAAGCCGGACCCGTTGACTCGCCTCGTGAGAGGAATACCGCGCATGCCGTCGCTGTCTTGGGGGACGTGATCACTCGAGGAATGATACTTTGGTCGTATTTTCGCCGGTTTATATAGGCCAAAAATGATGCAATCCAAAATATTCCGAGTAAAAGTATTGTTTCATCGTGCTGATTCATCGCTGTACGAGGTAGAATAATAGCTGAATTTGTGTCAGTGCATTTCACTGGAAATCAATGCATTTGTTGATTGCATGTAACGATACTTAAGGGTCGTTACACATCCATCATAACATGCGAATGAATATGTAAATATGAAATCGATGACTGTCGCGGTTGTTTAACATTATATATAACAAGTAAAGATATTAAAAATAATTAAAAATACGACTGCCGTTACAGAAAGTGAACTATTGTATTTATAATTAGAATAAATAAAATAGAACAACTTTATTGTGCTATAAAAACATTACCTAATGAATATTACACTAGTTTTATAAAAAAAGATAAATTATAAACAAATGGCGGACTTATCGCTATAGCGATATCTTACAGTCAACCATTACAGTTTCTATAAAATATTTGTGGTTTAAGTATTTATCGATATAGGTACATGTATATTTCCGGAATGTACTCAGTCAGACCTTTTATTTAGCAATAAATACGATATTTTTTTGTTAATTTATTGATATTTGGCCATCTATACAACTTCGTATTTAAAATTTGGACAGATAGGGTACCCTATGATACTCGGAGTGACCTAACGATTCTAACAATGCTACACACTTCTAAATCGGTTCAAGCGTTTATAACTTATGGTGGAACAAAGAAACGGAAAACATAGATGAACCCTGAACACATTACACTCCTTTTTTGTTGGGCAGTCGTGTAAAAACGAATTTGCCGCATGAAATTGTAGCGCCCGACATTTCACATCCCACAGGTAGGACAGATATTTCCATGCAGCCCACAGCTTCTTTCAAGCTTCTAGGGTTTGTGATACGGCAATCCAAGAAGCACTTCAATAATATTCGGGTTATGCGCACGTTGTACAACTCGATTGTTAGAAGTCGCATGGAAACGAATGCAGCTATTTGGAATCCACATGAAGATACTTATACCCTCTAGCTGGAAAAGGTACAGAAGTGTTTTTTGAGATTTCTGTACTTCAAGCAGTACGCATATTTATCCATTTTTGTATCCGACTGCATTTATCACAGGCATGGTTGGCTATAATTCTCTCTGTCTCAGAAGAGAAATGCTAACCATGTTCTATGTTTTCAATCTAATTCGTGGTAAAACTGATAACCCTAGCTTACTAGCCAAGGTGGATTTATTCATACCAAATAATTATCTCCGTGCTCGATCGCACCATCTTTTCGCGGAGCCGTTCTCGCGCACTAACCTTACGAGGTGGAACTTGTTGGCGCGTGCTTTGCGGCTCTTAAATGAAATTCACTCGATGGCACCAGATATTGATATTTTTACCGCCAACCCTCACTTGTTTAAATTGCAAGCTATTAATTATTTATTCTTACATGATAGCTAGTATTATGTCATTCTATTTGTACAGTTATGGTAATATCTTTACTAATTTTACTTCTCAATGCTTTGGTTTTACTGTTATGTTGATTAGTAATAAGTGAATAAACACAATAAAATATATGGACAGATATTTGCATGCCAGGTCACACCTACATCGATCCGTGCGAACGTCACTCGGGAATTGAGCTCACGACGCTGAGGATTTTCAGAAGATGCAACATGTCAATAATGTTCTTAGGAAAAATGGTCACGGAAAATATCACGAGACACGCACGCAATACAATACAGACAGAACTTATAAGCCGAGCAGATCACGAACATTCATACGATACGTCAAGTATCGAATAAGTAAGATACTAAACGGATTCAACGTCAAAAGGATCTTCAAACCGACCCGAAATATATGTCGATATCAACTGACTACAGGAACACATCACTCGACTGGTGGAATTCATAGAAGCTGTTAAAACCGTTCAGCGAGAAAAATCTGCGATCTGCAAACACATCATATTGGATAGCGAAACTAATTACTGGGTAAAGTTTCAAAATCCCGTTGTGCTATCCTAAGAATAATTTTACTTACGCCGCATGATCCGGCAAGCTATTGGAATAAAAGGAGTCCCGAACTTAACCCCTTTGAGTATGATACGACCAAATCTGGTTCTAAAACAATTATCCGTTGAGTATGATACGACCAGATCTGGTTCCGCGTTTTTTTTCACTTCTTTGACGTTCTCATATTTATTCATAATTATCTAATTGTTTTACAAAATGATATTTCAATATTCTATATTCGAAATTTCAATGCAATCATTGTGCAGTTGTTCTTTTTATGATTGGTGTAGTAGTTTCGTAGTTATAGTACTTTAAGGTCGATGTCGCCGAAAATCCTGCAAAAGAGACAGATGCATCCATGAAAATACCCATTTACTCCAAGGGTTAAACAGAGACGACGGATTCAAACTTTTTACAACGTGGAACCATCTTCTAATACGTTTCCAATGCCCATCGCGGAGCGCAAAGAAGTAGCACAAAATACAGTAAATTCGGTGTGCACGGCAGATTATCGAAATACACCCGCGATGGTCCCGCCGCCCTATCACTGTTATAATCTGCCTAGTTACAGCAGCAGTTTTCCGCCTACCCGCAGAACAGTGCATGACGACTGACAGCACTTTAGTCTACCCTGGACAGTGGCATTTGTAACATCGCCAAAACGTCGGGCGCTACAAACTTCACTCGGTAAATTCGATTTTATAATATTTACAAGAATAGGAAGGAGAGGGATAAGGAAAGAATATAAAAACAAGTAAAAATAGAACGTAAAATTACGATGTCACGATATACGAAATCAAATATATTTTTAATGGCACTTGGAAGCAATTTAATGGGGTGACTTTTCTCTCAGTGAAAGAAAGCTCGTTCTACAGTCGGGCTGCGTGAAAAGATTGAAAAGGTGTGGAAGGCCATGTTCTGCGAGTAAAAAGAATTTTTCTTTCAGCTAGGATGGTGAAGCACGACTGTGCAGCATATTGTAATGACAACATATGAAGGTTTCTGCGCTCACCTATTTTGAAACAGTAAAGGCTGGTTCGGTATTCGGAGATGTGATTATATTTCTATACAATGAAAACATACCTTAGTGATACATTCTGTAGGCGCTCAAAACAGTTCAAGTAGTGATGGAAGCAGGCTAGTTCTCAATAACTTGAAAACAAAATATGTTATTTTCCAGTAATAGGTATATTTAACTGTCATTGAATAATATGGTATTGTTCGATACAACAGACAACAACTAGGGAGAGTATAGGTAAGCTGTAGGTGGGTCTTTTGGTATAAACAAATGCTCTATTTCTATTGTGTTAATCCAAATCGTTGCTTTCAAATTCAAATTATATAATAATAAGTATTGTACTTGACTATTTTTACTGACAGCAATCTAATTTCTTAGAAATCCTATTTTATTTTTCGAAGCCACCTAAAAATGGTATAAGTTTAGAAGTATATTTAGCCTGGAAGAAGAGGTATTAGGAGAAAGAAGCTTATAACCATTATTGGGTTTACCTAAGTTTTATACATACATATACGATGATTTTTTAGTTTTTAAATTATTTATCATATTATACACGTCCTATTATTGCAATAAAAACATCGGGTCGAATAGAACTCTTACCAGAATGTGTCGCGTTTTTGATAAATCGTGTAAAGGATTAGATATATTTTATGATTCCATTAATTTAATAAAAGACTCGATCATACCTAGTCTGATCATACCTAGTATTTCACAACTGCCTTCCTAATGTACTGTATTATATGATTATCATAATATAAAATACTATTGTATTATATCATATTATGTATAACAAATATTATTATCCAATTACTCATACTTCTATTTTGCTATACCCAAATAACCATATTTACAACTTATTTTTTAATTATTACTTTTCTTACCCTTATATTATCATTAGTTTTTTTTCTACTATCAACGTGTTCATGTTATTTCTGTTAATTTGTCAAACTATTCATAGTATAGTAAATTTGTTTCGTTTGAATATGTTTTTAAAATACTAGTATCATATATTTACTATCTGTAAGTTTGCTATAAAATAAAAATAAATTATATATGTCATACACGTCATATTATATATGTCATACACGTCATATTATTTATATCATACACGTCCAAGAGCGATCTTAGCCGTCAATTGGACACGACGAAAATGTAATGTAATGTAATGTAATTGATGAATGAACATTTTGCACGTTATTTAAACATCTTTCTTATAAAAGCTAACATTTTGAAAGTAACTTCAAGATCAAAAGCGATCATTATGACGACATAACCGTATAGTCGTATAATTCAGTTTTTTTTTTACATATAATTTATAGTGTTAAATAAAATAGCTAATAATTTGATGAAAGTCTAAAGCTGCACGTGTCTAAAGTTGTTTTTTTAATCTTCTATATCATATGAGAAATACGCATAGAAATATCAATATAATTAACCAAAATGACTATAATGATTTTCAGATACAGATTTCAGATACGGATACATTTAACAAGGTTTTCCGTAAAATTTTGCAAGAAAATTGATTAAAATTTAATAATTACGAGAAAAAGCTACCAAGGGTTTATTTGCAGAATTTTAATTAAAATGTAGTAAACTTCAAAAGTTTTCCTATTTATTTAGAGTGTTCATGAACTGATTGTCATGTTATTTCTGTAAATTTGTAATGCAAGCATTGCAAACTATTGGAATGCTTGCATTGCAAACATTGGCAGTTTATTTATTTACTTATTTATTTATTTATTTATTTGTTAATATATCAAAATATGTAGGTATGTATATACATATACATACATATAATATGTCAAACTCAAAAATGTATTTATATATTTACATTTTACTTTAGATACACACACAATATATATTATATGCTATAATTTCAAATTTAATTTTAGGCTATAATTTGTTGCCTACTCTTCTTATCACACCAGCATGTTGGTTGACTGGAAGATATTGCTGTAGTGTAGCAATAAGTCCGCCATTGTACCTTTTTTTATTGTGCAATAAAGAGATTTTCATTTCATTTCATTTCATTTCATTTCATTTCATTTCATTGTCTCTGACTTTTGTCTATATAGCGATAATTGCTGGAAAAGCCGTTTTAAATATTTTTACAGATTTCGACAATGGTTTTCTCGCTAAATAGAACATATCGTGTTACACGAGTTAATGTTTATTTACGTCGTAACATGGGTCTTTAGCCATTTATACATTAATGTATAGCAGCATCATTTGTATATTCTCAATCGTTTAGAATATGCTAAAAATAACATACATACGAATTAAATAAGTATACGCTTAACATGGACGAACGTGATCACGACACTCAAAGCCAACATAGCCCACCCCAAAGTCCGTTTGACTATAATCCAAAAGTCATTTGTGTATTTGGCCTTTGAACTCTTTAGGTAATAACCTGCTAAAGTCAATACGAGATTTAGAACCAAATCGTGTGATATTTATAAGGTAGACGATGACCATCACACATGATATTTATAAGGTAGACGACCACGAAATTTTTTACAATATCTCTAATATAGAGAAATAATATCACCTCTCTAAGATACCTTTATAACTACATATAAACGTACAGATATATGTAAAAGTATAAATAAGGAAGCCTTTGGAAATGGATTATTTTTATGCTTTGATATACTTTGATAATGTTTGATTATAAATTATTCATTATAATTATTGTCGTTTGAGGCCGCGCTCACTTTGCATGCGTTTTCGTACGAAATTCGATCGTGCGAACACGTACGAACACGCGTGAAAGATCCCGATCCTTCGGGTACTATGGGAGCGCACACACTGGATGCTAGTTAGTCGTACGTATACGCGCGTATAGGTAGTTACGACGTCCGAATTCGATCCGAACTTGTTGGGATATTTGCGACGCGTCGTATGTTTGAAAACAAAATGGACATCGAAAAATTTATCAATTTGGTTTTCGGACACAAATTTTTGTGGGACCAAAGTGACTCAACATATTATTTACGGGACTATCAACGCAGGGCATGGAAAGAAGTATCGGAAGAATTAGAAATATGTGGTAAGTTTAGTCATTTATTTATAAATTTCTAACGTTACATGAATCATATTATTGCTTTTATTTTTAATCCTTATTACGAGAGAAATACATTTTTATTTGGAGAAATACATTTTAATTATTTGAAATCCTGAATGAATATGCAAGAGTACTGAAAGACGAGCCAGTTGCTAAGTACCTGTAAAAATAACATTCATTTTACTTTTTCCAGTTGAAGGGCTGAAGAAAAAGTGGAGAGGACTACGAGACACTTTTGGGAAAGAACTCAAGAAAGTCACAGGCGGTGAGTCATGCCAATTTCTCCAAATCGATCAGATTGACACACTTATTTCATCACTCCTTTCAGGATTGCGTCATGTATCAGGGTATATAAACCAGTGCATTTGACCAATCAATTATCATTCCTCGAGTGATCATCTCCTAGTGAGTGCTTCTGTAGCTACGACTCTTCGTGAGCCGGTCAATGCATTAGCCAGTGCTACCACCTCATCCTTCCCTCCTTATCGAGTTGAGTAAGCTGAGGTCTGTCACTCCTGCAGACCCGAGCAAGTATCGAGGAGACACAGAATCTCTGATACAAAAGGTAACCTTTCCTTCCTCGCCGCGCGCCGCGATAAATATTCGGGAACGTTATACTGGCAATATTGTACGATACGGCATAATATTCAAATCACCGTAAATAAATTGTTAAATCGATATACCAATAATAAATAAAACTTTCTGAACACAAATTGCATCTTATTACGCAGTAAAAGGACTTGTTGACACCCGGCTCTCACAACGAATATCTTGGAGTCAGTGAGAGTCGGCCTTCCGTCACACTACAATAGTTTTAAACGAACCACGGAAAATACTACAAATATACTGCGAATCGGCGCTCCCGGGGAGGTTAGGTGTGCGCGGGGGGGGGGGGGTTGTCTACTTGCCAGGAACGCCTCGGAGTGACACAACCGATTTTTATTATTTATGTTTAAAACGTTTATTACGACCTTTCCAACTATATTTGCAATTTTAGATGGAAAAAAAAACTATTTACTGTATTGAATATTAATGCTGGGCCTTAACAAACTCGTTTAACTGTTATCTCAATTTAGCCGTTTTAAATCCTGTTCTTTTCAAGCGTTTGTTTAAAAAGTGATTAACTCTTTTGTTCGGTCTAAATGTTGTTAAATGTACCTATCCCAGTATCCGATCATTCCCCAATGCGATATCTCCAATCTCACTTCCGACCAGGCCAGTTATCTCCATCTGCTCCAATTTTCTCTATTGTTTTTCGCAGCCGCAATATATAAGCGACGAGGCGACATGTATATTGGAAAGCGGGACGCTCACCAGTCCCCGGGGAATTCGTTGAAACGCGAATCATTCAATATTTTATTGTTCAATGAATGAATATAAACCCATTCGCCGTCATCCGTCGCCATCCACTGATTGTGCAAAGAAACAAGATTGGCCGATCAAGCATGCGTGATCGTCTTCTCCAATAGTAGTTTCTGTCGTACTAGTAGTGTTACTTCTGAGGAGGCAAAAGCAACTTCCGTTGGAGGATTTTGCCGGTCAATTTTTTAAATTAAGTTTTAATGGATATACAGTCATAGATATAGTGCCTTGATACATTATTTTACCCACCGTCCATTTCAGCACTGATCTATAATTGTCAATATCTGTGAACTTTTAAATAATGTTTCATTTAAATTCTAAATTAAATTTAAATTCTAAGTGTCAACATACTTTAAAATTTTCTCACCACTAATTAAAAATGAAATAATAAATTTATAAGAATACAGTGCAATTCCACAGTCTGGATTCACTCGCGGTTAACACGCGTCCCGAAGGATCTTATCGGTCTGAGTTTACATTAAATATTCAACCAGCGTGTCTATGGACAAAGTCGACCATCGAAATCAAGCGAGCTGTCGTTACTGGCTGGGGGCAGATCGACTTTGCTGAAGATACATCGGACGACTTAATGAAGGTGGTGGTGGATTTGATTGACCAGCCGACCTGTCGAAGACTATATGCAAAGACTCTCAGAAAGAGGTTACCACAAGGTATAACGGACGATCAATTGTGCGCTGGAAGCTTAGAAGGAGGACGAGACTCTTGTGGAGGCGATAGTGGTGGACCTCTGCAAGTGACGATAGCTGACAACCAATGCCTCTTCAACATAATCGCCGTTACCAGTATTGGAAAGAGCCCTTGCGGAAGTGCCAAGGGACCTGGCATATACACTGCCGTGAATTGTCATGTGAAATAAATGGCGTTTTAGGAGTATGTCTACCGCCGGAAAATTGTCCAAAAACTGACGGGGATTTGTCAAAAGGGAAACTATCACAATTTTGTATAATGTCGGAACAAGAGGCTGTATGCTGTATTCAACACAGCCCCATGAGCAACAACACGAGATCATCAAAAAACCAGGACAAATCCAATAATGCATCTTCTACATCACCGCCTACTACAACAACTACCAATAAGTCACCGGTCATCTCTACAATAGCTCCAGAAAAACCTTAAACATCGCCACAAGCCTTATTACCAAATTCATAAATGACAGTGTGGAAAAACGAACTAAATCCGAAAAAAATTGCTGCAATATTGAGTAAAAATTTAACAATGACAGCCATTGCTGTGTTGGCGATTAATTAATTTATTTTATTTTATCTGCATCCAAACTTTTCTCTGGTCGTAACGGTCTCCGTTCCATCGGGTTCAGAAGAGGGAGGAAGAGAGAGTGCACCCGTGGTCGCGCGCCCACCTGTGCACTATAATATAGCCTGCGCACTTGACTGCTTGCGAACAATGGACTCTGAGAAGACTAAAGAAGTCACTAGAATCTACAATGCAGTCGCTATGGCCGAACACGGCTAGAAGGATATATAATGTTTCATTTTTACTAGCTTTATTTTAACATGGAATGTTCGAATGTAATAAGGTTGTCCGTTTCCAAATTTGCAAACCATTTTCCAGCCGATTGATGGTATCCCATTTAGCTAAAATTTGGCATACCTACTTATGTAAGTTCGGTGACAATGCAATATTATCGTACCATCAAGCTGATTTGATGATTGAGCCACAATGTAGGGACTGGAACTCTCTGATGGAAAGTGCTAAGACAGTCGAATTTGGGCTCGTTTGTTTTGTTGTCTTGAGTACTTTCCATTGCACATGATGATGCGGGTCTGAAGATGGAGCCGAAAGATTGCCACTGGGACACCCTGATGGGAAATGCTAAGATAGTCGACTCTGGGCTCGTTTGTTTTGTTGACATGAGTACACTCCACTACACACGATGACGCGGATCTGAAGATGGAGCCGTGAGATTGCCACTGGAACTCCCCGATAGAAAGTAAAGCTTGTTGAAAAAAAATACTTTTAATGTATGAGTTATATGATCAGTGGTATTATTGTTAATTGTTATTTATTTAATTATTCCACCATGTATGAAAATAATAAAAACATTTAGCCACTTCATTTATAACAAACGGATCGTACCTAGCGCATGAAATAAAAACATTCTTACCTTTCCGCCAGAATTAGATTGGTCATCTCCACGGAGAGAATGGCGATGGTAAGATCCTTTCTTAATACCATCATTGATTTTACACTATAAAATCAATGATACCATTGTTATATCAAACAACGATAACGGTTATATCGTTCAAATTAATTTTGTGTATTAATACACTGCTCTGTCTAATAAATCTGAACTATTTTTGCACGAATAGTTAAAATATTTTTTCTTTTCTTATATGTATAATAATGTAATTTTGCGTAATTATTGTAAATTTAAACGTTATACACCTTATATACTTTATAAATGCTAAAAACTCCCGGGTTTGGCGGTAACAAAAATGTTAAATTTCCTTACAAAATAAAAAATAATAATAATGTAGTGTAATTATATTACAATACTGTCGGCACTCCCGCTAATCCTAGAACTAATATTTAATAATAAATTTAAGAAGATTATATTTCGACATATTCATTACAATAAACAACACTCTTTCTTGTGAATTCAGAATTTGTGCTGAAACATACTTATGTACATTCGATCTAATAATATGGCCAGGTACTGTATACATTATATTATTTGCAAGAAGCAGCATCACAGGCCAAATAGTATCCGAACAGATTGTAATATAACTGGTGGCAATAAAAGAAAATCTGATTTATATACGGTATCATATATTTTCCCAAATATCGTCTTGGTGAATCTTGATATCCCAAGTACCTAGATGTAACTGCTTACATATTACAAGTAGATGTAACTGCTTACATAAACAAGTAGATGTAAATAATATTAAAATAATAAGAGCTATGATTTAAAAATTAGTTTGTCATTAAATTATTATTTTATACCATATAGGCGTATTTAGAGCGCCTTCTACAGTACGCCGCCATACTGTTATACCATTTAAGTCGCCATATTGACCATAATAATAAAAGATTAATCAAGATTAATCTTTTATTATTACTAAAAGACAAATCAATCGGAACTAAGAGTACCATCTACATGTTTCGTTTCGTAATAAAATATTGGTTTCCAAATTGTAGAACGACGTTGATCAATATAATACGCTATATACTCAGTGGTAATGCAAAGTAACGCAGCGATTATTGGTGCGATAGTCAGAAATTCGCTTATTCTCCGATAGGGGGCAACAGTAACGTGAGCTCCGTAGTACCACAAGTAAATACATTAAAACGAATATAAAAAACACGACTGCCGTTACAGAAAGTGAACTATTGTATTTATAATTATTTGTGCTACGGGTATTTTATAAAATATTTATGTATTTGACTGAGAGCAAGGATCGCCGAATATGTGGCGAGGAACCTGAAGACAGCATACACATTGTTGGTCGCTGTCCAGGGCTCGCCGCCAAAAGACACAGTTTACTGGGACGAGCCTTTCTCGAACCCAGCGATCTGCCCAACTCGAAGGTCAGTGACCTGCTTGGACTGGTAAGAAGTACCGGGCTACTAGCTGACCACTGACCTAATCACACAGTGGGAAGTTACAAAAGACCTTACAGATCTAGGTGACATCAAGGGCTGGAAACAAGCCCCCCACTCCATCTACTACTACTACTACTATGTATTTATCCATATAGATACATGTATATTTCCGGAATGTACCATTTAACACTAAACGCGATAAATTTATGTTAATTTATTGACATTTGGACATTTGTACATTTAGACAACTACGTACTCAATAATTGGATAGTTAAACACATAACACTCTTTTTTTGGGCAGTCGTGTAATAAATTCGTAAGAACTAAAAAAGGTTATTTAAAAATCGGCAATATTTTGAGTAGAGTAACAATTGAACAGTTTGTATAATTTATTTTGCTAAATTAATATTTCAAATACTTCTCTTTGTACTTGGCCTAACGGGGGTATTCCTGACAGCCGCGAAAAGGAAAAAAAACGAAACTGTCAAATAATGACTGTCTTTTACGTCACCGCGAAACATGGCAATTTATATTGAAGACACTGATTTCTTCTTATTTGAGGGCCCTTGGTCGAGGTACGTACCCTATGAAGGGGCAAACACATTATCGGACGCGTCCGTATGCTGCGGCTTACGAACGTAGCACAGGCGTCCGCGACTGACGTCCGATAATGTGCACGGCTCAATAGAAATTCATTACACAGATACCTAATCAGTCGCGCCTATAAGCCGCGGCTGACGGACTCGTCCGATAATGTGTTTGCCCCTTGACACTCGGAATGACAAAAAGTCTAAAAATACTCGTTGTTTATATATTTATCCATCTAGATACATGTATATTTCCGGAATTTCCTCAATCAGACCTTTCATTTGACACTAAACACGATATATTTATGTTATTATGTTGACATTTGGACATTTAGACAACTACTTACTTGATATTTGGACAGTCAACGTACCCCATGACACTCGGGATGACAAATCGAGTAAAAATACCACACACTTCTAAATCGTTTCCAAGCGTTTAGAAGTTATGGTGGAATAAAGAAACTAAAAACTTACATAGATGAACGCTGAACACATTACACTCCTTTTTTGTTGGGCAGACGTGTAAAAAGAAGCTATTGCGATAGCGATTGTTTCGCGAGAGCATTCGAACAGGGCCGCAGGACTCCCGTTGTCTTCAGCGTCTTCTCGTATTATTAGTTTTATTTGTGCCAGTGCAGATTTGGGATTACGGCAATATTTGATAGGCCTATCTTCTCTTTTCTCAATCAGTAAGCCATTGTTACCGTACTCCGTTATCTCCGCTTCGCGGGTAGAAAATCGTCTCTGCTGGAAAATCAGACAAACGGAAAAAACCACCGAACAAAATTACACTGCTCGATTATGGCCGAATCGCTGAAGCATATCTTTTTAATTTTTAACTGACTGATGAAAAGTTAATCGAGTGGTTACATCAAAGAGTTCGGTTTTGTCCATCTCTTTCGATCTTACTACGGAATAGCGTACCTACATCTCACTCGCACGCGACTATTGGCAGATATTGGTAGAAGTATTATGCATTTAACTAGAGTTGGCAACTACAATGGATAACCCGTCACCTCAGGAAGTTTTAACCATATGTGATCGTTCTGTCTCCAGTAAGGTGAGCGTAGAAGACTTTGGGACGATACAATAATATTTCGACAGATATTATATCCGACACCATATTTCGCTAAATATCAATGACACAGGGCTTTCCATGGCTTCTTCGCAGCTACATAGAAAGTAGCTGGATGACAGGCAATGTTAAAGAATAACAGCGTAGTGGTTATGAGGTCATCAGAGCTCATGTTGTCTCGCGCCACTCATCACAATGTCGAAACGTGGCGTCGGGTGCTACAAACTTCACGCCGTAAAATCCATTTGGTTTTATTAAGAATAGGTTTGTCAATACATATATCTATTTGGCTTCGATGACCGCGTAATTTGGAACTTCCGTTACCTGCGCTGATTTCATAAGATCAGCCGTTCCAAGAGGGCAATCATTTTTGCGTCACCTGCGACTACTATTTCACTTGTTTGATGAATCTGCGGTTTGCGTCTGTGCTACGGTTGTTCGATAGTTCAACTACTCACCGATAGAGCGCGCTGTCAGTCAGTTATTAATATTCTTTGCAATTTAATAAAATTCCGAGTAGATCCACTGAGCCAATCTAGCCTAAAGATATTATTACTCAATTTTCTGAAGACACTATTGGGATAGGTCAATCTGCAAGCCTCAACGTGTTTGCTACAACCGTGAACAAACATCTCTACAATTCAAAGATTGGTCATGTCTATTTTCCATTCCCGAATTTTGACTTACTATCATTCTTATTTCTTTTTTTCCTTATACGCAAGGCGGGTTTTAGTCCCTGGCATTTGATCCACTACTAGAAGGGCCCATTACTTATTAAAGGAAGCGTAACGTCCGTAGCCGCGTTGAAACACTGATTCCCGTCAGATCACCGAAGCTAAGCATCGTTGGGCATAGTTAGTACACAGTATATCAGACAGTAGCTTCTCTTAGAACAACATTGAAATCGAAGCAAGTGACGTCAGGAATCTTAAGGGCTACCACAAATCATAATATGATTACTCGTCTTCTTCTTGAAGCATCGTCCCGGCCACATTTACGGTGCCCCGGCGACACAGATGCTATTATGCTACCGATTTGTTCTGATAATACCACATGGCGTCGACTCGTAAATCTGCACAAAAAAAGTAATAAACACACCCGACGTAAGAGCGGACAAAAACTGCGCCCACAGCGCCGTAGCTATGGGCCTAAGGAAGCAACATGACTTACCCCTCTGCTCACTTCCGTCGCACCCTCTTCCTTGTAGCTCTTGAGTGAAGTTACTAGGTGTTATTAGAAATAGAAATAGAAATAGAAATATTTTTATTGTCCGAAATTGTGGTGGTACATTTATGGTGATAATGCGTAAAACTATGTATCTCACAATTACCTGTTATTAAAACAGATTGACAAATTTACTTATCTGCTAAATTGACTTATCTGCTAATTATAATATCTTATTAAAAAATGTAATTATTTCACTGGTTTAACATGAAAAAATCTAAACAGACCGGATAAGTAGAACTAACAGTAGAAGACAATTAGAAAAAAATAATTCACCAATAATATAAAAAATAAAGAAAAAAACAAAATCAAGGAATAATCAAAATTCCGCCTATAAATACGAAATGTATATAATTTAAAATGTAACAGTAGAAAACAATTAATAAAAAATAATTCACCAATAATTTAAAATATAATGAAAAAAAATCAAAATCAAGGAATAATCAAAAATCCGCCTATAAATACGAAATGTATATAATTGAAAATTTGTAATCTTCCTAATTGAATTATTGTAAAAACAAAATGAAAATGCATGCCTACAATATAATATTATGAGAAATATTCGTTTAACAGCACATTTTTAATATAACTTGTAAAAAATATAATCCGGGACACGTGTGTAAAAGCTTTTATCGATAAGCCATTTTTTCAACGCTGCGGTAATCCCTTTTCCTTTTATTTCTTTGATATTTGCAGGTAGGTGGTTATAGATTTTTATTGCATTGCATAACATTCCTTTTTTAAATAGAGTTAAATTTGGCTTGGGTGCTTGTAGCTCATGTTTATTTCGTGTGTTATAGCCGTGTTCAACATTGTTTGTTTTGAAATACTGATCGTGGTCCCTTATAAATTTGCAGGTTTCCAAGATGTATATCGATAAACGTTAGCACAAACTCCTTTTTAAATAGTGGTTTGCAGCTGTCGTTAGTACTTGGATGGGTAATCGCCTGAGTACTGTCACATGGTGTGACGCCTGAGGACTGCCGCCGGTCGGTGTAAGATAATTGTGGCTACACATTGAGGTGGGCCGCTAACGTACAGAATCCCCCCCCCCCTCCCCCCCCCCCAACTATTACGATTACGTAATCATCCGAATTTGCGGAAAATGTGAAGAATCGTGAACCCAGCGTTTGTAAAGTGTTTGAAGACTCTTCCACAATGAGGTATAACTCTGAATCATTCGTGCACTTTTTGTATTTCTTTTTAAACTGCCCCCAATCCTCGTCTGCCCGCCGTTGTGCCTCCGGTCCTGAGAGTTCCGCCATAGTTCATGCGCCACACGACCACGTTAATCTTTCCGCGATGGAGTTGGAGCGTGCAGCAGCGCGCTAGTCCAGAGTTGCAGACGTGCCGCCGCGAAGCAGAGCGGCCACCGGCTTGCCAGCGCGCGCAATAACAGGCCCGAACGCCCGGGTGACTCAATCGCAGACGAGCGCGTGGACTATCTACGCACATCGCGCAAAGGGGTATTTTCAGCGCGGGGCCCTATTTCCGTGCAGGTTGAGACCAAAAAATTGCGATGCAATGTCCAATGTTGATTAAGTAATCAGGACGGCCCCCCACCCCCCCCCCCACCCCCACGTAATCAAACGTAAGGGGCTCTCTAGACGATGAAGCATGTTGTCAAGCATCGCGTGGTGGGCTGGAAGGGGACCGTAAACCGCAGGATATATGCAAATATATTTTTTTATATTTATCAAAAATGCCCAATTTTGTAGTTGTGTATTAGGGAGTCTGGTTAATTAGACGTAATTGGTTGATAAATGACGTGATTCCTTGGTATAAACTACAAAATTAAGCATTTTTTGTCGATCTCCCTCCCCCCATGGTGATTACGTAATATGTGGACGGTCCCAGGGTAGAAAACGTAGCTCCTCCGGCTTGAGCTAAGCTAGTCTTTGGGCTAACTAATAACCGGATGCCAGGTTATTAACCGCCTGACTTTTCGGTGTTGAGTCGGCATCAAGTATTTTTTTAATTAATTAACTCAAATTTTCTTTATTTTCAGGTGAGTGTCGAATCCTAAGTTTGCAGCACTTTACACATAATTTTGAGAAAGATTACAAAATATCGCTTTAGGAGGTAAGTTAAACCACCGTTCAAAAAACATTTTTTTAAAAAGGTAAAAATCGTTTTCTATAATAGTAGGATTTTCTTAAATTTAAACATTTTGTGGTTTCGACAACAACAGTTGTTACGAAATTAAGAACGACACTATACATTTTTTGGGTATCTCTGTACTCATACTTCTGTATCTCTATATCTCTATACTCACCGAAAATAGTTTGAGAAACAAACAGGTAATGTTTGGTCATTCATTGTAATTGGGCCCCGTGGCGTTTCTATGATAACTAAAACTGAAAACGTTTGCTTGGACTAAGCAAACGAGATATAGCAATAAGTTAGAGCGGAATATGAAACGAACGATCGACGATAAATACTATCTGTCGAACTTATACTCGTCCGAATAAATTTGAACACATTTCGTGCGGTGTTAGTTTCAAGTGCTTTATCTTGTGGGTAGCTTTATTGCGAAAAAGTGACAACCGTTCATTTCACACTCCGCTCTAGCGTATTGCCCTGTCTCGTTCACACGAACTAATTTCCGATTTTATTTCAAGAAGAAACGCAATCCAGCCCATTGTTTCTTATTCATTCCGGAAACTTTCAGCGTGGCCCTATCAACCTCTCGGCCTCAAACTTTCAGTGAAGTGTGGTTTATAAAAAATATGCGCGGATGACTTGAAACTATTCATTACCAAAATTCATTACAGATATGAATATGAATATGAAGGGTTACAGAACATAGCGATCAATACCAACTTTTTGAAATTTTTGATAATTACATTTTTAAAATTTACCAACTTAATAAGGTAATAGTAGAAACACATTTTTAAAACCAGCTTTTATTAAAATGCTCTGTCCCGAGCCAACCCTGGATGCAGCAGCCATGTCATAGTGGACTTAAGAACGGGCTATCATAATTGAATGCTATACAGAATTTCGTGTTTGTGCTGTTGAGCGTTGAGGAGTCCCCTCGTTGGAAGCCCACCCTGGATGCAGCAAACCTATTGCGGTGAGACTTAGAACGGGCTGTCATAATTGAATGCCTATACAAAAGTGTGCGTCTTTGCTGTTGACTGTGGAATTGTAGCCTCGTCGGGAACAGGTCATGCTCGCCATAAAAATGCATTGTCATCGGAACTGAACCAACAAGTAAAATTTTAACTTCATAGGATAAGCGTAAGTTGTTTTAATTCAGGTTGCAAGATTTGACCTAAACAAAATAACATACATTCTTCATGACATACATACAAATACTAACAAACATTGCAAGGTAAATAAAAGCTTTTAAAAAGTGACATTTTAGCAGATGTTTGAAGGAGAAACAATAATTATGTCTATAAAATATTTGAGTTCCTAAAAAAATAGGTTTTTCTTAAATTACACCTCAGAATAAAAGTTAAAACTGTACCTAATATAAGAATGTTTTTTAAATTATTTATTTTATAAATTAATGTACAAAAAAAATATACATGTACATACATACTATTTTATATGCAGAATCATTAAAAATAAACATTAGTATAGAGAAAAAACAAGCTCTATGCATATAAATGTGCTAGCATATCCGAAATGAGGCGAAATCGCACAACCAACTAGACCTGCATGTAAGCAGGGGCGTGGCTACCGCCGTATCAGCCGTATCAATTATACGGGGCCCCCAGGCCACGGGGGCCCCCAACCTGACCTGACCTGACCTGGCGACCTGCGTAGTATGTTCGAAATATTACAACCGGGGAAACTCCTGTCTTCTTCAAACGAAGAGATATTAAATGCTTCCGGAAAACTGTCGGCTAAATACAGTAAAGACATCTCAGTTATTCTTTATAACCGATTAAAGCCTCTAAAAACATGCTTAAAATCTGAAATTCAAAAAATTCATTCCATTAAGGAACTCATTGAATTATTGCTGATAAAATTCAATAGTCTTGTATCCAGTTTTCCGGAGGTAATAACAGCATGCTTTTTATTCGTGACCCTTCCAGTTACAACTGCAACTGCTGAAAGAAGTTTTTCAAAATTAATACTTATAAAAAAATACCTAAGCACTTCGATGGAACATGAACGCCTGTCAGACCTGTCACTATTGTCCATAGAGGTAGAAGATAAACTAAAGTCATCATCAGCTATAAATGATTTAATAAATAAGTTTGCCTAAAAAAGGCAAGGAGAGTGTATATTTAATTTGAATTGTTTGTAAAAATTTTGGAAAAAGTGACAGATACCTAGATAATTATGATGAATAAATATTTCTTTCAATTTTATGCAAACATTTTTTTTTCTTTTGTGAGAAACCTTTACCTTTTTTAAGGGCCCCCAAACACATTTTTATACGGGACCCGCCAAGGCACGCTATGTCACTGCCTATAAGGTCTGTATCTGGCTGTGCTGAGTTAACATTTGGTTGTTGACGCGCGAACTGACGCATTTGATTCCAATTTTCAGAGACTTTTTATATCTAAAGGTCAGTTGAGTTTCTTTAAAAATATATTTTATTTTAATTATGCCTCAGAAAAAAGCTAAAACGTGGAATAGTCATAAGCTTCGGTCAGTATTTCCCATCACAGGACCTTCTCAGCGTTAGCCAGAAGGTCATCGATATACCCGACCTCTTGACCTGGCGGGAATGAATGATCAAGGCCCATCGTCACCGTGTGGACCTTGATTATTCTTTCCCGTTACACTTTTTCTTCTCCCTTCTGTGATCATTCACTGGAAAGTCGATTTATGCTGCGATTCGTTTGGGAACCAGCCACAAGATGGTATTAGGATCTCATTTTCCCAAAAAAATACATTAATCATTTTATAAAATCGAATACTATCGCGGTTGTTTGACATTATAAATACGATAGAAAACGAATTTACCGCGTGAAATTTGTAGCACCCGTCGTTTCGGTGACGTTGCAGCCGCCGTTGTCCAGGGTAGACTGAAGAGCTGTCAATCCGTTGTTTTGCGGGTAGGCCGCATACCGCTTCCGTCACTGCGTAGGTTATAACGGTGGTGGGGGGCAGGGCTCGGAGCGCGGGAATTTTGAAAATCCGTCTTGCACACAACACTCACTGTATCCTGTTTTTACGTCTTTGCGTTCGGCGTTCGGCGGCGGGAACATTTTAAAAGAGGGTTCCACGTAGAAGAGAGTTTGTAACCGTCGTCTCTATTGAAGTTCGGGGTTCTTCTTATTTCAATGGCTTCCCGGATCATGCGAGGAAGTAGAATTGTTATTTGGATAGCTCAATGGGATTTTGAAACTTCCGCTATCCAATATATGTTCGCAGATCGCCGATTTTTCTCGCTGAACATTTTTAACAGCTTTGTTGTGTTCTGTCAGTCGCGTGGCTATGGGCCGTTTCGTTTGTCCAACGTAGGCTAGACCGCAACTGCATTCGACTTTATACACACCCGGGGTTTGCAGTGGTATCCTTTACAGGCCTTAAAAATCGAGCTATATTTTGGGTAGGTTTGAAGATCGGTTTGAAAGTCGGGTGCTACAAATTTCACGTAGTAAATTCGTTTTCTATCCTATTAATTAATCATTTTCCTCGTAACCCTTCATATGAATGTATTAAATCGCCCCATATTATCACATTTCATTCAGAAACTTGCGATATCCCAATTTCAGACGGTAGGATTGTTTTGGTCGGGTACACAGCGGAGAGAGAGAGATAGAGAATATAAGGTGAGGTGGTTTAATGGAATGTCAGGATGGCGTGCAAAGCATCTGCAACGCGTAAACACGAGGCGAGGATGGCTAAGTGCTTTCGGCGCGCCCTTGAACGCTTCCTCCGCCCTCGCGGGTCGTCGCGGGGCGTCTCGGGGCGAAGGGCGCGGGCGGGGAAGAAGAATGGGGCAGGTCGCGGAACACGCCACTTCCGCCGAAAGGCCGTTTTTCAGCGTTGAAGGCCCGAAGGGACCGAACATTAAGACAGTTCAGGCCGTGCATTATGCAAACTGTCGTCGCGCGAGTTTTCAGGCCTTCGTACCCCACATAAATAGGGGCAATTAGTCAGCTATTTCGGAGTTTTTGCCAAGGCACCATTCCAGACGATTCACATATACACTTGAGAGCAAAATAATCGCACTTGTATGAATTTTGGACAGAAAAAAAATATGTCAAAAATACCGAGTTTTTACATTTTTTTTTACTTAGTGCATATTCAAAGTCTATTTCAACGCCTATCTTGTTGTGCTTAAATCATACCAAAAGATTGCGCTTTGGAGGTTAACATCCAAAGTGCACGTTTTTTGTGAATTTCAGTTTCATAATTTGTGATAAAAATCGAATTAAAACAAAAATCAGCAAAAAACATGTTTATTAATAAGAAGCGTTGCCTTCCCTAGCCCGAATGATAGGTTCCATTCGATTTTTCATTGATTTAACAAGATTCAATGTGCACACATATTGAATCTTGATACACGGTGCACTTTGATTTTTTTGTAATATTGTTCTGAACGATTTCATGGGACATTCATTATACACTTTAATTTCATGCGATATTTATATGCAGTAAGCTTCAAAATAAAAAAAAATATTACGCTTTAAGTAAACATGTTAAGGATGTGCGATTTTATTGCTCTCTTCTGTAGTCCCTTGCCATATCTTTAGACCCACTGTTCATTTCAGTACCGTTTTTTTTTAATTTAGGAATTAAGATTATTGGTAGGAATCCCTACTGTTGGTGTAGTGTTGGCTTCCAACGAGGGAACTCCTCAACGGTCAACAGTACACACAAAATTTTGTATACGCATTCAATAATTATGATAGCCCGTTCTAAGTATCACCATGACATGGCTGCTGCACTTATAAAAAATATTATAGTCGGTGTATTTTTTCGTAAAAAAAAATGTATATTATTTCGTAAAAAATCTGTGGTGACTCCTCTGGTGGACCTATTTCAACAACAATCTTCCCAACTCTTGCCATGACCATATGATGCCTGATTACCATATTTAGATCAATCGGATTAAGCGTTTGGGAGATTTCGTGGAGGAAGACACACAGACAGACTGCAATCTGTAAATTGGTGTTAATAGTTCCGGGGAGGGGCTATGAATAGATATTTGCGTCTTTACCTCGAAAAAAAAATTTTGCGCGTTCGCAATACTCTTCCTCCTGGTCGGTTGGTGGGCCGGAAAGTAATCACACCCATTTGATTGTTCATAACATGAATAATACGTATACACTTAAAATTAAGTTAATGATAATTTAATCAAACGTCAATTTTACGCGTTATTATCGTTTATGTACATTATGTACATCACAGTAGGTTGCGCGTTTTATGATTTGAGGGCATCGTTCCGAATGCAACGCAAAGTCCGCGCCATCTTCGGTAGGACTTGTTCAACTGGTTTCTCAAACGCAATCAAACGTCGCTGACGAGCAGATTTAAAATCATCAATCGACTCGGCATCGGATTGATGTGATCATAAATTTTATAAGCTAGTTTCTCTTTCGACGGTATCGTTTTTGATCGATGCTATTAACACCATCCGTCAATTTAATTAATGACGGATGGTGTGATAGATTGTGTGATTTGTGTGATGGTATCTTATAAACTTAAATATTGATATACGGGATGTTTTTACTTGACGGGCATTTATTTTAGTGGTGATTCAGTACAATGTAGTAAGAAACTTTTGATAAAACTTTGGAAAAAATCGTTTTTTTTTTTTTTTTAAACAAAAATTATTTTTTTTTTTTAGTTTGAAACTTTGAAGAAGTTGACTGTTGAATAAAGGTTTGAGAAGCGTTTGAGCGCGCCGCGCTATCTAGCGGTAGGTAATGTAGCGCAATAAACAATATTAGCGACATTTTACTTACCGCTGGATAGAGCATCTTTTCACACTATTTAAAATAAAAATACAATATTGTGCATTATATTTAAAATAAATATACAATACGAAAATAATGGACAATATTGTGAATTAAAAAACAAAATCTCAAGTTTTAAAAAATCCAATTATAAGGTTGGCAACCCTGAGATCGAATTCTTGCATCTATTCCGGGGGACTCCCCGCCGCTTGTTTTCAGTGTATTTTCTCGCGAACGCAGTTATTCGCAGCGAACAAGCTTCATGTATCAATTTATTGGTGTATGGGGCGGACCGTTAGCAACAAATTCTTTTGCAATACATTCTTTTAAAAATCTTTATTCATAGAAATAACATCTATGTATAGCAGTTGAGTTCCTACCGAGGCTTCTGCCTTGTCAATAGGTAACTAGTAATGAATGTTTGTTTAAATTTTACTTATATTAACCAGCTTTACAAATAATATTACTACTTGCTTAATTAAGCTACTAAAGAAGATATTATTACAATTAGTATTAATGTTGTTTTGTCTATTTTAGTGAAAAGTTAAATGTGTGTGTGTGTCAGTTGTGTTTGTGTGTCTGTCATATTAAAAAAAATAAATATTGTATTGTCCTCTACAACTACGTTACATTTTAATATTTAAAGGTTCCTTACCTTGTTGTACTAATTCATCCACTAAAAAATGCCTGTCCAGTAAAAACAGCCTGTATATTTTGTAGCGCGTATGTCGATAGACGCTCTAGTCGCGTTCAGCTCTTTTCTTGCGATTCCGCGGGGTAGGCTATTCCCCTTTCCACAAAATCTCTGAGCTATTACTGCGCCAGGCTGCGCTATTTCCGCGTCGAATCTTTTAGTGTTGCGCTGCAACATCGATAGTCTAATTTCCACGTTCTCAAATTGCACGCCCTAATTCAGTGGTACCCGAACTTTTTTGTTCCTTAGACCACTCGCTGTTTTTCGTAGACCCCCTTGTCTCCATAATATTGAATTTTTCTAAACTTACTAACTTTGAATGTGTTTTTGACAGCTGGCACAGTACTGATCACTTACATAGGGATTTTGGTGCATAAAAAAATTAAATCATGTACAATTTTGAATTGTTCATTTCTAAACGTCCACGACCTTAAAGTTCATTTTTTTTTTCAAATTCAAAATTCTTTATTAATCTATAATATTACATATATTTTTAAAATTCAAAGCCATCCTAACTAGGCCTCGCCTGTACTAAGGTAGGCTTAATATAAAAGAAGGTAGAGTGGTTTTCGTAACTTGCTGTATTATCTTTGTATATTATTATGTTACGTTTAAGAAGATAGATATGTCTCCAAAATAATAAAGCGTAATAATATTAAATTTAGGTATATACATATAAACATACACATACATACATAAATAAATATATACTTTATAGATAAATATAAAATAATACTATATATATATATATATATATATATATATATATATATATATATATATATATATATATATATATATATATATATATATATATATATATATATATATATATATATATATATATATATATATATATACATATATCTCACAAACCGTGCTCTATTTTAATATATATGTTATTAATGTCTCCGTTTCTTGTCGACCCATAGTCAAAAGTGACTTAGTTAGGTTTTTCTTTACGCCGTGACTAGTCCTATATTTCAGTCCTGCAAGAAAAACACTATTCATTTTGTTGAACAGTCGAGGAGCAATGTAAGAAAGGGGTTTTTGCGCAAAACTTGTTCTCTTTTTTGGATTAAGTGCTGTCTGGTTGTTGTTACTCGTGTTCCTTTATGGTGTGTTGAATAGATGATAATTCTCATGATTATAATAGTAGAGTAGGACTACCTCAGCGTATATTTGACGAACGTCAAGGACCTTAGATTCCTTGTACAAGCTCTAAGAAGAATACCGGAAGGGAAGAACCGGAATACCGGAAGAATACTTAGAAGAAAGTACGAAGCATTTGTGAAAGCTGCACATAAGTTCACATTTAGCACTATATAGTTTGCTCCAACATGTGACGCGTCTATTATTTTTCACATTTCTCACTCTCTCCTCCCCTAGTCACGTGCGCTGGCCTCCTCAATCTACTAGTGGTGCAATTTGGGTTGAGTGTTAATTTCCTTACATGATACTTGTGACGCGCGCGTTTGTTTATTGCTATTATCATAAGTTTAAAATACTATGTTGTTCACACAATCTGTTTTAGAAGTAATACGACATTTACGGATCGCCTAAATGTTTATGATGACGAACCTAGATGGGGTCCGCTAACGTGAACACCCGTTTACACCTCGTGCACCCTAATTTTTTTTCTCGCTGACTCGGACCCCCTGCAATTCAACATCGACCCCTGGGGGACCATATAGACCAATTTGGGAATCACTGCCCTAAGGGAACGGCTAAGTTATGATCTGTATCATAGAATATACACCAGACACAGCACAATGTATATTCAGTTGTACAGCAGCAGTTGTCCAGATCGTGTCGTTTATTTAGTCGTTGACTGTTCATTGTGAACACAATATGTCGAAACGTGAAATTTCTTCTGATTACGAGACCGATAGTACTCAATACAGTGAAAAATGATCAATAAGTTCAGTGAGATCAATAAGATCAATAAGATCTTATTGATCTCACTGAACTTATTGATCAGTGATCAATAAGATCAAAAATGATCAATAAGATCTTATTGATCAATGATCAATAAGATCAATAAGTTAAAAATGATCAATAAGATCTCTCTGTTTCTTCTCTTGAACGCGATATTCGCGTTTCCAGCAAAATGTAAAAAAAATACTTAAACATTGCAGTTGCCGCGTCATTGCTGCAATCCTTACAACTATTTTAAATATCGAATAAAATTGGCCCCCGATTTTTTATTAAAATAAAACGGAAAATCGCCCCCGGTTGGAGGGATAATGACGAAAAAGTGGAACGTTGCTTAAGCGGAACATCGTTTAACATGCAAGTCGCTACGATGTTTTTTTATACTTCTTGGATGGTTGCATCATGCATGCTTTCTTCATATGTCAGGAGGAGGAATGTCTGATGCCCCCCTCTACACGTTGGCCAATGCTTAGACGCATGGCTAACTTGAGTTGTCAACTACAACGGGCGAACCTGTCACCTCAGGAAGTTTTATAATATATGTGATCGCTCTATCTCCCGTGAGGTGAGCGTAGAAGACTTTGGGACGGTACATACCTACCGTCCAGCAAAGCCACGAACCCGCCAGAGTCAATCGCCTTACGGCGAGGCACTAGGAAGGTAGCCCAGTGGGGCCACCTCGCCCCCTGGCTACCAGTTTGGCAGGATGTCACCCTCTGGAATTAACCTTCAGGATACCTTCTTCCTTCTGTCTGGTTCCGGGATTGAAGTCGATTACGCGGCTTTCACCTACCGTAAATTCAGCAGTGATTCAGTTTAAATCTATCGCGGACCAAAAGCATATTTTGCCTGGATCTAAATTCAGGATCAGGTTGCCTACCGGTCATTTCAAGCGTGTGACTGGTTGACGACAGGTCAACACCCACCCCCGCTGAATATAATTTGATAAATTTTATATTTTTAAGCTATAACACCGTAACTGAGTGGTTACTGTGTTATAGATAAATTTTACCCATTACTGTGTTCTAACCATGTAAAATATTTTTTTTTTAATAAATAAAAAACTGCAGGCACCTTAAACACAGTAATTGAAATACTGTGATTAATTCGTGTATTAATAAATTAACTTTTAACAAAATTTTACCTAAAACCACAGTATCTGAAGAAGCCGTGTTGTAACCAAACAAAAATATTTCTTAAATGCTTATAAGTATTTAAAAAGATCACAGTAAATAGTCGGTTACTGTATTTTAACTTAAAAAAATATACATTCAGTTTTTTTTTTAATATTGTGTTTTTATCTAAGGTATCGAAAAATTTGCCATATAGTACTCCAACTCGTGATTTTAAAGAACTAAACTTGTATAAACACAGTAAATGAAGTTACTGTGTTTTCATTTACGACGGCAGAGCAAGACACTGACAAGTGCCACCTAGCGGGATCTCATTTCTCGAAAACCATGTTGAGCATTACATAACGCCCCCACGAAGATCTTCATCCGACTTTCGACACGGCACTCGAAGAAGAAGGCACAAAACAGAAGATACAACGGGGTTCCCAAAAAAAACAACCTGTCCCATCTAAGCGCTTTCCAGGAAGGTCGCTTTACAAAAAAGACAAGCCTTTACAAAAGTACCTGGCTACAAATAAAATTATTGCCAAGAGAACTGGTCATTCAAAAAAACGAAATTATATTTTGAACAATCGCCCGCATCCGTTTCTTTGTCCCTCCCTCTTGCTTTCTGCGTCTACACATGAGCCAACCAGCGACGGCATGCAAAGACGGATTTCATTTTAAATATTCCCACTTTATAAACCCCAGGGACCAACCACCTGTCGGCGACATGTGAGCGAGTAGCCCGCGCTGGGAAAGGTGTTGCCAGTCATTGACACAATAATAAAAACCTAATATTGTTCTACTTCTTATTACGTACCGGTACATACCGGTAACATACCTGAGGTGATATTAATAAATTTAGAAATGTCTCTATTTATCATGACCCCTTGGGAGCGCTTTGAGAAAATCAAACGTTGTAATAAAGAACTGTGTATACACCACAGCAATACTAGAATAGACCGCGGCAGGACTGTGAGTGAATGCGATAGCGGAATAGAAGAGATAGCTGGTTATGGGCCCCGTCTATCCTTGTCCAGTCGCGCATACGCGTTTATGATTCTTTAATTGAGTATAATTCGGAATTCTCTAATTACGAATTATTTTACTTTTTTTTTTATTGGAACACAGCTAAAACAAAAACCAAAATACAACGATCTCTCAAACTCACATAGCAGACATATTATGGCAACGAAGCGTTGCGCTCAGTATATATTTACGTGTGTCCCGCGCATGCACGACTAAACAAGGATAGAGGAGGCCCATATGGAGCTTTCTCTTTCTATTCCTCTATCGATTTATCATGCTAGTCGCGTGGTCTATTCTAGTATATCTGTGGTATACACAGATCACCTAGTTTATTAGGCATTTGAGATATATTTCTTTGCATAAAGGTTGGTGTTGACCAACCGACCGGATACGAAATCATGTTGTTTTTTAAATGCTGAAGATAGGTATATAGTATACTAACAGGCGAGGTCCTCTAATTATTTACCGAAAATGTTAAATTTAAGTATAGGTCGCTATTTTTTCAACAGTTTTGTATATCAATGGTGACAAATATGCTAATATGCCGATTCGCTGAAAATGGTGAACATCGCCTAATAAAGTGGTGGAATCCAGTCCAGGACGGTCCGGTAGCTTTGCGTATGTCTAATCCATCGTTGCAATTTTTAACGTCGGATAATAATAATTGTAAATCGTAAAGTGAGAGTATTAATGAGGTGCCGGGCGAGTTCACGGCAACATCGACGGGCGAATATTATTATCCTATTCTTTTACCCAAAACTCTAGTGTCTTTTTGTGGAAACCGCCTGGTTGTCTATTGTCAACATCTTCTAGAAGGATATTATCATCACGCAGTCAAACACTCAGACGATCATTCATCCAAGTATTGACTGCGCCCAACGCTGCTTAGCTCTGTAACAAATATGCTGTATATTAATATGCTGGACTAAATATGGGTGTGTTATGCATGGTCAAACTTTTTTTTTAAATTTATTTATTTGGTAATTTACAATCCTAAATCTACAGTAAATGGACATATTCAATTATAATGTCATAGACGAGAATCCAGTAGAAAAAAACTGATAACGTGTTATGCCATAAACTGTTGCCAGTGATCCTATTTTAATGTCGCCTAACTAGGCAATAGCCTGTTCTAAGGCGGGCATTTAAATTGTCACATTTGTGACATTTAAATATATTATGAACCAATATAAAAAACTAAGTAATGTAAAATATACAAAATGTAGTAATGTTGTATAAAAACATTCTTACAAGCTATAATATATAATTGTTGACCTTAACATAATTATAAAAAAGATGAAAATTAGCTAGTATTTAGGTAATCATAATTGCGTTAGAATAGAGTTAGATAATCAAACCTAATTATAAAAATTAAACATTAGTAAAAAAATAAAATAAAATGGAATTAAGGAGGAGATGAAAGATTTAAAATTGTTAACCATAGCATAATCATAATATAAAATGACGTACAAATAAAAATTATGTATGTTATCATAATTGGTTTAAAATACAGTAATATAATTAAACCTAATTATATGAATTAAAATTTGGTACTATATAAATTACAAATTAATACCTTGTATTGCATGTGTTAAAAATCCCATGATATTTTATAACATTAATAAAAAGACTCACTGTACGCAAACTCATATGGTCGCAAATGAACGTACGAACGTGTCTTGAGGGAGGAGCGACAGAAAATGATACGAATGTATATAACAGGGATCTCTATGTATATACCAATTAAAAATAATATAATAATAAATCATTGAAGACCAATGTTTTTTTTTGGGAATGCACTATTTTAAAATGAATATATTAAATAAATTTAAGTGAATTTTATTGAGATGCCATCCTAATATTGCACAAAAAAACCCTTTAAAAACAATTTAAAAATTCCTGCAAATTGTTTTTGAATATCAAGGATGATTTGCTTTACAATAATATTATGGTAATTATTATGAATTTATTATTTTGGTGATTTCCTTGTATTCATTTGGTATTTCATTGTAAGGTTCCGCGTTGAGTCACTGTTTTCCATTGGGATAAAATTAACAGAATTGCATTTCAATTCTGTCCATCGAACGCAATAACAAGACATAGGTACACTTACACGCATATTGCACGCTCACATATATTCTCCTTATGAGGGTCCTTTGGAAGAGGTTGTCGTATGATAATAAATTCGCTCATTGTGACAGTTCATAATAAAGAGTAGAAACAAACAAACATTAGCGTATATTCGAGGACTAAAGTCAAAATAAAAAATGAAAATAACATTATCTAGCAAAGAAGTGTTAAAAACATATGGAAATATATTTTAAGTGCGAAGTTTCTGTTCAATACGAAGTTGTAAAGGATGGAAATAAATAGTTTTTTATATATGTATAGTGGCATTAACTATAACTTTACTATAAATTTACTATATTTTGTAGCGTCCGTAGCCACGTTGACACCGGTTCTCCTCGTTGTTACCGAAGTTAAGCAGCGTTGGGCGCGGTCAATACTTGGATGGGTGACCGCCTGAGTGTTTGACTGCGTGATGCTATTAATGCCCACATAGAAGATGTTGCCAATAGGCAACGAGGCGGGTTCCACAATGCCTTGTCGGTAAAAAAAAAATCAAAAAGGTGCGTTTTGGATTTAATACTATTTGACCTATGGCAATAGATGTATACTTACGAAACCTTGCACTGTAATTTATCGAACTTTTCTCATGAAACCACCTCTACTACGTAGTCATGGCAATTAATCTACTCATAGTGTATTTCAGTACTAATTTACATTATTAGTGTTTATTTTTTTTTGATATACGAACATTTTACTCAGAATAGTAGCAATGAGTGTATCTATATCTTTTTTGTACTAAAATTGCTGAATATACCATTTATTCAAATTATTTTTGATGTCTTCGGTTGAGTTTGAAAAAAACACGAATAAAGCGTTTATTATTAATATTACTATTATTAATTGAATACTGATGTCCATTGCAGTAATTAAATGACAACAATTCATGGTTTAAATAATATGATAATATTATATTATGAATCAATTAATATATCTACAAAGCATAAAAGTCAGCACTTCAAAAGAATTACGCGCGTGTATAATAATGTTAGTCGTGGTGATGCCTTACCAATTCGGGTACGAAACGCGCTCGATTAAAGTGAAGACGTCTGGCAACGTCGTTCCGAGCGCGTACCGTGCGTTCGCCGCGCTCGAGTTGGCAGCAATGGCAGCAGTGCTGCGCGCGAGTCTTCTGCGCATGCCTCTCTGCGCAAACGTCACTTCATTCACGATCGTCGCGTCGCGGACCGTTTATTTACAATTTTTCGCGTGTTGATGGCCGTTGCTCGTCGTAAGGCATAGCCTTTCTAGTTTCGCGGATGTCAGTGAATAGTTTACGCTGTAAAATAGACGCCGACTATGTTTTAATGGTGGGTTTGTGTCAGTTTTGTGTTGTGATGTGTGTGTTTGTGTCGCGTGTATACGCCCCCTCGACTTTGGATCTGTGGATTCTCGCAGGGATTTTTTGGTTTTTCAATTACTTCTGCGATAATGCTTCTAGTCTTACATAATTATGCAACGGTCTTTCAGCTTTATTCTTACATTAGGTTCAATTATAACGGCTTTATAACAAACTCCAAAAGGGAGAACATCATAAGTTCGGGTTTGTTTCGCTCCCGAACTGTTTATTTTAAATCCGCATCGGCGTCGACATTTTCCTTTTGACATTTTAATCGTTTTTATAATACTGAAGAAAACATCTTATTCGTTTTCAACGTCTGCCCAGATTTTTGACACAAAATCATCTAATCAATTTGAATGCATGCGCTATTTATGCCATTTTGGTATAGTCTTGGAATATCAAGTTTTTCTGGCCGATTAAAATGTAAAGATGTTGGAACTGTAAAAAAATCGATACATTGAACCTCTATGTTTTCACCTAACTAACTACTACCAGGGACACTTTTTTTGCCGTCTGTAACCATCAAATATCTCGACCAGTTTCAAAGCTATCGACATGACGTGAGTAATAAAATACCACATAGAAAATATGAGACTGTAAATTTATCTTAGTGCTTTACCACATCGGTTCTTAGTTGTTGTTAGTTAGTTTTTTTTATCTTATCTTCGCTGTGGCCCAAAATTGAAACCCCGCTTGAAATCACATTAGTCCCCGAGATAGCCACAAGATGGTTTCATATTATCAGGAGTGTATGCGGCACCAGGAGAAGCAGCGGTATTCGGGTCGTGCCAGCTGTCACTCGACTCTTGCAAAAGAGATAGAGAAAGAGGGAGAGAGAGAGAGGATATCGAATACGCGAAAGAGACGGTGAAGAATGTTCGAAATTTGATAAGCAGCGTCCATCCTTTCGATGGTGATTGATAGCGCGAGTGTTGATAAGAAGATCGGGAGGAGACACTCCATATGAAACATGTATTCCTGGTAACGGCAACCTACTGTAATACTGCGGCCAATGAAAAAGAAACCAGGGCTTTTTTCGGTCGGTAATATTTTATCTCAATTTAAATGATTATTTTCCATTAGTAACAGATGTTGAAATAGGTAGGCGGTTAGATATTACCAGAAGTGTTTTTAGCCATCAGCAGCAGAGAGCCAAACCAGTTTCAGGCGTTTATGAAGAACTATTATCGGATTAGAAATAACGATAAAACTAGTATGTTCAAAGGTTAATAACCGAATTCAAAGACACTATTGAGTTATGTATATAATATTCACGCTTAGATTTTCAATTCAGATATACAGTTTTTTAATGTTTTGAGAGTTTTCATTTTATTTTATCTCACTAACTACAATCTGTTACATTCCAAATGAATGCCAATATCTATATATAAAAAAAATAGTAATAATAAACTCTTTATTTGCACTTAATTAATAAAATACGAGCTTATTGCTACAAGGCAATATCTTGCAACTAACCTGCAATGCAGTGGGACGTGAGCGCGTTTTTGAAATAAGCATTATAAAACAAATGTTGTAAGTCATTCTGCGTAAAATACAAACTAAGTACTACATATATTTAAAACTACGAACTCCGGAGGAGAGGAAATTGGGAGAGGAAGGAGAGACAAAAGGGATGAACTGGTTACATCTTAGAAAAAGAGCACTCTAGAGGTGAATCTTGAATAAATGTAAAGATGTCTAGTTTCGTATATTTACTGGAAGGTCGTTTCAGAGTCTTGCACCGTGGACACAGGTAGAGTAGAAGAAGAAATCAGTATTTGAAGTAAAAGAAGAAATCGGTACAGAAGGAATTTTGAGTAAATTGTCAAAGGCTGACCGAAGTACCAGACTGTGGGAACTTAAAGGTTCGAAAAGCTCATGGAGATAGGATGGTGTTGGTTGCGAGAGAACATGATAGAGGAGAGCAAGTATGTAAACATTTCTACTTTAGCGTACTGGCATCCATCACATCAATACTGGAATTGTTCTATAAACTTGGAGTAAAACTTGGAGAATTACTGGCAGTAATTTTAAAACAACAGAGTTGATCTATGAGAATTGTGAGTGGTAAGCTAAGATCAACGCATTTAGTCCCTTTTTATTAAATATTTCTTTTAATTTGCTTTCATTATTTTTGACTATTTATAATTTCTGACAATTGAATACCATTGATTATTATTATTCCAGTGACCATTCTAGTACCTTTTAGTTAAATTGTTTTAAAAAATATATTATTTATGATTATTATATTACAAATTGATTATTAATTGAACCCTTTTTCTACTAATTTTTAGATCATTGTTAGTATAGGAAATTTATTTTCGTGCGATGCAGCCTGGCATCAAGTAGGTAATTGTAAATCTGTAAAACCGACGTATAAACATATAATTTTGCTATATTATTATTATTATTTTTGTTTATCTCTTGAGTGTCTATTAGGTATCAGTTACCTTGTTAACTTTGACATATTTTCATATATAGAGTAAGTTTCAACAATCTGTAAAGATTTTAGAGAAACTAATTGAATTTAATTAAATTGAATTGAATTGAATGATGTATACCCAATGTTGCCATAGTCAATCGCCTCGCAAGATACCTGCCGCAGGGCGTGCAGCCTTGCCACACCACACCCAGAAATCCGGGTCAATGGGCACGGCTTCGTTTGAATCACGGAATTTCCAATGTTGCATATCGTATTAATATTATTTATTCCTTTATTATTTAGTCGTATTAATATTATTTATTCCTTTATTATTTAGTAAGGTATGTAACGAGGTATTTTGTTTATAATTAACAAAATACTTTGTTATCTACTTTACTAAATATTAAAGGAATAAATAATATAACTTTAAAAAATAAATATGCAGCATTGAAATTTCCGTGACTCAATCGACGAGTCTTCTTTAAAGTCCGTGACTGAGAACAAAATACTTAGTATTGATTATACTATGTATAATAATATTAGCTAAGTAATTTTTAGTACATACATATTAATAATCTAAATAGGTAGGTACTTCTAATAATATTTTAACGCTAAGTTTCGTAATTTTGGGTCTATAAAAAGTTCTACCATAATTTAAAAGTTTAAACCAATGAATTTTCAGTTTAATATTGCCAAAAATCCTTACAAAACGCCCTAAAAATAACCAAATAACCTTTCGAGATATTGATGAAATGAAAGTCATTCCAATTAATGAACTAGGCTTACCCATGCCTTAAGAAGTTATGTAATCACGTCGATAACGTAATAATTTCCTCCTCTTTTATTAATAAAATCAAATACGTCCTCGTTCCACTTCCTATTATTACGCTGAGAAGCGTGTTATCATAGGTACCGTATTAAACGCTGGGTTGCGATTTGGTTATTGCACCATGGACACATCAAGGGTAGATGAACGGTAGCCCACGATAGTTTACCTAATCTACGTCATCAGGCAGACGATATAATGTATTTTAGGGCTTCCAATCCCGCATGCCCTAGCGGAATCTCGGTATAGGTGAAATTAACAAATTTCAGTGACGCGGGATCCCAGTATAGCGGGATCCCGCATTTTTCGATCAAAGTGGTTATCAGTAAGTAGTTAAACAAAGCATGCTTAAAGTTAAAAATACTTATAAGGAAAAAGCAATTACGAAAATAAATTTACTTTGCATTTTGAAAGCGTTTTTGCACGAAACACAACATTCCCAAAGTTTCGTCAGCCAAACTACTTCGTATCTTATTGGCATGAACACCGACAGTGGAGAACGCCCGCTCAGCTTTTACGCTTGTATGCACTACAGACTTTAGGGCATCGGGTGCTAGCGTTAAGTATCTACCCATCGATCCACCTGATTCATACAGAATCATCACTTTCTTTATGATGGTTTCGATAAGAGGAATTCTAGAGGGCGATGGACAAATACTCATCGGATCACGGCGGAATTCAAAGTTTGCTCTAGCTCATCTTGCAATGTCAGAGCACGACTAGCCATGTTCTCTTCCGTGTTGGCAGCATCAATAGATTGACTGACTGACAATAGACTGACATCAATAGATTGAACATTATTTTCAACCACAACAGAAATAGGCACTTTGTCATTATCAGCTTCGACGGAAGATGTCGAATTAAATTCATTTTCTGTATTAACTGCTTAATTTCCCATCGAATCACACTTGTCGGTGGAATAATTTTCAATCTCGCAAACCTCGCGGGATCTCGCACTCCAATCCCGCAGTGAGTGGTACTGATGAAATCAAGCGGGATATCGGTATTTCGAGATCTCGATATACCGAGTATGGAAGCGCTAATATAAACTATAATATCAAGTGAAACCTCTAATTTCGTAAAACGAAGAAAATCTCTCTCAATATAGTAAACAAAAGAACTCATTGAGTACCTTCAAATTATCCATCTAACGTTGCTAACGTGACACAGTTAGACTTTGTGGAAGTTGTTGTTGAAAAACTATCAATATAGATGGGCGTGAGACGAGGCGAGACTCAGACGCTTGAGACTCAAGACGAGATAAGACGGAGACAGTCTGAAGATCGAGACAATCGTCGAGACCGAACGATATTTTCGCCAATTATCTGGCCAAATTACATTTACAAATTACAAATTACATTACGAAATAATGGAGCTATTAGACAGTACTCTATTTCATTACCGTTTTTGCAATGAAAAGTAATATTATATCCTTATTGTTTGTCGTCACATCGGAAACCAATGGCCCTGTTGCAGTTAGGCCACTAAGACCCATGTGTTTAGGGTCGGTCAAACGCACGCAGAAGTGCGAGCCAGGGTATGACTGGTCTGCGGGCCAGTTTCCCCTAGGAGTCAACCTTCGGGCGCTCCTGTACGGTTTGCGCACCGAGCGGCACCAGCCAATCGATTGCGCATTCTGACCGACAGGCGGGGGAGTCTGAAAATAGTACTGTCTCCCATAGAGCGGGAGTAGTTGTTAACCTTACGCAACTGCTCTTGAAACGACCAATCAGCTACCCGATATTGGGTGAGCAGCCGGGAAAATGATGCCGTGGTCCGCGATAGATTCGGTAGACACCGTTTCACCGCTACGTGGGGTAGAGAACCGCGCAAACGACCTCGAACATGTAACCAGTCGGGAGACCAGAGTAATCTGGTTGCAACTGGAAGTAAGAGCGCGACTCTCAACCCGCTGGGTGATTAACCTGGTTATCTCGCTTTAAAGCGTTGGTCTCTTACGGGCGAGTCGCGTAACTAAACAGTGGACTGTTTTTCGTCCCAAGTCTGCGTTCACCCCACGGGAGACAGAACGATCCAATATCGTTAAAACTTCCTGAGGTAACAGGTTCGCCCGTTCTAGGTGACAGCTTTAGTTGTTTGTCGTCACAATTCCGGCAGATACAGTTCCGAGCAGCTTGGCATATGACCTTTTTGTCATTTTAGGTCGGCTCAATTCCCATCCGGTAGTCTCCTCGAAGAGGGACGAAACTGGAAATATGCTAGACGGCGTTGATTTAAAGAAATACTCGGTCGCGGTGCTCTATTTTGCTACTGTTTACAAGAAGGCCTCTAATAGTGCTAATGAAATAATGTTCTGCAGTTAATCATATTGTGCTTTTCTATTAATAAATCAATACAATAAGGATAAATACATAGCTTAAACAAATAATACAGTTGCCCACAGAACAGCAAAAGTCGTCGCTCCCCTAGGAGAGTGGAGGTTTGCTGTTTTGTGGGTTTGCTCTTCAAGTCTCGTCGAGACTTTCGGGAGTCCCGTCCGAGACTCGAGCGAAATACGTTTTTTCACGCGGCAAGTTCAATCTTTTCCAAGTACCAACCTAATGACGTAGGGTAATTTGTATTGGGCTCTCTGTCGATAATTAACATAATGTTTCCTCCCGCGCCTCGCCGGTTATTGTATATTTTATGGGCTTTCCGCCGTTACACTCGACCGAAAAAGTTATCTAATGGAAGGAAAATTCGCAAAAGCGTTCTCTCTGTGGCGTAGATGGCGTGAAGGCATCCAATGGCGGAATCTAGATCGGTATCGCATCAACATATTATTTATTGTAATTCATGGTAATTATAGATAGTCGCATAATCTAAACTGCTACTATATTATAGCTATTGCTATGTAATAGAGCGGCACTTCTTCGTGGTCAGCGTATCCTATTCCCTTGATCGCGATGTTAATTGCCTATTGCACCACATCGACTTTAGCATTGATAGTTTTGGCGGGTGTCCACTGCACTGTCAATACAATCGGTTGTCACCCCTAGGCTTTTCAGGCAAGTAGCCAAGGACTTATGTAAGGATTTTGAGTGCGATATCTCTTCGGGAATAAGGTGGACCTGATTGATTGAAAGGTATAATCGACGACGAGCGCGGATAGTAAAATGCAATGCATTAAAAACACATTCGATTCAATCGTTTACGCAAATATACTGAACGGCGAATATTTCGTGTGATTTTGGCCCAACAAGGTATCTGTGTACCACCAAATTTCAAGTGTATAAGTCCAATAATTCGAAATTCAAATATGGCTAGTGCGCCCCCCCCCCCCCCGGTGCGTGGACCGATTTACCAAATGATGCCTGCTTGCCAAATTTCAGCTCAATCGAATGAAGAGTTTAAGCGCTATCGTGGATAAATACACACATACAGACAGGCTTCAGTCTGGAAATGGAATTAATCGTCTCCAATAAATGCCTGCATGCCAAAATTTCAGCTCAATCGGATGAAGCGCTTGTGCGCTATCGTGGAGGAATACAGACAGACAGACACACAGACAGACTTCAATTTTGAAATGGTCTTAAACGTAACAAATAAAACGTCTCGGGGGTTCAAAATGAATATTTCCGTCTTCATCTCGAAACAAAATTTTTGGGAGTTGACAATACTTTCCCTTCTCGTTGGGTGTTAGGCCAGAAAACTAAAACGCTGGTCGAAATCACGCATATTGCGTGTAGTCCAAGTGACAGATAGGCGAAGCGTTACAATAAGAATATGGCAAAGGAAAACATTGTCCACGGATGTATTATATCAAATTTATGCGGCTTTGAGGCTGCTAAATACGTCTACTTTGGTTATATCCATCCTTTGATACATTATGGCCTAATGTTCTGGGGAATGGCAGCAAATTCGATGAGGATTCTTATCCTTCAGAAAAGGGCTGTACGCAGTCTTTTCAGAGCTTCTCCAAGAACTTCGTGTAAGCCGTTTTTCAACGAGTCGGGAATTCATTTGTACTCGTGCTATATACACCAAAATATTATATTCGCTCGTAAGTATTTATCGGAGGCCCGGCGAATAGGGATTTCCATAACCACAATACTAGAAAAAAAATTGACCTATATATTATAATCGGCACCAGCTTGGCAAGGTGCGCAACAGTTTCCTTCACCAAAGCCGCATATCAGATGTCTTGGAGATAGCCAATTTGAAAAAATCTTATTTAATGGCTTAGTCAAGAATCCAGCATATGACTAGAGAGATTTGCATAACGCTGAATTCATATTCCAAGAGCATCACAATGTAAAATAAAGGAAAATTCCTGATCATTAACTTTGCCAAAGAACGTAATTTTTATTTTTATCGACGACGGCTGTATTGCTAGATTTGAGCATTAATTTAAATTTTGATATTTTTAGTATACGATTATCTATTTTCATAACCATCACATTATTACCTTGATAATTATGGCTACAGACATTGCGCTGTATTTGATCGGCAATTTTCTTTATTAGAATATTTTCTATTTATCAATGATTTTCAAACCGATTATATATTAGTAAAATATATTTATTATATATAGTCACAACTGTCACGATATAGTTAATATTCCTTAATTAATTACATTACTTAAAATGTTAGACGCAATGACGCATCCAAGTGTAGGAAAGACTACCTACTGACGCAGCACTACGTTGTATTGTATATAATGTGGTCTGATTTATGGAAAATATCTGTCTGTGGGTATGTGGCTGCGTGTCTGTGGGTCTGAATCAACTGTATCTCAGGAACTACACTATCAATTAGGACCAAATTACGTACTAAAATGAATCATCGTAATTCTTGGATTTATAAAGCTTATGAGAGATACCTGGCATTTTGTTTCAAAATTGCGGCCTTTTCAATATTTTCGTCCTAGAAAAATAAATGAATCCGACTTAGAACTCTGATTTCATTTCCTACAACTCTTGCTTTCGTCGATTTTCGACATCAGCAACAGGTTTTTTTTTAAATCATCTGAAAGTTTACTAGCTACTTCATAACTCTGTTGTTATTAATGGTAGAATAGAAAACAAGTGTCTTTGAATCATGAGATAATGCCTCTTACTTTGTTGCGAGTCCTTTCTTAATCGCTAGTGGTTTACGAGTTTAGGTAATAATTAATTTTTTTAAATAATGGGTAGAATTTGAAAATCGGAGAGAAGAAAACAAAAGAGAAGAAAATCTTACCCGTATTATATACAGGCAATACCTAGAACAGCGACGCATTGTATGTCGCTTCATCAAGACGAAATCTGCGTGAGCAGGTATATAATACCGTATCTCAACCAGTTTTTTTTTCTAATTTCCATTTTCCTCATGTTTTACTTTATATCGTACCTATTTCAATAAATCAATAAGTATGTACATGGAGGTGTGTCTACCAATTTCAATCAGCGCGTTTCTCACACTTTATCGCCATCGGAGCTATCATGCCACACGCTACGTGCAAAGAAAGTGGACTGAGCTCAAATTATACCCATAAAACAAATTGGCCGTTCTAAGAAAATTACCGCAGAAGTAGTACACGTGTCGCACGTTGCAGGCGAAAGCAACCATCAACGAAAATAACAGTTTAGAGAGCATGTACTAACATTGATAACAATAACGTCTTATTAGCAGCAAATGCGTAAGATGTAATATGGGACAAACTGTGGACTATCCTGCTAATGGTAGTTCCTGGAAACCTGCTTGTTCTTATCCGTACTAATAACAAATCGTACGCATGAGGTAACTAGCACCGGTTTATCAAATAAGGTGTTAAAAAGAGTACATTTGGAGATGTCGACTACAACGGGCAAACCCGTCACATCAGGAAGTTTTAACGATAGTGATAGTTCTGTCTCCCGTGAGGTGAGCGTAGAAGATTTTAAGACGATACAAATCTACCGTCTAGGAAAGGCACGAATCCAATAGAGTCCAACGCCTTACGACGAGGCACTAGGAAGGTAATCCAGTGGGCCACCTCGCCCCCTGGCTACCAGTTTTGGCAGGATATCTGCGTCTGGAATTAACCTTCAGGATACCTCCGCCCCCCCCTACTGGTTACGGAATCGAAGTCGCTTGTGCGGCTTCTATTTATAATTCAATTTGAATTTATCGCGGACCAGGGTGTCCTTTGCCCGTAATGCTACACGGGGTCGCGTGGCCTATAGGTCGTTTCAAGAGTGGCATGACAACAGGTCAACATCCACCCCCGCTGCTTAGGAGACAGTATATTTCTATAGTCTCCACACTCCTTCAGTAATTAGCACAACCGAATGGCTGACGCAGCGCAGTGCGCAAACCGTCCAGTAAACCGCGGCGGAGGGCCTTCCCCCAGGGAAAACCGATCCTCACGCTGCGAGGCCTGGGACGCGAGAGTCCTTTCCGGGGAAGTCCCTCTCACTAGGAGGCTCCTGAATAGGAGCTTAATCCTGAGTTGGGCCGACTGAAAAGAAGGTGGATGCTATGATCCAAGCTGCACGAAACCATTCGCTACCACAAAAATAGTACAGTGTGTACCTTCTTCTTGTAGTGCCGTCTCACATTGAAGGTATGTGACGATGGTCATCATAGCTAGTGATGGCTACGAGACGAATCGAGACTCGTGGAAAATGTATCAGAGAAATGCCATCCTGGTTGTATATTATTTATACAAATCAACAATGTTTATTCCATCTCTATGAAAATTTGCACACGTATCCTTTAAAACAAGAGGGAGTACCGTCTACGTTGTTTCACAGAAAATTCGCTCCGCTACCCTTTTCAAACCCCTCAAGCAACATTTTGACGTGCAAGTTTTTAGTTTATAACCTATACAGTTTTCTGAAGAATTGCGTTAGCGCGGTTCTGATTGGACAATTAGGTGCCGAGAAATTAGACCTTACTTAACGTTAAAAATGTTGAAACGACTTTAACAGGTACCGCGTAGTATCATTTCTTTTGCGACGCTCAACACAGTTCTAGAATGTATCCAACAATTGCCTAGCTCGTTTATTTCTTGAATGCTATTAAAATTGCGTTGAGATAATTTTAACTTTTAACACGACCTCGCCTGACCCACGCTGTTCGCCTTCAGCGCCATACAGATTGGCTGTGATTATCCGCTTAGTTTGAAAGCTGGTGCGTTTCGTTTGACAATGGCGCGCTAGGTGGGCCCAGATAGACCCCGGCACATTTTGATTATATTCTAGCCTTGCTATCCGCAGAAGCCAGATGCAAGGTATACTGTGCCATAAGGGTCAAGATCCGTTACAAATGAAATCCCAGGAATCCGTTACAAAAGAAGCAACGGTCCCACTGAATCTATATATGGACTACACAACTAGAATTGTCGCACTGAATCTACATATATATGGACGTTTTAACGATTAGTCGTTCTATCTCCCTGGAGTGAGCGCAGAAGACTTGGACAGAACAGTCCACCGTCTAGCTCTGCCACGAACCCGTAAGAGGCCAACGCCTTAACCGCGAGATAGCCAGCAGTGTTACCCAGCGGGCTTACACTCACGCCCTTACTTCCAATTGCGACCAGATTACTCCAGTCTCTCGATTGGTTACGAGTTCGAGGTCGGTTGCGCGGTCCTCTCCCTTACGAAGCGGTGAAACGGTGTATGTATACCGAATCTATCGCGGACCACGGCATCCTTTGCCCGGCTGTTCACCCAGCATCGGGTAGCCGGAGCAGTCGCCGTAAGGTCCGCAACCACCCCCGCTCTATAGGATACAGTACTGCTTCCAGACTCCCCCGACTGTTAGTCAGAGTGCGCAATCGATTGGCTTATGCCGCCCGGTGCGCAGACTGTCCAGGAGCGCCAGAAGGTTGATTCCAAGAGGTAACTAACCCTAAGGCCAGAGTCCTACCCAGGCTCGCACTTCATGCGTGTAGGCCGTCGGATGGGTGTTGACCCGTAAGTGTGACCAACCCTGAACAGAATGGGTCTTCGTGGCCTACTCAGCAAGGACTCCTTAACTCCCTCTCTATATGGACTACCAAGAACAGCAATCAGTATCCAGGAAGTTATAAATCCAGGAGCGTAACAAGTAAGTATATTAAAAATAATAAAAAATCCGACTGCCGCTACAAAAAGGGAACTATTGTAAATATAATTATTTTTATTGCGGTTTTACATGAAATATTTGTGGTTTCTGTATTTATCCATATAGATACATGTACATTTTCGAAATGTACTCAATCAGACTTGTACTAATGTAGTTTCATTTGACACTAAATACGATATATTTATGTTAATTTATTGACATTAGGACATTTAGACAACTACTTACTTGATAAAAAAAACGAATTTACGTCGTGAATTTTGTAGCACCCGACGTTTCGGCGACGTTGCAGCCGTCGTTATCAAGGGTTGACTGGACAACGGCGACTGCAACGCCGAAACGACGGGTGCTACAAAATTCACGCGGTAAATTCGTTTTTTATCTTATTTATAATGTCAAATAACCGCGATAGTCTCTGATTTCATATTACTTACTTGATATTTTGACACTTAATGTACCCCATGATACTCGGGATGACATAACGATTCTAACAATACCACACACTTCTAAATCAGTCTCTCTTTTAGTCAGTCAGTCTTCTATATCGTCTCTGGTTGCCAAGGTAACGTATAATATTACGTATAATATATTGTATCGTGGTTGATTCGGGGTATGTTCCGTATAAATAAATAGTCTGGCGTATGTTTTCTTCATTTTTAAAAATATTGGGTATTTTTTGTAATTTGTATGTAAATATTGTATATATATATATATATATATATATATATATATATATATATATATATATATATATATATATATATATATATATATATATATATATATATATATATATATATATATATATATATATATATATATATATATATATATATATATATATATATATAATTTCAAATTGAAATTGTGTATTATTACTAAATAAATTAACGTAAAAAATAAATGAAAGGAGACTTATCTGGTCTGTGTAGACCAGGAGTGACTCCACGCCTTTTTTCTTCCCTATTCTTTCAGTGTTGGTCAATAATCCCTGCTGTGGTATTGGAAGTCTGTCAACTGGACTTCTTCCTGCCTCATACAGTGGTAACACAAAGTGAAAGTCGAGAATCTATGCTGGAAAGGAATAGGCGATTAGTATATCTAAAAACTAATGACTGTTGAAAAATGTTGGTTCTATATTTCGGTGTAAACCGTTATCAAGATAGATGTATAATAATAATTTACACTTATACTAAACAAAAATTAATATATATATATATATATATATATATATATATATATATATATATATATATATATATATATATATATATATATATATATATATATATATATATATATATATATATATATATATATATATATATATATATATATATATATATATATATATATATATATATATATATATATATATATATATATTGATATTTTAAGGGTGTATTTTTTTAAAAAAATATTTTCAATAATATATAAAATTTGATTCATGAAAAGTTACTTATCTGGGGTCCTGGTGGACCAGAAACATTTAAACGATAGTTAATGTCCTCTTTAAATACTTAGGGCAGCAGCACCTGTTTCCGCAATTGATAACTTATGATGTTCTTAGTTATTGCAGCCGAATTACTGTATGCCCTTGGATGTAATAAGTATAGGAGGATGGTTTCTGTAACAGAAATGGATGTTAGTAACTTATTTTAGAAGAAATTATATGACTGAGAATATTTCGACACTAGTCGTATTCATCTCTATGACATTTCTGTCATAGAGATAAATGTCATATCACATCTTCTAAAATAAGTTACTAACATCCATTTCTGTTACAGAAACCATCCTCCTATACTTATTACATCCAAGGGCATACAGTAATTCGGCTGCAATAACTAAGAACATCATAAGTTATCAATTGCGGAAACAGGTGCTGCTGCCCCAAGTATTTAAAGAGGACATTAACTATCGTTTAAATGTTTCTGGTCCACCAGGACCCCAGATAAGTAACTTTTCATGAATCTAATTTTATATAATATTGAAAATAATTTAAAATATATATATATATATATATATATATATATATATATATATATATATATATATATATATATATATATATATATATATATATATATATATATATATATATATATATATATATATATATATATATATATATATATATATATATATATATATATATATATATATATATATATATATATATATATATATATATATATATATATATATATATATATATATATATATATATATATATATATATATATATATATATATATATATATATATATATATATTTATTTATTTATTTATTTATTTATTTATTTATTTATTTATTTATATATATATATATATATATATATATATATATATATATATATATATATATATATATATATATATATATATATATATATATATATATATATATATATATATATATATATATATATATATATATATATATATATATATATATATATATATATATATATATATATATATATATATATATATATATATATAATTGATCAATAAGATGATTATAAAGTAAATAATTATAAAAGCCACTTACATCGTGACGAAGGATTCCCTTGATCGGATTCGGGAATGCTTTAGGTGTTAACGAGAATGATGAATGCCTCTCACTTGCGGAAAGAGCCTGTGCCAGATGCCTCTCACTTGCGGAATGATGAATGCCTCTACTCCTCTTTCCGCAAGTGAGAGGCATTCATCATTCTCGTTAACACCTAAAGCATTCCCGAATCCGATCAAGGGAATCCTTCGTCACGATGTAAGTGGCTTTTATAATTATTTACTTTATAATCATCTTATTGATCAATTCTAAAAAGTATATATACACAAAACTATCAAATATTTCTATATATATATATATATATATATATATATATATATATATATATATATATATATATATATATATATATATATATATATATATATATATATATATATATATATATATATATATATATTTTCTCAAATTGAAATTATGTTTATCACTAAATAAATGATAAAATAATGAAAGGGCACTTATCTGGTCTGTGGTGACCAGGAGCGACTCCACGCCTTTTTCGTTTTCTCTTCTTTCAGTATTTGCGGTTTCCTACTATGCCTTATTCGAACCTTTCTACTTTATCCTACAGCGGCAACACAACAATGCGAAAGACGAGAATGAATGCTGGAAAATAATAGGCGATTAGTGTTTCTTAAATATTAATGATTTTTATAAAATGTATATCAATATTTCGGCTCAGCCGTCGTCAAGATATATGACATTTCTGAAATCGAACAATTCGTTGAAAATTTAAATTCAAGTAATCGAACAAAAAGAAATGGATTAATAATATTTTACACGATTTAGTTAAGGTACCATAACTAACCGTGCAAAACGTTATTTTAAAATGAATGATTATAAATTAAAAGAAAAAGCATTTGATGATTATGATAATTGGATAAACCTTATTAATTTTGCCTATTGAGACCGGAACCTTTGCAAGCGCCTAAAATATAAATTGCAAAGGTTCCGGTAAAGGCGCTAAATAAAGTTCAAAAGTAAATAATAAAGTTCAAAAGGCGCTTGCAAAGGTTCCGGTCTCAATAGGCAAAATTAATAAGGTTTATCCAATTATCATAATCATCAAATGCTTTTTCTTTTAATTTATAATCATTCATTTTAAAATAACGTTTTGCACGGTTGGTTATGGTACCTTAACTAAATCGTGTAAAATATTATTAATCCATTTCTTTTTGTTCGATTCCTTGAATTTAAATTTTCAACGAATTGTTCGATTTCAGAAATGTCATATATCTTGACGACGGCTGAGCCGAAATATTGATATACATTTTATAAAAATCATTAATATTTAAGAAACACTAATCGCCTATTATTTTCCAGCATTCATTCTCGTCGTTCGCATTGTTGTGTTGCCGCTGTAGGATAAAGTAGAAAGGTTCGAATAAGGCACAGTAGGAAACCGCAAATACTGAAAGAAGAGAAAACGAAAAAGGCGTGGAGTCGCTCCTGGTCACCACAGACCAGATAAGTGCCCTTTCATTATTTTATCATTTATTTAGTGATAAACATAATTTCAATTTGAAAAAATAATAATTTACACATTTACAATCAAATATTATATATATATATATATATATATATATATATATATATATATATATATATATATATATATATATATATATATATATATATATATATATATATATATATATATATATATATATATATATATATATATATATATATATATATATATATATATATATATATATATATATATATATATATATATATATATATATATATATGATAAGGTTTGTAAAGAAATCCGTTTATAGGATGATGTTTTTATTTAAAATAAAATTAGTAAAAGCTACTTAAAAAGTAGCCAAGGAAATTTGGGTATTCATTATCATTAAGGTAATGAATACCCAAAATTATTATAAATAGCATATAATCGCTTATTCCTAGGCTCTTAACCCTTCGGGAGCCAGCCATTTCCCGAAAAATTCACACAAAATTCTCGAAGCCCTCGCAAATTTGTTTTTTGGTGGTGTTAGTGCAAACACACAAAACATCAAAAGCGGTCTAGCCGTTTAGGAGTAGTTCAGTGACATATACAAGTACCAACAGAATAATGTTATATACAAAGATATAGACTTTGAATACAAACAGAGCGAAAATTAAATAAACCAATAAACTACATTTTAAATACCTATATTCCATCCCTATCCTTTCCCATCTTATAACATATTACTCTTGTTACCAGTTATCGAATTTGCTACTAAAATATAATGTAGTTCGATAGTAATTAAATGAAATTTAATAATTTATCGTATAAGGAATACTGTAAGACTACTGTAGGAAACAAATAATTTGCCAGTGAAAAATTGTACAAAGATAAATTGTAATAATTAACGAAGCGCTGTATGTTTCCGTAAGATAAATAAATAGGCTAAAAATCTATTTTATTCCAAGCCTCGCAACCTTGGTTTTAATTGACTTTTTGACTATCATAATATTATGTGGTTTTATCGGCCACGTCTCTGAATTACTAGACTTAAGTATCACGTTGGGGAAAATACAGCGTCTTTTGGACACTTTGTGTGATTAAATCCAAGACTGTTATGAGCCCACGCTTCTAGTACCTCAATGTCAATCTGCAGTAATGCAGAGTCATCGCGATTTTTTGCTTGTCGAATATTGATATCGCCTTCATATAAAATATTTTGCAGTGCCTTACGACCGCTGGTACATCATTAATGTTTACTAGGAAGAGCCGTATAGAGCATTAAATCCTGAATAGATCAATAAATGACCCTGAATAAATACACTGAGGAAAAATATTGAATTGACTCGTACGTTACCATTTTGTTATTACGTTTTAATACTGAATAACGATTTTTCAATCGTAATTTTGTTGAATTACAAGGAATTTTGTAGAAACTCCATTACTTCATTTTATTTATCAACATTATCCTTACGGTTATTACGAAAATAACTATACCGTAGTTTCAACATGATTTATGTGTTCGACTATAACCGTACGTATACTATTAAATGCTGACATGTTAGAAGCGAGATCCCAATTACGCGACGTAATGTAATAACATTTCGTCGTTTTATTATAACGTTTCGACACGGAAACTATCGCGACGCCAACCCCGTTACGCCATATGTTAAGTCATACGTATGTGCCACAGTCCGAGTTAATACGTAATCCTTGTTGAAACATGCTTATTTCCGTGTATATAATTATATTTTTCTCAGTGTAGAGCCTTAGGTGGAGCATCAAAACTACAGTGCACATTTCTGCGCTCCCGAATACGAAGCCACTGTAGACTATTAGGAAAGAAATTTATATAGGCCAAATACGTAAAATTTGCATAAATTCTGTAGTCTTTCTAACATGTTTTTGTTGACATCTAGGTTACTGACGCGACGTCGACATAAATCTAGCAGAGGCAACGTTGGAACAATACAAACCATTTCAATAATTTCTCCAGTCTTCGAAGGCTTCAGATTCCTCCCTCCCCCCTCCTCCCAACTAACTAGAATGAATACAACGTCACTAACTAGAATGAATACAATGTTCGTAACCTGGCACCATTCGTTTTTTTAGCAGGTAGCTCTAGGACTGAATTTGATCATACGATAAGCAAACCCGGTCCCTCGAATTTCGCATACTCATTTATGTGGTTATTCATTAATCGACTTCAAAAAAACGAGGAGGTTATCAATTCGGTTGTATCTTTTTTTTATGTTTGTTATCTCAGAACTCTGTTATTTATGAACCGATTTGGACAATTCTTTTATTATTCGAAAGAATATACTTACAGATTGGTTCGATTTTAATCGAAATCCTGTTCTGATCATGGGATCGATTAGGAATTGAGGGAACTCTTCAAATATGTCATATGAAATTTACATGTTGGTTCAATTCCGATGGCAATTCATTTATTTTTATGGTAAGCATAACCTGATTCTACACCCTGGGTTGGCTCCCGAAGAGGGAACTCCTCAACGGTCAACAGCACAGACCCCAAGTTTTGTATACTCATTCAGTTATGATAGCCCGTTTCAAGTTTTATCATGACATGGCTGCTGCACCCAGTGTTGGCTCCCGACGAGGGAACTCGTCAACGGTCAACAGCACAGACACAATTTTGTATTTGTATTTAATTACGACAGCCCATTCTAAGTTTCACCAAGGACTGCGGCACCCAGGGTTGGCTCCCGACGAGGGAACTCCTCAACGGTCAGCAGCACATACATAAAATTTTGTATACGCATTCAATTATGATAGCCTGTTCCAAGTATCACCATGACATAGCTGCTGCACTTATAAAAAAATTGGAGTCGGTTTTTCTTTTTGTTAAAATATTGTCTATTTTTTATTTAAATAACTAGCGGAACCCGGCGAACTTCGTCTCGCCACGAATTTGTTCGCTTAGCAGCAGATGGCGTTAACATAGGTAATTTTCATCGACAGTTGTTTGAAATTTGCATTGTTTGTTTAAATTCTTCATTGAAAGCAGTCTGCTTGTTTATTTTTTGTCTCACCAAAAGAGCAGTTTCATCAATTGCCATTTGTGGATTGCTAGTGCTCGTTGTGTCCTAACTGGAGGAGAAAAGTGTGTAAAAAGTACGATTTTGTTTGACAGAGAATGTTAGACATAAAATGCTTAGAATCTGGTGCATTTCCAGACACGTACGATCCTAATGGAACCAATGGTGTCAATCTCATTTTACCCCCTGCGCAACACAAAGCGAGTGGTTCGTGGCGGTACTTCAATGCATTGCAATATTGGCACAAATGGTCCATTTCTCCAATTTGCATACATTTATCGCTGTATTGTTTCGTCAGGTCATAATAGATTGCCTCTCTGTATGTGTTTTGTCTCAAATTCAATCGTCTTCGCACTGCAACATTACGGATCCGTGCCGCTTTATTCAATTTTTGGCGACGCGGCGACGCTCATCGCTTTCAGTTGCTCGAACCTCTCTTCACGAGTTACACAAATTCATTTAATTCAGTTGATTTACCTTCAGAATCACGAAAACGCTATGAAGAAATCGTAAAATTCAACTTAACTGTCAAATGTTAACTGTACCGCCATCTTGATTTTCGATTTTTTATTCTTGTCAAGCAACGCCATCTATGATCAAGCTTAGTACTAAAATAATTTTCGGTTTTTCACATTTTTCTCACTTTTCCGAGAGATTTTCCGGATTTTTTATTGCCTATAGTAAGACCGAAGTGATTATGAATAAAACAAAAAAAGAATCATCCAAATCGGGTTAGCCGAACGTGAGTTATTAGGTAACATACATAAAACCCGACTAATTTTTATTATATAGATTAATTTGTAGTCATTTTATATTTATTTACATTTATTCTTATTTTAAAAAAATAGACACGGCCGATATGAGCATTAGCATATGACAAGTATACTGCTGCCGCCCAGGTTTTGTTCCAAGGCAGCGAGTTTTCTGGTGAAGTATGTCCGTACATTTATTGGGAAAGTTAAAAAACATTTATAATACGGTAAGCATAGCCTGCTTATGCCAGGACTTGCTTTAAGGCAGCGAGTTTTCTGGTGAAGTATGTACATACATTGAGAAAGTTATAAAAAATAATTTATAATACCATAACCATAGTCTGCTTATATAGTTATAATCGCTGATGATATAGTTATAATCGCTGAATGTGCCGAAGACCTACAACTCATGCTGGAGCAACTATATCACGCGTCCCTGCGAACGGGTCTTAAGATGAACATGGACAAGACAAAGGTTATGGCGAAAGCCGATCTCACACCGAATCCTCCCATTTCATTGAATGGACAACCGCTGGAGCAGGTGCAGGAGTACGCATAGCTAGGACAGGTGATAAAGCTCGGCCAGGGCTCGATGATGGCAGAGATAAAGCGAAGAAAACAATTGGGATGGCCTTCAGGAAGCTGAGCTTCGTGCTAAAGTTCGGAATTCCCCAATCACTCAAGACAAAGGTGTATAATCAGTGCGTGTTACCGGCTATGAAGTATGCTTGTGAGACATGGACACTGACTTCTGGGATGATCCACGAGCTTAAGGTAGTGCAGCGTAACATGGAGCGAGTCATGCTCGGCATATCGTCGCGCGATCGTGTCCGAAACGAGCTCATCAGACAGCGCACGAAGGTGGTCGACGTGGGTCAAAGAGTGGCCAAGCTGAAATGGGCTTGGGCCGGCCACGTGGCCCGACGACATGACGAACGGTGGAGTAAGCGCGTTTTGGAGTGAAGACCCCGGCTAGGCAGAAGAAGTGTGGGCAGACTTGCGGCCCGATGGTCCGATGACATCAAGGAGACAGCTGGACCTGTCTGGATGAGGGAAACGGATAACCGATCCGGATGGAGAGTGATTGGAGAGGCGTATTCTCAACGGTGGGCGAATGCGCGCTGATGAAGAAGAAGAAGAAGAAGAAGAAGAAGTCTGCTTATACTATACCCATAGCCTGCTTTATTAATTGAATGTGCATCAGGCACGCATGTCACGTTGCTTTACGGGTTCGCTGTCGTTGTCAAAATTCGCTGTGCTAACGGGGTCATATACGCGATACATACATCGTCCATGGACAATCAAACGCAGGCCCGCACTGGCGGTGGTGCAGAGGGCCGTGGCGAGGGTCGGGGCAGGACGAGGCGGGCCATGGGTATGCGCATAGTGAGCGGGCGAGCCAGTGGCGTGCCCAGGATTGGTGAATGGGGCAAGCCCGACATACCTTTTTGTGTGTTTTTACGCTTTTTATAGTAAAAAAAGAGGTGGTGTCTCTTTACTCTTCAATCTTCAGTTTAAAATTTACTGCTTGTGCCGTAAATTCAATAAATCACACTGAAGGCATGCTACTGCTAGACAGAATTATTTATTAATTTTTATTTATTTAAGAATTAACTACTAACATTGATTTGCTTACAAAAATAACAGGAACCGAATAGCAAAACCTTAACCTTTTGCTTATTTGATTCTGTCACTCAACTGGGTCTAGCCTGTTCTAGGGTGGACAGGACTCTAATATTACAATCAAGTTTGCTTGATTGCTTGATTGCTTACGGATGTACAAGTTATAGTAAAAAGCTAATAACACTAAATTGCCCTAAAATTTGGTCTTCAAAAAAAAAAATAAGTAAAAAAAGTAATAATAATATTAAAAAATAGTAAAAGATACTATAATAAAAAAATGCAATTCCATTATACAATCGGCAATAATATAAAATTCGATTAAATAATATAAATAAAATTATATGTGAGAAAAGAAAGAACAATCATTAATATTTAATATATGATAAGTAATAAAGGATTTAATATGAAAATATCTACTCAAAAAAAGTACAATTCATTGTCAAAATAATATATAACAACAAAGTCAAATAATTTTTGGTAGTTAGTTCAATGTTAAAATATATTTAACATACATGTTTAAAAATATGTTTAAATTTGTGCACCTAAGTTTTATTAAACTATTATTTCTAGCATTTGATGTATGGTTAGTCTGTCATGATTCGATAACCATTTCTTTAATTTATTTTTGAATTTCCTAAATGTCAAATTCATTTTTATTTTTATATTGATCAGATTGTAAAATCTCGGCGCAATGAAAGAGTAATGTCTTTGTCCAAATGATGTTTTTATTCTGGGTATTATAAGGCTATTTTGTATAACTTGTCTCGTTGGTCTTCGGTTCTGAATTATTCCTAGATTTGAGTTATTGTCTAAAAATAGCCTTAAGAGGGAAGTTTTTAGAAAAAGTTGCCTACAATCAAGGACATTAGCTTCTTTATAAAGTTTCATTAGTGGGATGGCGATAACATATACTTATCAGCCGTTTTATTAGCTTAAACGAGTAGAAACAAGTTAAGACAGAACTCACCACAAGGGTCAACTTCCTCCATTGTTTCCAAATCAATTGAAATTATACAATAAAAAAAAATACGTGTGGCAGTCGGGGACTGCCGCGGTAAAGCTATTGCATAGCATTTTTAACAACTTATGCAATTATAATTTTTTATTTTATTTTTTCTGATATCAGATAACTGCGCTCTATCGGAAAACGTTGAAATTATTCCGAATCATTTGCGGCTGCGGAAGCAAATGATTCGGAATAATTTAAACGTCTTCTGATAGAGCGCCGCGCACGAATTTTTTATTCAATAAGGCAAAAAAAACGGATTGTTCGAAAAAAATCGCAGATAAAAAGATAGATAATTAAATTATCTTTAAAATGGTGCAGGTTTCATAATAATACGCCAGATAGTATTTGCGTAGTAGTCGTTTTTGTGTTCGGTTAGACCTAATTTCACAAATTAATTACACTATGTAATATAAATAAAATCTAAAATATTCAAAGCTAAGAATATTAGGAAAATGTTCTTGTTTAACATATATTTTTTTCGAATCGTAAGCAGTACTCGTTTAGTCGTAATTATCAGTTTAAAATCATTAATTTTCGTTAAGAAATTTCTTCATTCTGTCGCCGCGCTGGCCTAGGCCCGCGATAAAAGCTATGCAATAGCTTAAAAATCTGATCTGTCACTTGCTCAAAACAAACGGAACTAAACAGGGAACACGCTCGCATTCTACTTCATGCTAACGCAAGCCTGGCTTATTCATCAATACAAAAGTCGCATAGATACATATATTATTTTGAGTAACTTGCCACAGGTTAGAATGAAAGGACCACTGATTTTCAAAGCCCCATTGCAAGCCCATGTGTGCGAGCGAGATGACTAGCTGAACTCAACTCGGTAAGCTGAACTCAACATGCTGTCATGTTAGACGCGAGATCCCAAGATCGCGACGTAATGAAATAAAAATATGTTTTAACATTACGACACGTATGGACCACAGTCCCAGTTATATACGTAATCCTTGTTAAAGCATGCCTATTTCCGTGTATTACATCGTTATATTTTTCTCAGTGTAGTAAGCAAACCGAGTAAGTCCATGTCAGCTGTGGCGTTGAATAAGGACGTGTCCTCGCACCGACTCTGTTTGATCTTTAAGTACTAAGTTAGGGATCTATGATATTGCTTATTGAAATTGTTCACAAACTTAATGCTGTGTATGGTCCCTGGACAGTTTGCGATCCTTATGTACGGGAGAACTATACTTACAGATTATGTGTCGCATATTTACATGTGTATATGTTTAGATCGCGTCATGTAATCTAGAATTTAATAGGTTGGTGCAAATTACTGCCCTCGGATATAATTACATTACACCGAAAATGACAGGTTGACCTTGTGGCACATGACTGCACTAGACGGTGCATGTAGTTATTCGGTCGGTTCTTCGAGATTCACCTCGCACAAGGCGATGACGTCAGTGATGACGTTACAGCTGCATGCACCCAAGATGACTATGACACAGCTGCAATTATTATATCTAGCGGCTTAAAATTAAGAACTAATAAGTTGTTACACATTGATAGTCCAATTAAAATAGCGATTTTATCTTGTAATCGGTCGGGTAGTTCTGATTTTGGCAGGGTCCTAATTTTTAGGCACCTGGGGCCTATTAAAAAAAATAGCATTCTAAATTTGCCTGTGGCCATTGTTAATCAAATAGACCATAGATAAATTTGGCATGCAATATTTTTCAAGAATCACCCCCCTAGATAAAAAAAAATACGTTTGGCACTCGGGGACTGCCGCGGTAAAGCTATTGCATAGCATTTTTAACAACTTATGCAATTATAATTATTTATTTATTTTTTTTTTTTTTTCTGATATCAGATAACTGCGCTCTATCGGAAAACGTTGACATTCCGAATCATTTGCGGCTGCGGAAGCAAATGATTCGGAATAATTTAAACGTCTTCCGATAGAGCGCCGCGCACGAATTTTTTATTCGGTAAAGCAAAAAAAACGGATTATTCGAAAATATTCGTAGATAAAAAGATAGATAATTAAATTATCTTTAAAATGGTTCAGGTTTCATAATAATACGCCAGATAGTATTTGCGTAGTAGTCGTTTTTGTGTTCGGTTAGACCTAATTTCACAAATTAATTACACTATGTAATATAAATTCACATAAATACCCTCCTTGGTTTAAAAAACCGCTTATCAAAATGTTAAAAGAGAAACACAAATATCACAAAAAGCACAAAATTTACGGTAACTGTGCTGACCTTCAATCCTTTGTCACTTTGAGGGATCGTGCTAAGACACTCGAAAAAGAGATGTTTAACGAGTATATATCTAGCATTGAATCTAGTATCACTAAAAACCCTAAAGCATTTTGGTCATATGTTAAAACTAAAAATCAAAACAATTCTTATCCTGCCATATTAAGTCTTGGCGATCGCTCGTCTGATTCTGGGAATGGTATATGCAATATGTTTAGTGAATACTTTCACTCCACTTTTTCATACAGTGACGCTAATCACACCCCGGATACTCCTGATAACGTCACGACAACAACTGATATAGCGAACATTGAATTTAAATCTTCAGAGGTCTGTAAACTGTTAGAGTCTCTGGATTTGAACAAATCTGCCGGTCCAGACAGTATCCCACCATTATTTATTGTCAAATGCGCTAAGAGTATCTCAGCTCCGCTTACCCTACTTTTTAGGCGATCCGTTTCTGAGGGTGTTATGCCTTCGATCTGGAAGTCTGCGTATATAACACCTATTCACAAAAAGGGACCTAGAAACCTGGTTGAAAACTATAGGCCTATCTCCAAACTATGTCTGTTTGCTAAAGTGCTTGAAAAGGTTGTCTATAACCAGTTATACTCTACTCTAAAACATACATTCTGCTCACAGCAGCATGGTTTTTTAAGAGGAAGGTCTACGACATCTAACCTGGTTGTTTGTAGCGATTATATATCTGAGCATATGTCCATACCTTCTCAAGTTGATGTCATCTATACCGATTATAGCAAATGTTTCGATAGAATTGATCATACAGTACTTTTATCCAAACTCCGATTGGTAGGAATTCGTGGAAACTTGTACAGGTGGTTCACGTCCTACATACAGAACAGGTGCCAGACTGTAGCTCTCAACGGATACACGTCATCACCAATGCAAATCCCTCTGGAGTACCCCAAGGATCCCTATTGGGACCGCTCCTGTTTAACATCGTTGTCAATGATGTATCTTCGTGCTTCAAATTCTGCGAAGTAATCCTATACGCTGACGACATGAAGATACTCTGTCCGATTAACTCACAAGAAAGTGCACAACGTTTGCAAGAAGATCTCAATCGTTTTGACCGTTTCTGTTTGTTGAACAAATTGGACTTAAATGTATCCAAATGTTATTTATGTTCCTTCACTCGCAAGCCACAACCTCTTCTTTTTTCTTATACACTTAAGAATATCAATATTACTAGAGTAAACTCAATCCGTGATTTAGGTATAATCTGTGACACTAAATTACTCTTTGATGAGCACATCAATAGTGTCATCAGCAAAGCATCAAGAACATTAGGTTTTGTTCTGCGTTTATCATCTGAGTTTAAATCTATTAAAACCATTAAAATTCTTTATTGTGCATATGTACGTAGTCACTTGGAATATGCATCACAAATCTGGAACCCCAGCTATAACACTTACATTACCCGCATTGAGCGAATTCAGAGACGTTTTGTACGACACCTACAATTTAAAGTAAAAAAATTCTTTCCAGACTACACTAAACGTTGTCATAAATTTCACCTCTTACCTTTAGCCAAAAGACGCCATATTGCAGATGTCGCCTACCTATTGAAGATAGCAAATGGCTCAGTTGACTGCCCGGATTTATTGGAGAAGGTTGGGTTGAGGGTCTCTGCTGATCCGATCAGAAGACCATGCACCCTGTTTATCCCCAGAGCTAACACCAATTACAGGCTAAACAGTTATCTATTGAGAGCAAGCCAAAGTTTCAATGATGTAGCTACCCAATATGACATTGACTTATTTAACATGTCAGTCCAGCAGCTCAAGAAGTTACTGGCTGACGCCTTCTTTGGCTAATCCTTTGTTCTATTTTGTTTAGTTTTTTCTTAGTCTACTTGTTTTTCTTTTTTTTCTCCCCCTTTTGTATATCTATTCATACATTTTTACTTGTGGAACCTTGTAATTGGCCTTATATACATATTAATTTGTAATAACCGTATACCTAGCTGTAAGATTCCTAAAATTAATAAAATAAAATAAAATAAAATAAATAAATATAAACAAAATCTAAAATATTCAAAGCTAAGAATATTAGCAAAATGTTCTTGTTTACCATATATTTTTTTCGAATCGTAAGCAGTACTCGTTTAGACGTAATTATCAGTTTAAAATCATTAATTTTCGTTAAGAAATTTCTTCATTCGGTCGCCGCGCTGGCCTAGGCCCGCGATAAAAGCTATGCAATAGCTTAAAAATTGAATTATCGACTGCTAGCGCTATCTTGAAATATTGGATCGCGCCGCTATCGCGCTATCTCGAAAAATGGCAAAAAATAACAGTTTTTGTTCAATATCTTATTCCTGTGCTCTAAAGGAACTAGTTTTGTGAGTATTATAAATATATATCGATGATTGTAGAGTGTCAATAACTGTAATAAACTAGTGAATAAATATAAATAAATACTAACAAAGCTGCCATGGAATTCACGGACCGGAATCTGGCCATCATAATAATATTCTTACACTTCTGTAGTATAAGCGGTGGACTCCGTACTAAAAACCATCTGCGGTAAGTTTAGGACTGCTGGCTTGCCACATGTCAGCGTTCGCCTTACCATTCATTCATTTCCCCCTTCGAAGCCATAGAATTTGGGATACGGAAATTGCAGTTTTAGATATTTTGTCTAGAAAAGAGTTGATTATTTTCCTGGAGAGACCAAGAACTTTAAAGGGATCTTTATGGAGGGGGAAAATCTCCGTATTTTATTTTTTAACCGTTTTATTGGCAGATGCATAGACACTAAGTAAAACCAATTGTGTTAACATATAGTCTGAAAAACAACGTAATTTGGTTTTACTCGGAATCAATGTAATTCATGAAAAAATATTTAAAACACGAATACAAAGAATAACTAGAGCTGTCAACTACAACGGGCGAACCCGTCACCTCAGGAAGTTTTAACGATATTCTGTCTCTCGTGATTTGGGACGAAAAACAATCCACAGTGTAGTTACGCCACCGTCAGAGGCCAACGCCTTACGGCGAGGCACCGGGAAAGGTAAACAGCGGGCAGCCTCGCTTCCTGACTACCAGTTTGAAGGCTATCTCCGCCTGGAATTAGCCTTCAAGATACCTCCTACCTCCTGAATGGCAGGATCGAGGTCGCTTGTACGGTCCTCTCTCATATGAAGCGGTGATACGGTGTCTACCGAATCTATCGCGGACCACGGCATTCTTTGCCCGGCTTATTCACCCGGGCTCGGGTGACCGAATGGTCGTTTTAAGAGCAGTTGCCATAAGGTTAACAACCACCCCCGCTCTATATATTAGGAAATATTACTGTTCCCGGACTCCCCCGGCTGTTAGTCGGAGTGCACAATCGATTGGCTGACGTCGCATGGTGCGCAAACCGTCCAGGAGCGCTCGAAGGTCGACTCCTAGGGATACTGGCCCGCAAGCCAGTGACCTACCCCGGCTCTCCATTCTAGGGCTAGTTTCCCCTAGGAGTCAATCTGATTGCGCTCCTGGACGGTCTACGCACCGTGCGGCGTAAGCCAATCGATTATGCATTCTGATTAAAAGTCGGGGGAGTCTGGAAGCAGTACTGTTTCCTATAGAGCGGGGTGGTTGCTGACCTTACGGCGACTGCTCTTGAAACGACCATCGGCTACCCGATTCCGGGTGAACAGCCGGGCAAAGGATGCCGTGGTCGGCGATAGATTCAGTTGACACCTTTTTATCGCTGCGTAAGGGAGAGGACCGCGCAAGCGACCTCGAATTCGTAACCAGTCGAGAGACCAAAGTAATCTGGTCGCAACTTTTTTTTTATTATTTAATTTTTATTCATGGAACAAATACATTTTTTAAAATATTAAAATCTCGCCAAACTGGTATACAGTTTGTTGGCGAGACAAACTCTTATTTTTCTAGTCTTACACTTCTAATTTTGTGATACAAAAAGACATTAATAATATAAAAAACAATGCACAGCAGTATTACTACTGGTATTACTACAGGCTTACTAAAAACTGAAAGTAAGGGCGTGAGTGTAAGCCCGCTGGGTAACATACCTAGCTATCGCGTTGATAAGGCGTTGGCCTCTTACGGGCATGTGGCGGTGCTTGACGGTGGACTGTTTTGTCTAAGTCTTCTGCGCTCACTTCACGGGAGATAGAATGACCAATCGTAAAAACTTCCTGAGGTGACGGGTTCGCCCTTTGTAGTTGACAGCTCTAGTTGCCAAAATGTATACTTGCAGGTGTCCACTGCAATGGGCAAACCCGACACCCCAGGAAATTTTAACGATAGTAAACGTTCTTTCTCCGACCTCCTGACTGGTTACGGTTTTGAGTCCATTGCCCGGCTCTCACATAAGATCAGGCGGCTGAATGGTCGTTTCAAGAAGGGTTGTCATAAGGTTAACAACCACCCTCGCTCTATAGGAAACAAATCCGTTTCCAGACTCCCCTGTTTATCTGCCGAAATGCACAATCGATTGGCTGACGCCACACGGTGCGCAAACTGTCCGTGAGCGCCCGAAGTTCGGTTCCCAGGAGAAACCGGCCCTCAGGCACAGAGTCCTACCCGGGCTCGCACTTTTTCTGGTAGGCTACCGGATGGGTGCTGACACGTGAGCTGGGCTGGCCCTAACACATGGGTTCATAATGGCCCAACAGCACAGGCCCATTAGCTCCCGCCAAAATGTACAACTTGGGTTGTCGACTACAGCGGGCGAGCCTGTCACCTCAGGAAGTTTTAACGATTAGTCGTTCTATCTCCCTGGAAGTGAACGTAGAAGACTTGGGGACAAAACAGTCCACCGTCTAGCTACGCCACAAGCCCGTAAGAGGCGAACGCCTTAACCGCGAGATAGCCAGGTATGTTATCTGGCGGGCCGACACTCACGCCCTTACTTCCAATTGTGACCAGATTACTGCGGTCCGTCGATTGGTTACGAGTTCGAGGTCGCTTGCGCGGTCCTCTCCCTTACGAAGCGGTGAAACGGTGTTTACCGAATCTATCGCGGACCACAGCGTCCTTTGCCCGGCTGTTCGCCCAGGATCGGATGGCCGATGGTCATTTCAAGAGTAGTCGCCGAAAGGTCCGCAACCACCCCCGCTCTATAGGAAACAGTACAGCTTCCAGACTCTCCAGACAACTCGTGAGTGTGACCAACCCTGAACAGAATGGGTCTTCGTGGCCAACTCAGCAAGGGCCTATTAACTCCCAATGTACACGTATTTATAACTATGTATATTCGAGAGAGTTCAGATTGTTTAGTTTCTGCTGACGCATATTTGCCGCCCCAAAAAGTGCCACTGTGGGCGGACTGCCCCCTCCGCTCTAACCTAGCTTGCCAGGCTGCTTTATCTAATCTATATCTATCGATATATACTATCTATGTAGTGATCTATGGGCCATTACGTCTCCAATTTTTGTTTACTGTGTCAGATGCCCCCGATTATTACTGGTGAGTTGCAACTAATCGTTCAGTAATTGTTTCAGTAATCGTTCAACGCTTTCGAGACGACTTAACGGCCGAAATACAATGACGTAAAACATCACTACCCATACCCCTCCAGCTCGCTGCGTAAACAGAACGTGGGCCTTTAATTGACCCCAAATGTTGCCCTCTGACGTTTGAGTTATCGGTGAAAGAAATGGGGAAGGGGGTTATTCTATGCAAAGCGACCGAGTCGCTGTTGACTTGATCCGTGGCAATATTTGCAATCGCCGACCGCCGCCGCTGACCGTTACCGTTTGCTATTTGCGCGGAGTGAAGCGATACATCGCACCCTTGTTTGCCTCCTCACTCAGCATTACGACATTTGAGTCGCCGTGAGGCGTTCGTCCCATGGTGTTTGCACACGTGGATGGTTTTCTATTATTACTTACTCAACGCAGGTTGCCGATGAACTGTGGGATAGTGGTAGTATGGAGAGACAAATAAAAGCTAGCCAAATTAGAGAGTAAGAATATACTTACATAAAGCTACGGCCTGTAGTCGTTTTTTTTCCCCTTCAGAATTTCAAGATCTTCCTATACGGAAAAGATGTGCTATGGTATATAGATCAAGGGAAAAACAAAATTGAAAATATATTTTTTGGTTAAGTGCTGCCGCAAGGGGGATTGAACTTGGGGGGGTGTTCGAGCCATTTTATAGTAAAATTTCAAAGAGATTTTTATTACAGGAAAACAGGCATTTAGTATTTTATAATGATTATATGAGAGGACATATACCTGTAACCACTTGGTTACAATTAAAAACTTCACACACATTTACCAGCTTCTTTTAGACTTAAATAAAGAAAAACCTAAAAAATCGTCGAAACTTCCCACACATTTACCAGCTTCTTTTTATACTTAAATAAAGAAAAACCTAAAATACCGTCGAAACTTCCCACACATTTACCAGCTTCTTTTTAGAGGTAAATAAAGAAAATCTTTAAAAAATCGTCGAAACTTCCCACACATTTACCAGCTTCTTTTTATACTTAAATAAAGAAAAACCTAAAAAACCGTCGAAACTTCCCACACATTTACCAGCTTCTTTTTAGACTTAAATAAAGAAAAACCTAAAAAATCGTCGAAACTTCCCACACATTTACCAGCTTCTTTTTAGACTTAAATAAAGAAAAACCTAAAAAATCGTCGAAACTTTCCACACATTTACCAGCTTCTTTTTATACTTAAATAAAGAAAAACCTAAAAAACCGTCGAAACTTCCCACACATTTAACAGCTTCTTTTTAGACGTAAATAAAGAAAATCTTTAAAAAATCGTCGAAACTTCCCACACATTTACCAGCTTCTTTTTAGACTTAAATAAAGAAAAACCTAAAAAATCGTCGAAACTTCCCACACATTTACCAGCTTCTTTTTAGACTAAATAAAGGAAAACCTAAAAATCGTCGAAACTTCCCACACATTTACCAGCTTCTTTTTAGACTTAAATAAAGAAAAACCTAAAAAATCGTCGAAACTTCCACACATTTACCAGATTCTTTTTAGACTAAATAAAGGAAAACCTAAAAATCGTCGAAACTTCCCACACATTTACCAGCTTCTTTTTAGACTTAAATAAAGAAAAACCTAAAAAATCGTCGAAACTTCCCACACATTTACCAGCTTCTTTTTAGACTAAATAAAGGAAAACCTAAAAATCGTCGAAACTTCCCACACATTTACCAGCTTCTTTTTAGACTTAAATAAAGAAAAACCTAAAAAATCGTCGAAACTTCCCACACATTTACCAACTTCTTTTTAGACTAAATAAAGGAAAACCTAAAAATCTTCGAAACTTCCCACACATTTACCAGCTTCTTTTTAGACTTAAATAAAGAAAAACCTAAAAAATCGTCGAAACTTCCCACACATTTACCAGCTTCTTTTTAGACTAAATAAAGGAAAACCTAAAAATCGTCGAAACTTCCCACACATTTACCAGCTTCTTTTTAGACTTAAATAAAGAAAAACCTAAAAAATCGTCGAAACTTCCCACACATTTACCAGCTTCTTTTTAGACTAAATAAAGGAAAACCTAAAAATCGTCGAAACTTCCCACACATTTACCAGCTTCTTTTTAGACTTAAATAAAGAAAAACCTAAAAAATCGTCGAAACTTCCCACATATTTACCAGCTTCTTTTTAGACTAAATAAAAGAAAACCTAAAAATCGTCGAAACTTCCCACACATTTACCAGCATCTTTTTAAACTTAAATAAAGAAAAACCTAAAAAAATGTCGAAATTACAGTGGACGGTAATCACGTTCGGTGTTGAATACTGGCATGAGGTTTCGTGATTCGAAGTGATTTCTTATAAACTTATCACCATTTGGTCTGCGGACACCAGCAGATGTTTCTCTGGGTATTTTGAGCATTCGTTCTGTAAATTAATGCTGCGGGAAAATCCTTAATAGTAGGTGTTATTGCAGCTGGGTGATCGAATTTTCCCACGTCTTCGGGTCGTATCACGTGGGGGAGACTTCAGACGTACCGCTTCTGTCTTTTGAAGGGGTGGCAGGATAAAACGGGACACGAAAAACTGGAATTGCCTGTATATCTGTCTATACTGCTCTGTAGGATTAGCGAACAGATTTGGCAGGGCGGGGAGAGGGAGATGCAATGTACGTACATTGTTTTATTCGCTACCTACTCACTATTCAGTTATTTTCATTTTGGTTATTCATTATTATTTATATCGCAGAAAAACAATTATTTTGTGTCTAAAATAATATAACAAAAATTAAGACTTTTCCATTTTTTACGAAATTTCAACCCTCTTGCAGCAGTATTACATTTTGAAGGGGTTTTTAAAATGTTTTTCCTATAATCTCCATACCATATACCATCTTTTAAGCATAGGGTGGTTTTGATAAAAAAAAACGTGTGGCACTCGGGGACTGCCGCGGTAAAGCTATTGCATAGCATTTTTAACAACTTATGCAATTATAATTATTTATTTATTTTATTTATTTTATTTTTTCTGATATCAGATAACTGCGCTCTATCGGAAAATGTTGACATTATTCCGAATCATTTGAGGCTGCAGTAGCAAATGATTCGGAATAATTTAAACGTCTTCCGATAGAGCGCTGCGCACGATTTTTTTATTCGATAAAGCAAAAAAACCGGATTATTCGAAAAAATTCGTAGATAAAAAGATAGATAATTAAATTATCTTTAAAATGGTGCAGGTTTCATAATAATACGCCAGATAGTATTTGCGTAGTAGGTAGTCGTTTTTGTGTTCGGTTAGACCTAATTTCACAAATTAATTACTTTATGTAATATAAACAAAATCTAAAATATCCAAAGCTAAGAATATTAGGAAAATGTTCTTGTTTAAAATATATTTTTTTCGAATCGTAAGCAGTACTCGATTAGACGTAATTATCAGTTTAAAATCATTAATTTTCGTTAAGAAATTTCTTCATTCGGTCGCCGCGCTGGCCTAGGCCCGCGATAAAAGCTATGCAATAGCTTAATAACTTTTTTTCTCCATGCAAGAGCGATCCACCCGTCACATACGACAAAATCGAGTTTCACGTTGCTAAAGAAAACACTCATCTTGTTTATGATATTGGATTTCTCCAGTCTCGCGGGACCGACTTTAGAACCGAATACGGCGACTGATTTTTAGCGCGTATCTCTCCATCGGGTGACGGGCAAATTCGGGGAATCCGATCGTAATATACACAGCGGCATGAAATTCCGCCTTGGCAGCTCGTCGCCAAAGACGTCGCTAATTGCGTTAGGTTTCATTGCTTTCGTGCTTTACTGAATAGATTACTTTTAAGGCAATTTGTCGCGACAAAGCGACGGCTTGCGACTGATTTATGGCCCAAGAACGACGGCATAGCGAATAGGGACGAACCGCTCTGAATCAATCTGCCGTATCTCAGTTTGTATATCGCCATGACAAACGAGGAATATCTCCAAATAAAGTGGTCTGAGATGCTTAGGCTCGCATGGGCTTTAAATAGGCAAAAAACAATTAAATTGCTTAATACTAATTTTTAAATATATGGTTTAGATTAGTTAAAATATTATTTTTTAGTAATAATAAATAATAAAAAACTTTATTTGCAGTTATTTATTTATTTATTTATTTATTTGCTTATTATTCGCTTATTACTAATCAACATTACAGTAAAACCAAGGCATTGCAAAGTAAAATTATTAAAAATATCACCGTAAGTACTTATACAATGTCACGCGATTTCTGTAAATTAAATACAGAATTTCCATAATTTATCGCGTGTTGAGTCCCAATCCTCGCCATTGTTGTTGTTTCACGACACTGACACCGATCGTTTGACATATATGCAGTTTTGCCAATTCCATACAACCGAATTTCGTCTACCAACCGCAAGAGTCGAAATCAGCGACTTAATATTTAATAATTTATTATAATTTATGCGATAAATTGCTATGGGATTGGGTTATTAAAATGCAAAATAAATAAAACATTGAATATTTTAAAACAGCAATTTTTATTTTGATAAAATACTTATTTCTAATAAAGTAACCATTTTACGACATAGAGTCAAGGTGGTCCTGTCCTTGTATTGAATTTTGGGGATAAATAAATTCAAAAAGGTTTTTATAATAAAATTAATCTCGGTTTTGACTTCTTTATTAAATTAATAAAATTTAGAAATTAGCTACACAATTTATACTCAGCAAACGGTGAACCGGATATGATCGATTGTTCGAGTATGAACTAGAAAATTCTGGAACATTTGATATGAGCCTATATGAAGCGCCAAAAACTCGTTTTCCGGGCATTTTAAATCGGAGCCGTGGCGCTAGTTAGTGGAAGTTCCGAGTTGGTCTTCATTCTCTGTTGTGTTAGACATTATATTTCTCGGTGAGTACGTTCGATAATTATATCTTGGTATTGCTTCTTGAAGGGTTTATCTGGCTGAGTTGGGGGAGCGAGATTCGATTTCCTCGGAACGCAGGGTGCCGTCTCTGCTTCCCTTATTCGCTCCTACCACAACACCTGAATCCCTAGTCTAAGTGGAGGATAATTTCAGGAACTTCCACGGGGAGAACTTCCACGGGGAGAACTTCCACGGGGAGAATTTCCACGGGGCAAACTTCTGGGAGCCTTGCCTACTTCAATCGTTCCAGCCGTTTTGAAGAGTACTCCCGAATTCAACCGTTCCAGCCGGTCGGGGTACAAGGGTACAGCTGAAGAACTCCAGAAATCAAGAATACGCCCATTCCAGCTTTCCTGAAGATCAGCCCGAGCCGGGTTGGTCGATCGCCAGCGCCGCCGTACCGTACGATACGATAACGGCGTAAATCGTACCAGTCACCGCCACGTAACCACGTGACGTCGCCGCGACCTAGAGCTGAAGGCGGGAAGTTTGAATCCGCTTTCCAGAACATTCTATCACTGAAATTTTATCGTACTTACCCTACTGCTGTTTTCTACCTACCACTCGTCTGACTGTTGACCCTTCATGATCAGCCGGCCTCTGAGAAAAGTCCCATTGTTCTGAGCTAGATTCCAGAGTTTTTGAAATGTATTAAATATTAATTTCCAAAGTTTTTAATTGTTTTCAAAGTTTTTAATCAAATATTATAGTTGTAAATATAGATTTCACTTCTAGAGTTCTTTAAAATTCATATTTTCTTATTGTTATCTGCCTTTTACTAATTAAATGTCATCGTTCAAGTGATTTAATGTTTTCTTTATAATTTTAGTTTCTACAAACAAGCGACCACATCGATTTCTAGGTATCCTAAGTACCGAGAAATCGTGTCGGTCACAATTGGCGCCTACAACGTGTTTAAGTATTTCATGATCGGTCAATCTCAGGAGTGGTAGACTAACTAATCAAATCAAATCTAATCTAATCTTTTACAAATCTATTTTTCTACATTCTAATTTTTACAAATAATCAAATTATAAACTACGCACAGCAAAAGTAATCCTATTTTAAAGGCTAATTCTACAACATATTCTATTCTATTTTCTACAAACTATATACAGTATAATTAAATATAATTACATGCAATCGAATTACAGCAAGGGTATTATGGTACAATAAAATATTCCTTCCGTTCCTCTTTTTCCAGATAGGTTCCTTCAAGTCGATTCGACAGTCTGCATTGGGTGAGTCGTTTTTCGTTCTCCTAGCTTGGTGGGTTTCCTTTCAGGGAGTAATTGCCTTTTATAAGTGTCGAACGTAACACCACCAAAAATGTCGTTAAAAATTAAACTTTTACGCAAAGCAGAACTGGATTTCGAAATTATAATACGGGGTGAAGTTCCCAAAGATACGGTAGAGAAAAATAGAGAAATTTTAAAATCATTAATTCAAATAGAGCCGGCGACCGCTTGCGAGTTTAAACCTGAATGGGAAAGTGATATATATAAATCCTTGATTAGGCTGAAAACCGATATTAAATCGTTAAAAACCGATAATGCGACTGTTAATATTCAAATTTTTGAAGAAAATTACAATGCAATATCGCGTAGGTTCAATATCATGACAGGAACACCTGACTTTCTTATAACAATATGGGAGTTTGTTCAAGATTCATGGAATGAGTTTACAATACAACCAGCGAAATCAATTTCAGGCCCTCCGTTCGATTTCGGTGCAGACAATTTAGATTCCACCGTTATGGCACAGTCAGAAATACCTAATTTAAATAAATTATCATTGGACGCTGACAAAAGCGGTAGCGATTTAGGCGTTAAGGCGACGTACTACTTAAAAAATAAACCGTATCTGAGTTTTTAAGCCCCGCCTACTTACCCCCTCCCCTCGCGACGGGGCAGGTGTTTATTATGTTGACTCATCTCGCAGCGATATTCACTCGCTATCGATGTCTGGACTAAACACACTAGGTATACACTATTGCAATGGGATTTATATTTTGGGATTATGCAAGTGTCATGTACCTACGCTGGAGAAGAAGGCTACGCTTTATCATCATCTAAACTTGAACATTATATTACTTTCCCGGCTGCCACTGGTAGGGAAGGTGTTGTGATCGTGCGGAAAAAAATGTTTAGATAACGACAGAGATGTCCATTTTGAGGTCCACCAAGATGATTAAGACCATTTTCAGAGAAATGTATGTCTGTTTGCCTGTATGTAATCTCTCACGATAACTGCCGAGCCGTTGAACCGATTGAGTTGAAATTTGGAACATAGGGATAGTATCACCCTGGTATGCGCCCATTAGATTTTGGCTGTCAACTGTTAAACCAAACTATCACTGTCAAAAATTGACAGAAGCCATATCTTACAGAATTTCATTTGCGATATGTCATTTGAAAGCCCCTGAAAAACTGTATTAAGAACAGTCACCTGTCACTAATTAATTTTCGACATTTTAAAATTATTTTAAATGGTGATAGATGACAATTGGAGAAATGCCGTTAACTGTTTTGGATACAGTTGTCCAAGGGCTTTTAAATGACATAAATCGCAATTCATGTTCCGTGAGATACAGCTTTAGTATTTTTTTGATAGTTGTAGTGACAGTTTTTGATAGTATTTTTTGGCAGAAAAACATTTAGCATCGAATTAAAAAACAACATTGTGTATCGAACTATTTATTCGCGGTATAATAGTTCTTTGAGGAGGACATAACGACACCCATCGCCTTGTACATTATCATTAAATAATTATTTAATTAAAAAGTAATATAATTTATTTTTAGATACTGTAAGCACATCATTGTAAACTTTAAAGAAATACACATCATTAAAAATAAATAATTATTAATGAAAATATAAAATCATTAAGACAAAAAATCATGAAGACATTTCTGGTTGGCAAAGTAGTCTGTTATTTCTGAGTAGATACATACATATTAAATGTAAAGAGACGAATAAATGCATTTAAAATTGCGCAGTACATTTGAGACTTCCTTTTTGTAGCCTTGACAGTGTCGCTTTGTAGTGGTGCGCCGACTTTTGTAATTAAAATTCATCAAATGATAATACATTTTCAAAAGCCTGTTCATCATTATTAATTAGATCTGTACTCAGCACAGATTTGGAATATCGTGTACTTTTCGGTGGCTCTATATTGCTTGTGCTTTGCTTTGGAGTGTTATTGGCAAGTACATTCTCGGTGAGTTCTTTGCTCACTTTGTGATGGAATCACTGAAAACTAACAACCGCTTAAGCGTTGGACAAGGGAGAGGAACCGATTTCTTTCGTTTTATCGTGTCGTTTCTTTTATTTGCTTCTTTCAAAGTGTATTCAGGCTCCTTTAAATCCATATTCCTTCATACTCCTGGATCGATAACTTCAGGTAATACACAGTCCATATAAAAACAAACAAGTTTTTTCCATGACATTTGTCCAAATCAAATCATCCGTCTGTATATATTCGGTTTTGAGGAGATCGTTTTTACCAGACCAAAATGTAAATAGGCACACTTCCTTTCCAGTTATATCTATCGTTCCAGTTACAGTTTCTTTCCAGCACACTTTCTTTAAAGTTATCCACAATACCACAGATAGTTCATACCTTGTTGAAAACTTACGTTTTTTCGTTCCTCAGCGATTAATTCGCAATTCACGCACGTTTGAGGTCTCTCGTGCCAATACCAACTACGGGAAACATTCCATCGCTTATGGGCTGATATGCACGTACGACTCTTGTTTCTCCACCATCGACATTTTCAACCTCAACCAACCGACGTTCGTTAAAGAATTATTCAAATCAATTGCACCTAACGAGCTTGTTAATACCTATAGTAATTAGTTATATACTTTCTATACAACATATCAGTAGCTACCACAAATATTTATAAATATCTATAAATATTTATTATATATCTATAAATACCTATAAACATCAATAAATATCTGTATCTATATATCCACTATACGACCTATCTATATCTTTATTTATATCTATATACATATACACATACCATCGTCTAACTCCTTCTTCCTAATCACTTCCAATTCCCTACCTCTCCCATCGGTTTTCTATATATTTTTTATATTTAATATGAACTTTGTTTATTTTATAATTAATTTTTAAGTGTAATATGCTGAAATCCAAATGTGTAATAAACGATTATAGGCGTAATGTTTTTCTTTTTTTTCTACATTTATGCACACGTATGTATATAATAAAATAAAAAATAAATAAATAAAAAGAAATTATATATGGACCTGTCCTTGAACTTGAACGTACCAGTGATGTTTGATGCTGATTTCAAGTTTTCCATCTTTCTGTTTCCAAAATGTCACTTTTCTTTTTCTTGTCGCTTCCGTTAACCAGATTCTATGCGCTGTAATGGGAAATTTGACTTCAAAAATATAATCATCAGATATTCCATCTGGAGAAGCTCCCAAAAATGGAAATTTAGGGTCAATGAATAATCCACATTGCTGAATTTCCACTTTTTCTAGACATATTTTTCATTCTAGTGCAGTTGTTTCATTTTCTTTTCCATGGCAAATTGATGCTACGTTGCTCAAATCCCATTTTCAGTCATGGATTTAACTAAATTGGCGCATTTTGTGTGTTGTTAACTATTGACAATTTCGCCAAAGTTAGAAGCAGTTACCATTTTTCTTCGTAATTCCAACCACTCGCTGCTTTCACCTTGAATAACCGTAAGTTTTTCAATTCGCAATCGATCATTTTTCTATTTTCCAATTCTTGAAATAACAGAGCTTTGCTTTTTTCGAATATTTCTGATGGAACATCGGGTTGGTTGCAATGTTCTCCATAATGCGAATTATTGTTTTTTTTCTTCAAAAAAACTTTCTGCTTTTATTTCTTTTATAAAGAATGGATTTACTTAAATGCCTCTGTCTTCTTTATTCCACTTTTGATATCCTGCCAGAGGGACTTTTGCCTATATATTTTTTATGTAATCTTGACAGTGGCTGTTTTGTATTAAATGATATAACTGCCGCATTACATCGCGCTTGGTAAGACTGCTTTTGGATGTAATTTGTCCTCTTACCACCAATAAATTTTGCAATGATGCCGTTAAACCTTTCGAGAACATTACTATCTACATAATGAATTAGGCTTCTTGCATGTATTGCTACCTACGTTTTAAGTTATGTAACGTATTCTTTCCCAAATAATGTCACCCATCAAACAACTCATTGCATCCAGTGTTTCATTTTCCGACAAACAATTTTAAAAACTTCTACATTTATCATGGTTTCCAAATGCATCTATCAGGGCGTTCAAAATGTCATTATACAGGCAATCAATTTTCTCATCAATTGAAAAGTTTTGACATTTATTGTAAGCTACTGCTGATGTAATATTTCTTCGCATTTTTAGATTTTTTTTCACAGACATTACAAGTTGAATAAAAGCTTTTAAAAAGTAGATACCTACGTTTTGTTTTTTAAATTACAATTCTGCCTATCTGACGGTTTTCTATATTAGAACGGTCAGAATCGTAGCCTAATTGTATATTATATTTATACATAGTGTATAGCTCTGTCATATGGCTCTAACGCAAATGTATTGGCATTATTTAATGTCCCCTTATATACACACATTTTGACTCGCAGGAAGCAAGCTGAAGTGGCGCACTTGTTTTAAACTCGCATAACATCACACCGGTCGTAGGTTCAAAACCTACCGATATGTATATTTTTTTTTTGTTTTTATACATAAAGAAACATTGTTATCAAATAAATGAACACTTTTTATTAAAAAAAAAGTAATATTGTAAATAAAAAAAAAATAATAAAATAAAATAAATATTAAATATTATTTTACTTATTATTGTTTCTATTTTTCAACATATGATTTATCATGTTTTTAAACCTCTTTCATTTACACGGTGAAATAGCCATCTAAAACCGATATTTTTTTACTTTCACATCTCCGATCCATCGAAATGTCAATTTGGTAATAATAAGTCATGAAACAGAGCGTCGCGAACGCAACCGCATATGTCGGCCTTCGAAGCCGAAATGAACCACGTTTCTAAGAGCCAATAACATTTCACTATAAAAGGTTGGCTGTTATGCCATTTGAATCAGTAATTGATCCCTACATAAGAACCATATTGACCCAATGTCGCTTGCGGCATTTTGAATGCCAGCGCGTCGTCGCGAGAAGAGCGCGCTCATCTCATTGTATGACAAAAATAATATAAACGGGCTCTGCAAAATATTATTTTTAAAATACACTGATATTTTATTTGAAAAAAATAATCGTCAATACTACAAGTTTATTGTACATAGTTTATGTAAAAAAAAACAAACTTGAAAAAAAACACACAGTAATAAGTAATATTTAACAGTGAATATGGATGAAAGTTACACTTTTTATATATTTTTTTTTAACAAGAAAAACTTATTTTTTTTAATTTATGCCAAAACATCCCTCTTTACAACTATTGTTAAAATGCCGTAGTATTTTTTTTGAGTTTCTTGATCGTGCAGTTTAGTGTGAGGCACGTTTCAAAAAATGCTCTAAAATGAAAATTTCCTGTATAGCTCCCAGATTTAATTATTTTCCTCAATTTTCCAATACTTTAAAAAAAATCTGAAATAGCTATCTACTTAAGAAAGGTACCGTGAGTTACGATAATTTTTTTTTGTTGGCTAACATCATCAGTTATTTCAGTATGACTGTTCAAAAATTGCCAAAAAATGTAATTTTCGAAATTTACCTACATCGTCGCCTTAATAATTATAATAACGCAGCGATATCCCGTAATGTAGATGTTCCAAATTTTTCTTCAATGACTCAGGATAGTAGCAGGCCGATGAATTTATCGAAGCTTCCAGTTTCCTACGATGGCAAGTCCTGTGTATTTGATTTTATTGAGCGGGTAAATGAGTTAGCAGCGAGTCGTTGCATATCGGACAGCGCTCTGATGCGTGGCATTCCAGAAATTCTTAGCGGAGACGCCTTGAAGTACTTTAGACAAATCCGTAGCACGTTGAATTCATGGGATGAATTTTGTCAGCTTCTGAAACAAAAATTCGTACCTATAGATTACTCATATAGATTGTCGAAACAAATATTTGCGCGTACTCAAGGAAAAACAGAATCTGTTTCTGATTATTTCCCAGAAATGACAATACTATTCGGTCGGTTAGCCAGGCCAATGTCAGAAGAGCAAAAGCTGGAAATATTACTCCATAATGTCAGGCCGGTATACTCAAACCAATTCGGTTTGAATGAATTGGATTCGGTAGCCAAACTGCAATCGTTTTGTGAACGTTTAGAGCTAAATCATATGCGGTCGAAATTTTTCAGCGAAACGCCCGCAGATTTCGTTTCTTCGGCTCCGCAACATAAAAGCGGAGAAAATTCTTTCCCAGCAGACGTTGCGCCTGCTCATGTCAAAAATAGTAATAATAATTATGCTAAATTTAACTCACGTGTCAATACTGTGCGTTCGTTCGCTCCGAATCGTCCTTGTTTGAGATGCGATACGGATGAACATAGCCATTTCCAATGCCCGCGTCGGAAGGAGATCATGTGCTTTCGTTGCAAGGCACCTGGTCAAAAGCGGCCTACGTGCACCAACTGCAAGTCAAAGGAGGTCATTAGTGACGTTCACAATACGAATAATTCAAAAAACTCGTGTTAGGCGCTACTCTCCAAAATATTAATTTCCAAACTTTTCAAAAAATTCATATTTCTTGTATATTTTTTCTTTCCCGTTGTACTTGTTAAATTCAGACATTAATTCTAGTCACTCAATATTTTTTTTCCATATCATTAATCAAAGTTTTGTAAGCTTCAAGAGAGGGCTTGTATTCTCTGTACATTGGGACTACGGCAATTTTTGGTATTGCAAGTGGCGCTAGATGTCGTCACGGGCACTTGAATGTGGAAGAATGAATGAGAAGTTTGGACGCGATGTTTGAAAGGTTATATCTTTAGCACTAATTATTGATAAAAAAAAATCATTCCGCAAGATTGCACTAGTGAAATACTCTGATATTTCTATTGTGGTATACTCTGATTATTTCTACAATACTATTGATGGCTAGTTCAGTCAGAGCGTGGGTTCGAAAAAAGTCTAACTCTGATTTTAGACAAATGGAAACCAAAAGTCTTTTTAAATTCATCTGTGCGAAGCTTATCAATGCTTTTACTTCAATTTTAATGATTTTAAGGAACATTTTCATCCATTTACTAGAGATTTCAACTGAATTTAATGATATTACACGGTCTCGTAAGTTAGGTTAAATGTCCGCGTGTGCATGACAAAATCTGTAGCGTTGTTAATGAACACAATTACTCACAGTTAATAAAAAAATTTCGTTCCACCGAATTTTTTTTTGTCGGGAGGGGAGATTGTCACGCGATTTCTGTAAATTAAATACAGAATTTCCATAATTTATCGCGTGTTGAGTCCCAATCCTCGCCATTGTTGTTGTTTCACGCACTGACACCGATCGTTTGACATATATGCAGTTTTGCCAATTCCATACAACCGAATTTCGTCTACCAACCGCAAGAGTCGAAATCAGCGACTTAATATTTAATAATTTATTATAATTTATGCGATAAATTGCTATGGGATTGGGTTATTAAAATGCAAAATAAATAAAACATTGAATATTTTAAAACAGCAATTTTTATTTTGATAAAATACTTATTTCTAATAAAGTAACCATTTTACGACATAGAGTCAAGGTGGTCCTGTCCTTGTATTGAATTTTGGGGATAAATAAATTCAAAAAGGTTTTTATAATAAAATTAATCTCGGTTTTGACTTCTTTATTAAATTAATAAAATTTAGAAATTAGCTACACAATTTATACTCAGCAAACGGTGAACCGGATATGATCGATTGTTCGAGTATGAACTAGAAAATTCTGGAACATTTGATATGAGCCTATATGAAGCGCCAAAAACTCGTTTTCCGGGCATTTTAAATCGGAGCCGTGGCGCTAGTTAGTGGAAGTTCCGAGTTGGTCTTCATTCTCTGTTGTGTTAGACATTATATTTCTCGGTGAGTACGTTCGATAATTATATCTTGGTATTGCTTCTTGAAGGGTTTATCTGGCTGAGTTGGGGGAGCGAGATTCGATTTCCTCGGAACGCAGGGTGCCGTCTCTGCTTCCCTTATTCGCTCCTACCACAACACCTGAATCCCTAGTCTAAGTGGAGGATAATTTCAGGAACTTCCACGGGGAGAACTTCCACGGGGAGAACTTCCACGGGGAGAATTTCCACGGGGCAAACTTCTGGGAGCCTTGCCTACTTCAATCGTTCCAGCCGTTTTGAAGAGTACTCCCGAATTCAACCGTTCCAGCCGGTCGGGGTACAAGGGTACAGCTGAAGAACTCCAGAAATCAAGAATACGCCCATTCCAGCTTTCCTGAAGATCAGCCCGAGCCGGGTTGGTCGATCGCCAGCGCCGCCGTACCGTACGATACGATAACGGCGTAAATCGTACCAGTCACCGCCACGTAACCACGTGACGTCGCCGCGACCTAGAGCTGAAGGCGGGAAGTTTGAATCCGCTTTCCAGAACATTCTATCACTGAAATTTTATCGTACTTACCCTACTGCTGTTTTCTACCTACCACTCGTCTGACTGTTGACCCTTCATGATCAGCCGGCCTCTGAGAAAAGTCCCATTGTTCTGAGCTAGATTCCAGAGTTTTTGAAATGTATTAAATATTAATTTCCAAAGTTTTTAATTGTTTTCAAAGTTTTTAATCAAATATTATAGTTGTAAATATAGATTTCACTTCTAGAGTTCTTTAAAATTCATATTTTCTTATTGTTATCTGCCTTTTACTAATTAAATGTCATCGTTCAAGTGATTTAATGTTTTCTTTATAATTTTAGTTTCTACAAACAAGCGACCACATCGATTTCTAGGTATCCTAAGTACCGAGAAATCGTGTCGGTCACAACAAATAAAATGACACTTAGAATACTATCATATAAGAATCAATAATTAATAGCCTGCAATTTAAACAAGTGAGGATTGGCGGTAAAAATATCAAAATCTGGCGCAATCAAGTGAATTTCATTTAAGCGCCGCAAAGCACGCGCCAACAATTTCCACCTCGTAAGTTGTGCGCGAGAACGGCTCCGCGAAAAGATGGTGCGATCGAGCACGAAGATAATCATTTGGTTCGAAAAGACTCACCTTGGCTAGTAAGCTAGGGTTATCACTTTTACCACGAATTAGATTCAAAACATAGGACACGGTCAACATTTCTCTTCTGATACAGAGAGAATTCTAGCCAACCATGCATGTCATAAATGCAGTCGGATACAAAAATGGATGATATCCGTACTGCTTGAAGTACAAAAATCTCAAAAAATATTTCTGTACCTTTTCCAGCATGAGGGTATAGGTATCTTCATGCGGATTCCAAATCGCTGCATTCGTTTCCATGCGACTTCTAACAATCGAGTTGTACAACGTGCGCATAACCCGAATATTATTGAAGTGTTTTTATTGCCGTATCACAAATCCCAGAAGCTTGAAAGAAGTTGTAGATAGTTGCCTAATGTGTTCCTTAAAGTTTAACTTTCTATATATATTTTTATATATTTTTACTCGTATATATTTTTTTACATTTTATTTATTTATTAAGAACAATAAAACGTACAGCAGAAGGGCTATGATAAACAGCAAGCATTACTAAAAATCGTGAAGAAGAAACAAATTTAACTTATAGTTATTAGCTTATCGCATACATAACTGAGCAAAAAACTCCCTATCTAGGGATGCTGATATTTTATTAGAGATTATATTCGATATGAAAAAAGTTGTAAACATTCATATTTACACACGCACTGTATCATTCAGTCATGCATTCTCACATTACTTGAAAAAGTCGATCTTATTGCTACATGGCAATATATTGCCACTTACCTAATCATACGTTGCAGCGATAAATGCGCGCGTGTGGCAATAAACGGTATTAAAATGTTACAGACGTATAAACAAATAAGTTTGTTTATACAATAAATGTAAAATACAAACTACTATAATATAATACTATATAACTAAGAATGCCAGAGGAGAGGAAATTGGAAGAGGATGAAGAGAGTACGTTTTTAGGGGATAATCTAGATCCTAACGACGTAATTTCAAAATATTAATTCCTCAGAAATCGCGATTGAAGTTTATTATTTTCAATAGACACATTTATCTGTCAACATAATAATACTGGGAGTAGATTTTAGATACGGAAAATTTGTTGTAGTTCGAGATAGTGAGTTAGTTTTCAGAAATTATTATAGTTCTTAACCGTCCTTAAGCCCCAAAATCTTTCCAGTTGGTTCATTGTCATCATTCAAATATACCCTTTTTTCGTCTATGAATGTAGTTGAAAAGACGCATTTGCTATCTAGCGGAATTTTACTGTACTATGAAATAAGTCGTTATTGCTGTAGATCAGCGGTTCCCAAACTTTTAATTTCGCGTACCACTCACGAAATTATAAATCAGTAGCGTGCCACTGAACTGTAACAGTTAAAAAATCGGTTGTCTGTAAAGTCGGTTTACTGACGATAGTTGAACGTGACAACGTCATAAGAAAATACTGATGGAATGGTTGTATTTGAAGCAGTTTCATTTAAGATTCTGATATTGTTTATTACAAACACCCCAAAATATAAGCTTTTATACTAACCGATTTGACTACAACATGTAAATGAATTATTGTATAGCAGTATAATTGTATAATTGTTTATTGTTTAAAGTTTATTGTTTTTTTTTTAATTTGAAAGAAATCTCAAACTGTTAAATAACGGTTTGAGAAGCGTTTGAGCACGCTGCGCCATCTAGCGGTTGGTAATACGTCGTAAATAAACAATATCAGCGATTTTTTACCAACCGCTAGATAGCGCATCGTAATGATAGCTTTTCATACTTTTTTTTTTTTTTTAATAAAAGTTGCTTACTTTGTTGGACTTTGTTGTACCCACAAGAAAATTGTCCGTTCAGTAATAACATTCCTTATATCAAGAATACATATAAAATTATGTCAAGAATTTAAATCAATCTAGTGATTTTCATTCGTACTATTTTAGACTGAGGTTAGTAAATAATTCTTGTCGCAACCGGTAGATGGCAGAATTTATATTGAATAATAAATATAATAAATGGAACGCCTCAGAGCGAGGTAACGCCGCATGAGTCATGTTTTTTCGTGCGTGCAGCTGGCTCCATCGATTTATAAGACGTTGTCACGTCAAAAAAGATATATTTATATAATATTTATCCGTTTTTATTTCCTTCTAATTATGTTTTGGGAATGGTATGATACAATGCTGTCGAAACGCGTCGGTATATTTTCCTAATTATATTTGCATATAAATTAATTCAAAGAACTATTTATTTACCAGAGATACTATGTAAGTTTGAAATGTACGTACCGGTAAAAAGCGAAGAGAAACATAGCGAAGAGGTCGTATCTATTGTTTAATGTACCGTACTATCGTAAAAATATTATTGTAAGTAGGCCAACTAGGGTTGTCAACTACAATGGGCGAACCCGTCACCGCAGGAAGGTTTAACGATAGTAATCGTTCTATATTCCGTGAGGTGAGGGTACATTTATAACAGAAAATACAATATTTATCCGTTATAAGGGAAACTTTGAAGTGCCGAAACGTCTAACGTCTTTTGGACAACGTCATTACAGATTGATAGCGCATCGTAATGATAGCTTTTCATACTTTTTTTTTTTTTTAATAAAAGTTGCTTACTTTGTTGGACTTCGTTGTACCCACAAGAAAATTGTCCGTTCAGTAAGAACATTCCTTATATCAAGAATACATATAAAATTATGTCAAGAATTTAAATCAATCTAGTGATTTTCATTCGTACTATTTTAGACTGAGGTTAGTAAATAATTCTTGTCGCAACCGGTAGATGGCAGAATTTATATTGAATAATAAATATAATAAATGGAACGCCTCAGAGCGAGGTAACGCCGCATGAGTCATGTTTTTTCGTGCGTGCAGCTGGCTCCATCGATTTATAAGACGTTGTCACGTCAAAAAAGATATATTTATATAATATTTATCCGTTTTTATTTCCTTCTAATTATGTTTTGGGAATGGTATGATACAATGCTGTCGAAACGCGTCGGTATATTTTCCTAATTATATTTGCATATAAATTAATTCAAAGAATTATTTATTTACCAGAGATACTATGTAAGTTTGAAATGTACGTACCGGTAAAAAGCGAAGAGAAACATAGCGAAGAGGTCGTATCTATTGTTTAATGTACCGTACTATCGTAAAAATATTATTGTAAGTAGGCCAACTAGGGTTGTCAACTACAATGGGCGAACCCGTCACCGCAGGAAGGTTTAACGATAGTAATCGTTCTATATTCCGTGAGGTGAGCGTAGATTTAGAACAGAAAATACAATATTTATCCGTTATAAGGGAAACTTTGAAGTGCCGAAACGTCTAACGTCTTTTGGACAACGTCATTACAGCTTTCTTGCTCCAAGAATGGTTAATATCATGAGTAAAGAGAACATATTGGAAATTAGCAGCAACCAACAAAAATATCACCTTACATTATGGTTAATAAACCTTGGTAGGAGAGAGACGGAGAAAACATTCATTACAATTATAAAATAAATAAATATATTTATTTTCTATATATTTTATATACCTATTTTTACTAATTGTTATATATTATTAGTTATTATTTTAAATGATTATTTATTATTGCTATTAACAGGCTCTGCCTAGTTAGGAGCAACACAAGCTATATTAAGTGCTAACGGTGTAATTTTTTTGTGGACCAATAAATAAATAAATAAATTAATTTGTGTCCCTCCTTTGTTTTAGGAATGGTATGATAAAACGATCTCGAAACGAGTCGATATATTTCCCTTTGCATATAATTTCATTCATTGAACTATTTGTTTACCTGAGATACTATGTAAGTTTCAATTGCACGTACTGGTAAATTAATAGCGAAGAGATCTATTACCATCGCAGAAATATTATTGTAAATAGGCCAACTAGGGTTGTCGACTACAGCGGGCGAGCCCGTCACCTCAGGAAGTTTAAACGATTAGTCGTTCTATCTCCCTAGAGTGAGCACAGAAGACTTGTACAAAACGGTCCACCGTTTAGCTCCGCCACAAGCCCGCAAGAGGCCAACGCCTTAACCGCGGGCCTACACTCACGCCCTTACTTCCAATTGTGACCAGATTACTCCAGTCTCTCGATTGGTTACGAGTTCGAGGTCGCTTGCGCGGTCCTCTCCCTTACGAAGCGGGGAAACGGTGTAAACCGAGTCTATCGCGGACCACAGCGTCCTTTACCCGGCTGTTCACCCAGGATCGGGTAGCCGATGGTCGTTTCAAGAGCAGTCGCCGGAAGGGTCGCAACCACCCCCGCTCTATAGGAAACAGTACTGCTTCCAGACTCCCCCGACTGTTAGTCAGAGCGCGCAATCGATTGGCTTACGCCGCACGGTGCGCAGACCGTCCAGGAGCGCCAGAAGGTTGATTCCCAGGGGAAACTAACCATAAGGCCAGAGTCCTACCCAGGCTCGCACTTCATGCGGGGAGGCCGTCGGATAGGTGTTGACCCGTGAGTGTGACCAACCCTGAACAGAATGGGTCTTCGTGGCCAACTCAGGAAGGGCCCATTAAACCCTGTAAATAGGCCAGTGGGGAGGGTTATAGCCTTTCTTCATTCCTTACCCACTGAAATAGACATATTTTGTATATCCCTTTAGCAGCTAAAAAGAAACTTCCCAGCTATTTGTTTTTTATTATATACTAGCCTGTTGCCCCCTTCGCTTCGCGTAAATTTTCTAATCGCTTTGTTAATTTAGGTAGGGTGACGTTTATTTGCCTTTTTAGACGCTACCTTTAGATATATAGCGCAGGACGTCCGTCCCTCAGATGCTCGCAACCTATCTCGTAGTCGTACGCGTCTTGTTCCTTACCACCCGCGCCTCCTTCCGCTGAACGCGCCGCTTTGCTGGGCCAGCAGCCTCCGCCGCCTGCTACGTATTTCGAGGTGCTTGCACGCGTTACTAATTTCATGATATCTCTATAAATATACCACCTAAAAACCTACAGTAAATGGATAATTATATCTCTTTTTAACACCCGTGATAACGGATTAATTTATTTTGATAAGGATTCTTAATTTATTGCTAATATCTTTAACAAACACTGCCTACTTATGTTTCTTATTTTTTTGAGACATAAAAGCAGTTATTGTAGCTTTAATATAAAAGTGGGATATAATCTGCACAAATTATTAACCGAAATAATGCACAAATCATTAACATATTTTTAAACATGTATGTTGAGCTAACATTGAACTAACTACCAAAAATTATTTGTCTTTGACAATGAATTGTACTTTTTTGACTAGGTATTTTTATATTAAATCCTATATTACTTAACATATATTAAATATGAATGACTGTTTCTTTCTTTTCTCACATATAACTTTATTTATATTATTTAATCGAATTTTATATTATATTTATTGCCGATTATATAATGGAATTGCATTTTAATTATTATATTCTTTTATTATTTTTTTATTATTATTTTTATATTTTTTTTATTTTATTCTGAAGACTACATTTTAGGGCAATTTAGTGTTATTAGATTTTTACTAAAACTTGTACATTTGTAAGCAATCAATCAATCAAGCAAACTTGATTGTAATATTAGAGTCCTGTCCACCCTAGAACGGGCTAGTCCCAGTTGGGTGACAGAAACAAATAAGCAAAAGGTTAAGGTTTTGCCATTCGGTTTCTGTTACTTTTGTAAGCTTAGACCTCTTTGAGGTAGATATTTTTGTCATATATTGTTTTCACATATTATACGTTCACATATTATACCAAACCGTTTCGTCAGCGCACGCCGAAAAGCAACTGACCAGCTCATTTTTCTCAGACTTGTTTACAAATATCGTGATTTCGTATTGAAAACCAATATTTATCGCAATAAAATATAGCCCATAGCACTCGTCGATAATAGAGCCTTCTATTAGTGAAAGAATTCGGATGAGTAATTTCGGAGATTACCCTCTACATACAAATTTACAAACTTACAAACATACAAACTTACAAACGTACAAACATTATTTCTTTATAATATTAGTATAGGTAGGTGATTTATTTAATTTAGTTTTTATTATGTATATTTTTTATGTCAATATGTATTAGCTTATTTAACTAAGTCAGTTATTGTGGACTTGTAGGTACATAATAGTTGTACTATTAAATGGAGCATTGGATTTGTCTGTAAAGTTCCTGAATAATATTTGAAATAAATAAATAAATTTATTTTAAATGTTTTCGAATTTTGCAACTCAACGGCGCGCATCTTCAGTAGGGTAGAGTTGAGAATAACAGCCATGGTTGCCTACTTATACTTTCGAGTATTATACGCCGCGGAAAAATGCAAATTTGAAGAATTACTCGATTTCCTTAAATTTCATATTATTATCGCTTCATGGAAGCACAACACTAGTATCTATATAGATGTTGCTTGGTGGCGCTTCCACGGATAGGTAATTTGTAGGACCTTCATTTCCTATCTAGGGCACGTCGCCACTTCATTTTGCTCCGACCGACAAGTTTAACCGTTAAGGCAACTTCACACGCGCCTATTTTGTACGCTAATGCAATCTACAATAATTAAAATATATTTTTTTAGGGTTCCGTACCAAAACGCACAAATAGAGCCCTTTCGATGAGACCTTTAAAACGTCGGTCAGTATTTAAGCTATTCCCAACATATTTGAACCAAGCCATTTGAAGCCAAAATTTTGTTCCAAAAATATATATTTAATTAATTGAATTATTGACATTCTTTTATCTTACGCAATCTTGCAATCTCATTAGAGATGCAGAAGTACTGGCGAAGAACGATTGGCCAGACTCGGGTTTTTTAAATACGAGCTTCTCCATTAAGTTTTTGTTAATACTTTCCTATAAACTGGCGGCAATTTTTTTTTAAAAATCTTTTTAAATCCTATTTATAATGTTCACCGTCGTCAAGGACACATTCACAACGGCCGGTAAAGGTGTTTGCAATAAACAAAGCCGAAACCTCGAGTGCCACCAAATTCACGCGATTAATCTTAATTATGTTATAACGTACACACTCGTCTTCTTTAGAGCGGTTATTATTTCGTGTCGCATCTTTATTCGCATTGGGACGCGAATGTACGAAATATTATTTATAAAGTATAAAGAAGAGCGGAGAGGGACTGGCAGGAGTCGTAAAAACTCACAAGTAGCTCCAGATTATCGTGTTTCTTTTCTCCTCGCCTTACTGTTGCTAATTTATGCGCGGCGCTTGCCGTATTACGACACCGCTTCCTTGCCTACCGATCTTCAACCGCTTTACAAATCGTACGGGCTTCTCGCTACGAGGACCGACCGAGTGAGGTGGTAAAGTATTACGGAACGCGCAAAATTATTTTTTCGAGATGAAATCGGATATATACATTTTAACCCCCCCCCCCTCTCGCTCCCCGAGACGATTAAGACCATTTACAGACTGAAGTCTGTATGTTTGTCTGTATGTGTGTGTTTTTCTTAACGATATCGCCCAAACGCTTCATCCGATCGAGCTGAAATTTGGCCATGGCAAGAGTTGAAAGGGTTGTGGTAGTTTGGGATGATTATGGTTGAAATCGGTCCCGAATCGCGCCCGCGCGCGGTCGAATCGGTCCCGAATCGGTCCCGAATCGCGCAGAATCGCGCCCCCTGCGCGCTAATCATACTTTAATATCAAAATATTGGACCGATCACGTTGTGCAATTTGTATACAACGGTTCGAATATCTTGCGGGGAGTGGGAGTGGGGCTGCCCCCTCCCCCCCGGGGAAGGTGTTGAAGGGGGCGGGGGTGCCTACTTGTCAGGAAGGTCTTGGTTGGCACAACTGTTTTTTTATGACATAGATTTTTCTTGTAATTTTTCTTTTTCAAGTCTTTTTTCAAGTCTTCTTTATGGGTATTCTAATACTTTTATATGTACTGATTTAAAGCTTATTTTTATTTTTACCCAATTATTTGTTTTTATTAAAATATATTTATTTTCTATATATTTTATATACCTATTTTTACTAATTGTTATGTATTATTAGTTATTATTATAAATGATTATTTATTATTGCTGTTATATATTATTATTATTATTATACATTATTATTTAGTATTACTTGTTTATAGTTCTAATATTATTTTGGTGTAGTGAGAATTTCATTTTAACTTGATTTGATTCAAATTGTTTATTTTTATTTTGGAAGTTATGTAGTTTATAATCATTCATATTGGTGTTCTCCTTAGAACAGGCTCTGCCTAGTTAGGAGCAACACAAGCTATGTTAAGTTCTATCGTTGTTATTTTTATGTGGACCAATAAAATAAAATAAAATAAAAATATTATTAGGTATGATTATCTTACACTATTTATTAGCAATTATGGTTATTTAAATACTATCTGTTTGTACATCATGAAACGAAACAATCGCTGCATAGCTGTAACAGACTTACCTTCTCACTCACTTCTCAAGAAACTGTCGTAGACAAACAAACGACGTTGCAAGTCCCACTGCTCCATAGTGACTGAGCGAATAAAATGGCGTCTTGTGTAGAGCATAACTATCCCCACCACTATCTTTTCCCACCACCGCGTTCTCAGTACTACGCAGTTCAAAACCGTCCGTCTCCCGTATGTCATCCTGTACCTGTATAAGAGATTGTTAAATAAAACTTTCTACCTTTATCTATTCGTATAACATTTGCAGTTAAAACATTCGTAATTATACATATTATTTTGATTATTCGATGTAATGTCCACGGTGGTGCCCCCCCCCCCCCCTTAAAATATTTTGTAGTGACCGCTCTTTCGCCAATTAAGATACTGAATAATGGACCCACTTATTGTCCGTTTTCAATGGCCGTTTTTTATCTACATTCGATTAAAAACATCGAAAAACGTGGAAAAACATTTATCGGATTAGTTTATCAATTTAGCCCATATGGGATTATTTTCATTGCAAATTGTCTCTTTTATTGGCGGTTTTCGGTTAAGTCAATTACTTCTGGGAAGGGTCAAATTTGTTGAGGTCGAGTTAGGTCGCGTAGGCTGTCCACGTATGCTATGGATAGACCATGCTAATTACTTCAATATTTGCTGTATATCGACCTCCAAATTCAAACGATAGCACTTGCTTACAAAAAATTGAAACACGATTCTCGACATTACCTAAGGACGATGATATTACATATTTTTTCGGTGATATAAATTAGAACATAGGTACATTTAGAAAACAAACCGTACGTGTCAAAATACTTAGACATAATGGCAAATTATGGTTTGCAATGCTATATAAATACATGCAATGCTATACAAAGCATTAGCATAACAAGTAAAAATTCTATTAGGCTAAATTAGCAATACCATAAACTATGTATTAAACTATGTAGAAATAAGTGCATATAATTAGGGTAAATCAATATATATAGTTAAGAACTAATATAAATAAGTGTAAATAAATATAGGGCATATATTATATAGTGCAGAAATATATAATAATAATAATATAATACTATAATAATAATAATATAAATAATAATAATATAGTGCATAAATATAGTGCTTAATTAAATATAGTGCATATATTAAAGTGCATATAAGTGCATATAATGAAGTATAAATAAGTGAATATAATTAGGGTAAGTTACGTTTTTTTACGTACGGGCGATAATATAGCGGACGTATGCAATGCAAGTATGTCGCACCAATCCTGTAAAACCGTGTCACCATGCAGATCATGAAATGCCCCAATCCATTCAGAAGGACATTATCAAAAAATCCTTGTAACGAATTTGTAGAGAAATCATTGACATATGTACATATTTATTTCTATACTTTGTCTTCTTTGCTTGAAATTTTTACCCTCTTTTGAGAAATAATGACTGCCAACTTTTCCTTAAAATGGCAAAACTGCGCAAATAATAGGGGGCAAATATTTCGATTACTTAATTATATACTTTATACAAAATGTATGGTCTATAAGTATCCTTTATAGGTAAGGATCTAATATTACATACTATTCCCCCCGGGAGCATAGCGTTCGTAAATTGTCCACCCTAGTGGTGTTATTTTTTGCCAGTTTGTTCTCCTACTTAGCTTTCGCCGGGGCGTCCGCAGCGCCATGGTGTCTTCTGCTCCTTATTGGTTGGTGTGGCCACCTACAATAACGAGCCCTTAATTCCGCGACCCTGTGACAAAGACCCTAAGTGCCATTACGTGATTTTAATGCTAAAGTCATAATAGGAAATATGGCGTTATAAGTCCGCCTACGTAGGTTTAAGCAATTTTAGGCAAGTCTAAGTAAATTGTCATCTTCTTACGGTGGCTTGCTCACTGCCAAACGTTAGCTAGCTATATTTCACTTTTGTTTTAAAATACAACCGAAGTACAAATGTTACATGAAGTACTTGAATAGCAAAAGTATTGTTTTCAAGCCAAATTTAAAATTCGAGTTCGCACCATATCTCCACGTTTTGGGATCTGGGAATGAAAAATAAGTGATTTCTTGAAAATGTATGCGTGTGAGAATGTCTGTTTATGAGTATAATAATAAAAAATATGGAATATTGAGTAGAAAATAAAGAATCTGAAAATCGAACCTGGAATTCGCAAGTATTATGACCGTTATATATATAGGTATATATAGAACGACAACGCATTGTTTGCAGCTTCATCAAGACGAAACTTTGAAAACTATATGATAGATACATAAAGCATCACATAATGTATACACATTGACCGTAAATGATAATAAAAAATAAAAGTTTATGCAAGCGCAATTGAATAATGTTGGTACTCTATGTCGATGAGGGACGTCCTCAGTTTTACAAAAGCATCAAGTGTTATTCTGTATGCCTCGAGTGTTGTTGCGTAGGTATAAGATGTTGTAGAATAAGAGCCAGTCAGATTGTAGAAACAAGAAAGAGAATGGTTACCGAAGTTACTGCTCTTTTTTAACAGTTCTTTTTTTAAGCTTTGAACTAACGACACAATAGATTTGGACCGCATATCCCAGCTTAACGGAAATGTTTCTGTGGTCCAATAGGGGTTTCTGCCACTTTTTTTAAAAACTTCGTTTACACAGAAATTACGCATTCTAAAATACTTTTTAAAATTATATTAATCTGGTGAAGAGTGGCTTTGTGATTTATGATAGTTTTTATATCGATAAAAACTATAATATTCGCAGTGAAAAAGGTAAAAGTTTTAAATTCACAGAGTAAAACAGGGAATTCTAAGTTTTGCCATTGTTTCCGCAAATATAATTCATTGACATCTGAAAATATGAAATCCTTGAGAGCTATATTAACCCAGATATTTAATTATTTTTTCTATAGAATGTAAGGAAGGCTGAAATACTGGGGATAAATTCCTCGAGGTTTTGGATATTCTAGCGGCTTTTAGAATAAAAATAATCAAAAAACAAACGTTACGCTACTCAATGATTTTATATTCTTTAACTCCAATTATTTATTTTTGCAAAAACCTCTAACCTTTTGCCAAATTCAGAGTCCCCTTTTCGCACTGTCAATTTAACAGTTTTGTATTTTTTATTGCGAATATGATTTTTTTCGCTTCTCCGCTTCGCACTCATCATGAAACCACTCTTCATTAGTTTGCCCATATATTTTTTTTAAATTTTAGACAACGAAGTTTCAATGAAGATTAAAGTAGAACATTGCAGAAACCCAAATAAACCCCAGAAACTGTCAACTTTAACCATTTCACGCAGCTGAGGATAAATAGCCAAAGCTTTTTTTAAAAGTGGAGCATCGTCTAGAGCTCTCCTGGAGGCGGTCTATGCTCCACTTTAAAGGACTAGCTGCCTTTAAAAGTGAAGCGTCTATGGTTTAAAATAATTGCCAAGTAATCCCTGCGTCGCGACTATTTTATGAGAGAGGATGTTATAAGTAAGGTCGGGGTTTTATTTCTAAATATTTTTAGGATGATTTTAGCATACTATGAAATTACTTGGTGAAAAATCAGTAAAAAAATCTAAACGCTTTTTCTGGGATCATATCCTCATTCATTTAAAATATTTATCGACAAACCTAATTTATTAAATGTCAAATACATTAAGTCGCGAAACGTTTAAAGTGAATTGAAGCTCTTTTAGAGTCTACATTTTTTTTGTTGCTGTATTTTGCAAATATGAAACCTGAAGATTTTCGACTATTATAGAGGGTTTATCAACTTACTAACTAATAAATTAACCCATGAATATACGTTATTTTAAAAATGCTAATTTATTCTGGTTTGTTTTTCATCGATTTTTCTCCGCGTATTCCTCGTAAGAATTAGGATAATATTAAATTAAACTTTAATCGCTTGAAACTTTAAACGTAATGAGCAAGTGTTTAAGTCTATTTTCGAACACTTTTGGTTCTAAATGCCGTAATGACTTTGGAAGGTTATTAAAGAGTTTAAAGGCCAAATACACAAATGACTTTTGAATTATGGTCAAACGGACTTTGAGGATGCCATGTTGGCTTTGCTTCGAGTGTCGTGATTATGTACATACATGTGAAGCCTATACCCGTTCATGTTGTTTTAGCATACGCTAAATAACTGAGAATATACACTAATGCTTTGTAAGTAATTTGTATTTCTTGAGAAGAGGCGCTCAATGTGTGATACTCCGTACACCGGCTATCGCCCCCGTCACTTGGAAACTGTCCGTAGCATTCCCCCAAACAAGGATAGCGTACGATAGCCCCGAGTGGAAACATGCATTATACATGTTCAAAGCCGCTATCTAACTATACGTATAACATTTCTAGTTAAAGCATTTGTAATTATGAATTTATTGTGGCTATGCGTGTGTTGTTTTGGCGCTTTGACCATTAAACCCACCCTCATGAAAACCATTAACTAAAATAATATTATTATGCTTAGTCAAATAGTTGTTTAATAAGACTGTCGTGTACATTTTCGTCCAACCACTTTCTTCGTAGAAAGAATGTGTTTTTTTTAACAAAGCACACGGAAGCTTACTTCCTTATCTGCAGTATAAAAACGTCACGCCCACTAATTAAAAGTAGTGTGACCGGACGAAGCAACGCTAACAAAAATGTCCAACACAATGGAATTAAACGTACAGATTGGAAGATAAGCCCGATGCCGCATAGTAAAAAAACAAACAATCAAATACGAGGTGAGGACAGTTGGCGGTACGAAACTTTCACGTGATCGAGTTTTACATCGATATTATGATCCCATAGATGGGCCTTTCGCGCTCGAAAATGACCACTTCAAAACCACTACTGACATCCGGTCAGTGGTAATTTGGTCGCAGTCCGCTGGCAGACAGCCGACCGTTTCCGGTGTGAGAGCAGCCGCGAAGCATATTGGCGCGCTATTCTCTCGCATACTGTTCAATTTATTGCTCTCTCTGTCACATGATTTACGAGCAATGGGTATGGAGCCAACTTATTTGTATCTGAGGGCATATCTAGCTAATATATCGATGGAGTTTTATGGTTCTATTTACAGATGCCTGGCCAGTATGGGCCGTTGTCTGATGAGTCCTGTGATTTATGTGTCCTGTGAGCTTACCCAGGCGATATTATAAATACGATATTGGCGAAAAGTAAAAACTCTCTTACGCTAAATTAGCATAAATATGTAAAACCATTAGCATAACTATGTAAAGTATTTTTTTTATTAGGCTAAACTAGCATTAGCATAAGTATGTAGAAGTAAGTGTATATAATTAGGTTAACCCCTCAAGCAACGACTATAAATATTGGCAGTCACCTGTCATTTCTGAGAGTTGAAGGTCAAAAATATAGTACTTTAGAAAAACGATCATAAGAAAGAAACTACTTGATGGATCATGACAAGACGAATCGTAGAATGATCGCATTGAAATTTCAAATATAAAACATGAAAACCTCATTTTGTAAAACAATTAAATATTAATGAATAATTATTAGAAAGTTGGAGAACTGAAAAAACCCACTTATTCAGCGATATCGACGTTTTATCTCAAAATACGAAACCCTATTTAGAAATTGTAAACACATTTGTGCACGTTATTATAAGCTTTACCAAATCCATTAGTTCGTTTTATTAATTTTCATATATGTATATCCGAAGAGAAGCACAGATCTGAGCAATGGCAGCACTCGACTAAGTGCCCCAGAATACAAACAATTATATTAGGGATTCTAGACTGCGAAAAGCACGACTGAATAATCGTACAATACAGAATTTATCCGTCTTCCTCACACATATCTTAACAGGAGGTGGTTGCACTGTGATTTTAGTGTAAATTCAGTTCGTTGAGAGCGTGGTTTGTCGCGCCGCGCTCGTACCCGTTTTGGGACGTTACTGACACAGTAAATATAATATATTTACTGTGTTACTGAGCATTGACTACAATACATCGTACCCGATTCGGGACATTACTGTTTTGAGGGGTTAAACCAAGCTAATTAATTTATTTTGGTTAAGTTAGGGCGTAAGTACATCTATAATAATATAGTGTAAATCATTTAATTAGTGTTATCATTTATTATTGTAATCATTTAATTAAACAAAGTAAGTATACATGTTTAGTGTAAACCAAGATAGTTAATATACGTTAGGTTTTGTTAGGTTAGGTTAGGTAAATCATTTATTTATTATTGTAAATGAAGCTAGTTATTATAGGAAATTTAGGTTAGGTTAGGAAGTCAGTACATCTACTTAGCGGATATCAAGTTATAATAGATAATATAAGTATAATAGGTAATAGATAATATAAGTCAAATATGGACACATTATCGTAAGTTACCCACTGAAAAGGCACTAGCCTTAATGGGGGAACTGTGACATGTGATTTGTATCTTTTTTATGTATAAAAAATACTACCAAAAATAAAATTTTAAAAAGACATTGTCAGATAAAATAAAAGTATTAATTAGATATTAACTCTAACGTATTAAAATCGAAATAAATAAAAAACATATAAATAAAATGCTTTCGAAGTATTGGCCGTACGCTGTGCGACGCCGCTACCCGACAACTTCATCCATTGCAGTCTTGTAGTTGCTCGTCAGATGAATATTCAGCGCCTGCCTGGCTGAATAACGCCCACGCTCGCAAGTAGACTATCGGCTTAACCGGACGATGCGCATAATCAGTGAAACTGTTATTATAACAGGTTTCAACAGCTAGCTTTCGTATTATTTTAAGTATATAATTTTCTGTTTCCCCTTGCATGTCGCTGTGTAGTTATAGTGATAGTGTATTTATTACAAAAAGTTATAGACTGCGGAATAGGTCATTTTATGTTGGTGCGAAATCATTTATAACTTCCTTATAAGTACGTATACTTTTTATATAAAGGCAAAATACTTTCAGTTCAATTACAAAAAATAATTAGACTAAATTACAAAAAAATATCATTAAAAGTTGTTTTTTTTTAAATAATAAGGTTTTTAATAATAATCAACATTGGAAATAATACTAAGACAACGAAATACAGAACAAAATTATCGACATTACAAAAAAATAGCCTAAAATAAATACCATAATATGACCTAATCCATACCACATATTTAAATATTATAAAAATGTTTATTCATGAATAAACAAATAGATTTAATAAATGCGATAATTATCTTTTGAAATCTAAGACAGTCTTTTCAAATTTATCCAAATTATAGAGAACATGCATGGATAGGTTTTTTGTGCATTTCTTAAATGCAACCTCTCGGTGTTTTTTTAATTTCTGTTGGCAAAAGGTTGAAAATTTTAAACCCCAAATATAAAAATGATTACTGATGTAAACACATCCGCATTTTGAGAATTACGATGTTATTTTGATTGCGTTTGGTATGTTCATGTAGACTCGAGTGTAACTCCTTCGGCGTTAACTTCTTATTGTGATGATATTTTATAACAGCTCTCCCTCTCTCTCTTTCTGTTGTCTCAAGCGTATTATTATTTATTATTATTATTTATTCCGTAACCGGCGATTAGGGAGGGGGTCGCCCTCGCAGCCGATACGCTGCTGTCGGTGCCGCTGGATCTCGTACTCCATTCACGATTCGCTTCCATTCTTGACGATTTTTTGCCACGTCTCGGGCATCCCTAACCGATAATCGTTGATTTTTAAGGTCGTCTTTGATGTTATTTAGCCAGGTTTTCTTCGGTGCCGATCGCTGAATTCTCCATTCTGTCGGACGGTCTCGCAAAAGAAGTTTACGTGGCAAGCGATTATCGTTCATTCGGCCAACATGGCCGAACCATCGTAGTCGACGTTTTTGTACTTCTTCTTCGATCGTTGTTACTAGATCGCATCTTTCTCTAATGGTCTCGTTTCGAATTCGGTCGCGGAGTGAGACACCGAGAATCTGCCTCAAGCATCGCATTTGGAAGACTTCGAACTTTTTGAGGTCCGATTGTAGAACGTCCACGTTTCCGATCCATAAAGAAGAATGGGAAGAACCAACGTTCGGTATAGTCGTACTTTGGTTTTGATGGTAATATTCGTTCGCTTCCATATGCACCACTTGAGCGAGGCGAATGTTGCTGTTGCCTGACCGATCCGGCTATGGACATCGGCCGTCGATGCCACTTTCTTTTACGTAACCAGCGATCCTAAATACTTGAATTGTGGGACCTGTTCGATTTGGGTTCCATCGAGGTAAACGCTGACCTTGGAACCGTCCGTAGTGAGCACTTTGGTCTTATCCGCATTGATTTTCAATCCATATGATTGAGCAATTCCGGATATGTCGTACAAAATGTCCGTTGCTTCGGCATCAGTGTCGGCGAAAACGGCGCTATCATCGCTATCAAGCGTATTAAGGGATCTTTTTTATGCAAGTATCATTTAAGGCGAGATGACTACCTTCCGCGCCGCGAAGGCAATAATAGCGCAATAAGCGATTAAAGTATACGGGCGGCGAATGTTAGAAATCCCTGCGATTCCGCGGCACGGGAAAGCGCTGCAAAACAATAGACGCCGAGGCCAACACTTTCCCTTGTTGTCATTGTCTCGCACGCAATATTGTCTAACACCCGCGCGCCATGTGCCAGGCGGGCTCGAAGGTAAGCCGAGCATATAAGCAAGCGCCCGCCCAGCGAACAATGGAGTGTGTAGCGCCGCACCAGCTAACGCTAAATGGGCTCATCTCACGCCTCCGAATTAATTTATTAGCTAAAGGAAGACGATTCAGGGCCGGTTTCGACAACATCGGTTAAAAGAGTGTAACGGACCTTAAGTCCATTACATGTCCATTACATGCGATCAACAAATGCATCGATTTCCAGTGAAATACACCGACACAATTCAGCTATTATTTTAACCCGTGCAGCCATGAATCAGCACGATGAAACAATACTTTTACTCGGAATATTTTGGATTGCATCATTTATCGGCCTATATAAACTGGCGTAAAAGCAACTAAAGTATCATTCCCCGAGTGATCACCTTCCCCCAAGGTTGCGACGGCATATTCGGTACCCTTCTCACGAGGTGTGTCAACGAATCCGGCTCCTTGGTTTCCTTTCCTTACCTTCCCTAGTCTCGAAGCATTAGTCTGTAATCCCACAGACTCGAGCCGTGCCCAGTACAAGATACTTGGAGCACACATTCAATCCTCATCCGTATATCCTCGTAACCGCAGTCGCGTACCTATATACCTACTCGCGTCAACGTAAACTGTTCGGGAAGCGTTATAACTGGCAATATCAAACCTTCGATCAATAAATTCCTTTTACTTCTTTCAAAACCGCCTTTCAATGCGGAGATAACTCGTAAGTTAATACCACCACCTCACACCGCACAATTTGGAGTCTTGTGAGAAGTGGTCCCTCACATTGGTGACCCCGACGTAAGAGTAAGGGCCAATTTAAATGCATTGATTATATAGCCTATTAGATTGTCCAATGCATTACTACGATTTGGTACTGTGGAGTTGTCACCTATAACGGGCGAACCTGACACCTCAGGAATTTTTAACGATTGGTCGTTCTATTTCCCTTGAAGTGAACGCAGAAGACTTGGACGAAACAGTCCACCGTAAAGCTCCGCCACATGCCCGTAAGAGGCCAACGTCTTATCCGCGAAATAACCAGGTACATATATTACTCAGCGGGCTTACTACACTCACGCCCTTACTTCTAATTGCGACCAGATTACTCCGGTCTCTCGAGAGGTCGCTTGCACGGTCATCTCCCTTACGAAGCGGCGAAACGGTGTAAACTAAATCTGTCGCGGACCACGGCGTCCTTTGCCCAGTTGTTTACCCGGGATCGGGTAGCTGATGGTCGTTTTAAGAGCAGTCGCCGTAAGGTCAGCAACCACCCCTTCTCTATAAGAAACAGTACTGCTTCAAGACTCTCCCGACTGTTAGTCAGAATGCACATTCGATTGGCTTACACCGCACGGTGCGCAAACTGTCCAGGAGCGCCAGAGGATTGACTCCTAGGGGAAACTAGCCCAAGGTCAGAGTCCTACTCGGGCGTGGAGGCCGCCGTATAAGTGTTGACCCGTAAGTGTGACCAACCCTGAACAAATGGGTCTTCGTGGCTAACTCAGCAAGGGCCCATTAGCTCCCTATGAACCCCCTGACACCCCAGGAAGTTATAGCGATAGTGATCGTTCTTTCAACCGCGGGATGAACGAAGAGACTTGAGGACGAAACAGTCCACCGTCTAGCTACGCCAACATGCCCGTACACTGGTGGACCCAGCGGACAGACCACTCGCCCTTACTACCAGATTTGTCCGCATTTATCCGTACTCCCGTCTGGTCACAGGTCTGAAGTCGCTAGCACGGCCGCTACCTGCTGCTAGCGGTAATTCAGTTCGAATTTATCGCGGACCATGACGTCCTTTGCTCGTCTGCACACGGGATCGGGTGACCAGTAGGTCGTATTAAAAGTGGGTGACATAGGGTCAGCATCCACCATCGCTGCTTAGTAAACGTATAAGAGCATTTCCAGACCCCCCCTCGATTATTCGCCGGAGTGCACAATAGATTGGCTGACGCCACATAATGTGCAAACCGCCCAGCAGCTACCGAAGGACATCGCCCAGAGGAACCGATCCACCTGCCGTGGCAGGGTAAAACGGAGTCCTTTCCGATTTAACCCAACTTCGAGGAGGCTACCGGATACGAGTTAAACCGAGAGTTGAAGCAACCCATGAAAAAAGGGGGTATTAGTGGCCTAACTGCACAGGAACCAGTAACTGCCATTAACCAGTAACTACATTTTGACAGCTAGGTTTTAATCGTGCAGATGACACTCGCTGTTCCAAAACTTGTTCAATATAGCGGCGTTCGTGGTACAACAGTATGACGGCGCACTTTAGATGGCACTCTGTACGGTATCCTATCATGAAATAAAATAATAATTATATAACAAACGAATTTGAAATCATAGCTCTTTTTATTTTAATAATATTAACATAAATATGTCATTTATTTATTTGGTATACAGGTTTTAATACGTAATAATTACGCACTTTAATGTGGGATAGATTAAGATATGGTAATCTATCTCTCCGTAATATTTCCGTGTTGTAATCAGCATATAAAATGCGATAGATGTCACTAATGAATGTTATTATTGTTGTCATTGGTTAAATTATTGTTTTTTTAATAAATAATCGATCCTTTATAGAAAACCAGTATATATCAATGTTATTATATAAATTCTATCAGCGCCACCTGTTTGTCGCCGGCGTAGAAGGGTTGCCATAACGTACTATATCATTGAGCAATCAAATACACTATATAATCAATGGTAAAAGTAACGATTTTTCTTTTAATTAACTGACGTTGGAGAAACCGACCCTCAATGTGATAACTTTTACCTACTATTGAATTTCCCCATGTTACCCTACATATGCTGTCATCACATCTATACCAGCGATGCGACGTGATAGTATGACACAAGAGGTACGCGTGACTAGGGTGACGTTTACTAAGTCGAAGTAGCGTGTACGATAATTTAGCATTCATACGATATTATTTATTTATTTACTTTCATCTATGTACAGAAAAAATACATATATGAATACACATAATTATTGACGGGAAATAATAAATAAATAAAATATTATACAGGTGCTATTGAGGACTTTCTCAGTTTGAGATGAAACAAACTAGTTTTTTGCATGCCTCCCCCAACCCGCTTTTTGGTGTTGTTGCGTATATGATGATGTGGCAGAATCGAGTGAGTCAGTCAGAGTGTAGAAAGAAGAGAGATGGTTTCACAAGGCCGTTTTAATAACAGTTCTTTGTTAAACCCTGAACTAAAGACCGACACACGTTTGGACCTCATATCCCTGCTTAGCTGCATCATTGATTATATATGGTATTAAATTTATCAACTCCATAGTACGGATTGGCACCCCTTTCGCGCTGGCGAAATGCCGGTGGCGCTAATAGCATTGAAAGCGAAACTAATGGCAATTTAATAAAAAAACTGATTGATTATAAAACCCCAATAATTAAACCAGCAATAACATTTCATTATTAATTATATCTATCGCATTTTTATATGGGCTGATGACTACACCAAGTTTAAAATTGACATTTATGTAAATATTACTAAAATAATAAGAGTAATGATTTAAAAATTCGTTTGATTATGTTATTATTTTATACCGTATAGGCACAGTATGCTGTGGAAAGACGACCACCTAAAATGAAGAAAGACGCCTGTATGAAAGAAAAAAGACGCCCGTATGAAAGACGACCACCTCCCGAAAGCTGTGTTTTATGCCCAACTCTCAAAAGGCGCACGCAAAGTCGGCGGATAGCATCTACGTTATAAATATGTCCTGAAAAGGCACCTAACCGCCAGTGGTATTTCACCTGAGAGCTGGGAGAGGGCTGCTCACAAACGCAGCAAGTGTTTGAGGAAGCCCGGCTTGAAAACCTCGACTCCAACCGCCAACAGCGCAAAACGCGTCCGAAGCCTACTTGCATAATATACACTTACAACAACTGCGGTGAACTCTACTGTAGTCGTTATAATCGGACCTTTAGAAACAAACTGGGCTTCACGAGTCACTTTCGCGCGCATATTTGAAGAAGTCCTGTGTGCGTGTGCTTCTGACACACACATAGCCACGCAGCCGTGCATAGCGTATGCGTGGCCCGCTATTTGTTGATTTGTATGGCAGCTGGTATTAAACAAAGCTAAAGCCACATGTGAAAAGTGGCCGTTCGCAGCAGTCTGTAGTGGTCTAAGTTTAGCTAAGTAAAGTTGCCTGTGTGGGACATATTTAGGATGTAATGATTCTATAGTAATTAAGGAACAAGGATTCTAGATTTAATAAGGAAACTAAATCTGGCGCAGGCGTTTTCTGCCTTTGAATCTTATTTTGATCTACTTTCCTTAATCAGGGTTTGTCTAGGATCAGTGATATCAATGTCAACTAATTAAAATATTAATATCACCAAATCATTCGTCCGTGTCCGGGCCAGGCTAAGACACGTCTAGTCTCTACATGGGACTTAAAAATGTAATAAATTGAATGAAAACAAAAAGATTTGTCCTGGTGCAACATAACGTATAAAATCGCTTGGAATAATTGGAAAAAAAATATTGGAATAATTTTGGAGTAATCTACTGTACAATATTCATTGTTAAATTAAGTAACTAATTTAAAAATAATTTAATATACTTGGATTTTTTTACACAATCGTGAAATTGTAATGGAAATAAACACTTTGTATATGTATCTGTATTGCATATCCCGTTCTTTATCCATCTCGAAAAATCCTCAAAAACCAAGGAAACTACTGTTTGGTAGTCAGGTGATTTTGAACAGAAGAAGTAGTTAGTAGGATTTTTTATGGCTTCAATCACAAATTACAAATCAAATCGCTATATCCTACCCGCTACTAACAAGAGGCATACGATCATTTTTATTTAATTTCCATCCCTAATCTTATCTTACGGGTTTTCAAAGACGCTTATAGGCGATTTGCACACAAACACCCCTATTGTCGTTTCTGGCTGATTGCACACAGGTGATTCATTTCTAATGCAGAATATATTAATGGGTGAGAGTCGACCCGGTAGTATAGTGGCTTTGTCGCCTGATCTTACAATTTTCTGGGTTCAATCCCCGAAGAAGACACATAAAATAGTATAATTTTATTTTAATGTTATTGCATATGTATTTCATTTCGCAAATAATCTTTTACATCTTGTTTGCTGTCTTCGGCCCTTTTTACACGACTGCCCAACAAAAAGGAGTGTAATGTGTCCAGGGTTTATCTATATATGTTTTCCGTTTCTTTATTCCATCATAACTTCTGAACGCTTACACCGATTTAAAAGTGTGTAGTATTGTTCAAAACGTTATGTCATTCTGAGTGTCAAAGAGTACCTTAACTGACCAAATTAACAATGATCTAAATGTCTAAATCTCCAAATGTCAATAAATTTGCATAAATATATCGTGTTGTGTCAAATGAAAGGTTATATTGGTACATTCCGAAAAATATATGTATCTATATGGATAAATACATAAACCACAATATATTTCTTAAAAAAACCGTTAAAAAATATATTATAAATACAGTAGGTACTTCACACGTTGTAACGGCAGTCGTGTTTTTTATTCTTTTTAATATATTTACTTGTTTAGTGCGAGTTTTCGTTTTTTTTCAGCGAATTTCAGCGTTTATTGCTAAAGTCAGTGATTCGAGAGACGTTGTTAAACGGGTACAGAAGGGACGTGCTTCCTGTGAAAAATGAAATTATAAATGAGAATATAAGAAATAATATAATAATTAATAAATAGTACAGTGACTGAACTATGATATCGCCATAATTTTAAGCACTTCGGCACAGATTTATCTGAGCACTACTAGAAATTCGCAATTGATAATTGATATGCAAGGTGAGAGAGAAGGATACACATTGTGGCTGGTTGCACGCCCTTCTCATATTATCGACACTGCGACATGTTATTGTCTTGGAAAACCGGAATTCTGATAACAATATCTCGATGTCTCTCGTCTCCCTGACCCAAAAGCCGACACAGGGTTTCTATGGTTTATATGGTGACTCTGTCACGATTAGTCACAATAGGCTAGTCAAATTGTAGCTGTCACACAATACATAGGCGACGATGATTGCCTATCTCACTTCCATGCATATGGATTCGATATCGGGACATATGGATTCGAAGCTGGTGTACCTATTATAGGTATAATGATATGTCGGTAAACATATCACTTTCAATTGGTACAAATGATTCCCCGGCCTGTTTAGTTTAACATTTATTAAATGCTTTTATTAATGCCGTTGTAAGTATTAGCTCTAATTGCTTAAAATGTTAATCAGAGATTGTGTCGGAAAATTCTACTAAAAGTTTAAAAAACCGTTAAAACCATTCCGTATATTTCGGGACCCCCCCCCCCCCCCCCCCTTCCAATTTAGAAGTTTTTTTTTTCTCAAGTCTAATCGAACCAACCAACTGCTTGAACCTGAAACCAAACCGCTATGTGCGACATTGCTCGAATTGATTTCGGATGTTATTATTATATTTAAGGAAATTTACAAATCATATATAACGAATGAAATACTGTCGCGCAAGAAATGCGTGCATTAGGTATATCTACAATGCGAATAAATTTTATTACGTCTGAGTATAGAAGCATTGGCTTAGAAGATGAGAACGTAGAAACCTGCATATTCTTTCCCTTCTTTATAAAATCCTCAACAATCCTACCGCTCCCTCCTACCTAACCGATAAAATTCAATCACCTAGAAAGTAATGGTCTTCCACTTCTTTTTAGTCAATGTCATTATAGATGGCCAAATATATCAGTTTCGTCATCAATGCTATCAGCGCCACCTGCATTACGTCGGCGCAGGAGGGTTGCCAAAATCTACTATGGAGTTGAGCAATCTAATACAGATAGAGCAATAATAATGGTAGAAGTAATAAAAATCCGCTGTACTGATGCTCGAATCCGTAGGCCCGGCCATTTAAAATATACTATACGTATAGTCGACGAAGTACTATTTGACAAAAGTGTCGTTAGTACATTGATACCTTTTTCACAACGATCGAGACCTTTTTCACACTTATCGTCAAATGTCTAATGGCTTGATATGGTTAGACAAAATCGCCTTGATCGCTTAATAATATTAATTATTTTTACGTATCAAAAACACGAATAATAACAAAACACTAATAATAACAATCCTTCCAAATCTTTCAATGACAGCTGAATAAGCAATACAATTAATTTAGGAAAAATCTTTATTGTAGTAAAAAGTAACAAAATTATTAGGACGCTAAGCTAAAAAGCTAAACGATTAGGACTATTAATTAGTGAAACCCTAACAGTTCGATTTCGAAATCGTTAGTAATTAGTGTTTATTTTAATATATCTGTATCAAGTACACATTTTACAATTATTGTTATAATTGTAAAATCGAAATCGGTAATCACCGAATTTAACATGGTAAGTAGCTAACCGATTAAGACTATTAAGTAGTGTAACAGTAACAGTTCGATTTCGAAATCATCATTATTTAGTGCGTATTTTAATATATCCGTCTGAAATACTCATTTTACAATTATTGTTAGGTACCTATACTGCAATATTTACTCTGATCGTTGGTGGTATAAAGATCAAGATGTTATGATCGAACCCGATGCAGCGGTCAGTTTGTGCCTTGTGGAAGTGTTCCACGCAGGTACAAAAAAAATGCAGGTACACGCAGGTACAAGGTAAAATCGATCTCCATAGTAAAATAAACGGTTACAACTTGTTGGGAATCACTGTTTATTTTATGACATATTAACGACACTTTTGTCAAGTAATATTTCGCAGACTATAATAACATCGATTTCGCTTTTTTTCTAAGAATATTTCTAATGCTGCCGAAATAGCTGTGATATTAGTCCCGCTAACCTCTTGTGAAATAGCCATACACTCCTCGATAAATCGCCGCAGGCGTCTTCCATTCAATTTCGCTCTTTTTTCTCACAGTCATTTGGTCGAATTGGCGTCTGGGCGTGTTTACAGGCCACACACTCGATCCGAATCCGCCATCGCCATCAAAGCACGCCGAATAGAAGATACCGCGGCGGAATAAGCTTTCACTTTTAGAAGAATGGGCGCAAGCAATAGCTTTGATAGATAGATTTTTTATTCGAAGTAGACTTACAGTACTTTCCGAACGTCTTATGTTTCTAGACATTTATGCCTTGCTTGTAGGCTTTACCATTGATTACTACACTATATAATCAATGGCTTTACGTTAGTTAGTTAGTTAGTTTGTCTGGGCTTTTTTCCCGCACTTGACCTCTTGATTGGGCCGTTGTGCGTGGCTCATGTTTCTATTTATGTTACTTCAGCCAACCCAGGCTGTCCCAGAAGGTTAGCAGCCTGTTTGGGTTGCTACAGGCCTCCGGGACAGATGCTGGAGATTGTAGTATTCTTGCCCGTTGCTCTGCCACGCTCCTGCATTCCATGAGCACATGCTGTGGCGTTTCTTCTTCCTCCATGCATCCTCTGCATAGAGGGCTGTCTGTCACACCTATGGTAAACAGGTGTTTGTTTAGGGGACAGTGGCCTGTCATAGTGCCTATGACTTTACGGATTTTGTCCCTTTTTAATCTGGTGAGGTTGCGGGCAAGTTGTTTCGATGCTTCCGGAACCGCGTTCTTTGTTTGCCTGCATCCTGCGTTCTTTTTCCATTCTGTAAGGTGGGTTTCTTCGGTGTTCCTGCGTAGCCATGTTTTTATTTGGGCCTGGGGAATGGGCATCAAGGGTTCCGGTCCATGTAATATTTCCTTTGATCCCCTTTTGGCCAGTTCGTCTGCCGCGTCGTTTCCCAGTGAGTCGCTGTGCCCTTCAATCCATTGCAGGGTCACTCTATTTGACCCTGCAATGGATTGGAGCGCATTGTGGCATTCCAGTACAAGGACAGAGGTTATAGTATTTTTTGCTAGCGCTTGTAGCAAGGAGGCACTGTCAAAGACAAATTTCAAGCTTAGGTCTCCGACATCTTTGGCTGCAACTGCTTGTGCTGCTCTGGTGATGCCAATGCATTCTGCTTGGAAGATCGTATTTAGGTTGCCTAGGGTAGTTGATATTTTGATGTTTAGATCATTTGAGAAGACGCCGGCTCCGGTACCTTGAGTGGTTTTGGAGCCATCTGTGTATATCCTTACTTCATTTGTACCATGGCTTTACGTAATAGTAATAATAATAATAATAACACTTTACAAATGGTTTTCATAGCTATGTTACACAAAAACGACTAGACCAGACCAATGTATCGCTTAAAAAATCTTCAATTTTATAATAGCCTTTAGAGCACAAAGTATCTTTAACAATTTTTCTAAATTTAGTGTCTGGTAAAAGGGTTAGTTCCTCAGGCAAAGTGTTATAAAAACGAACACTGTCTCCAATGAAAGATTTACTCACTTTTGCTAACCTAGAGCCCGTAATGGCTAGTTTATTTTTGAACCTGGTGTACCCTTAACATCTGTATATGAGGGAGTTTGAAAATTCTGAGTTTATTTTCCATGTTGATGATTAATGAAATGCGTAAAGTTTTAAACATTAATGGTATTATGATAGCTGACATTCTAATTTTCATATAATTTATTATAAAATACATATATATATATTTACAAATAAATTTATTCACTTTAAAAAAAATACGAAGGCATATTGCTGGATTGACAATAAAATATATATTTTTTGATTATTCTACATAGAATTTGCATTTCTATTTTAACATATTATTCTCCCTTAATATTATTCTCCCCTAATCACATTAGTATATTTTGATTATTTGTATGTAGGTAATATTGAATATAATATTACAGCCATGACAACTATCACGATAGTTATGTTTTTATTAATTAAATTTTTAGCATTTAATTTTGTGACGCATCCAAGTGTAGGAATGCCTATTTACTGGAGTAGTTGATTGTATTGTATTGTAACAAATTTCGTCAGAAATAACGAGTAAATATATTAAAACGAATAAAAAACACGACTGCTGTTACAGAAAGTGAACTATTGTATTTATAATTATTTTTATTACGGTTTTTTTCAAAACATTTGTGGTTTATGTATTTATTCTTAAATACACATGTATATTTCCGGAATGTACTCAATCAGACCTTTGATTTAACACTAAACACGATATATTTATGTTAATTTATTGACATTTGGACATTTAGACAACAACTTACTTAATATAATAACAGTTAATGTAGCCTGTGACACTCGGGATGATATAACGATTCTAACAATACCACACACTTCTAAATCGGTTAAAGCGTTTAGAAATTATGGTGGAATAAAGAAACGGAAAACATACATAGATGAACCCTGAACACATTACACTCCGTTTTTGTTGGGCAGTTGTGTAATAAATTAATACGTACTTCCTATTTAAAAAATCCTTGTTTCTAAATGGTTAAAAATAATATAATATTGATTGATATATGTTCGTTTTTTTACACGACTCCCAAAAAAAAGTAGTGTAGGTAATGTTTTCAGGATTCATGTATGTATGTATATTGTCCGTTTCTTTATTCCACCATAACTTCTAAATGATTGATCCGATTTAGAAGTGTGCGGTATTGTTAAAATCATTATATCATACGAACTGTCATAGAGTACCTACCTATGTAAACTGTCTAAATGTCAAATAAATAAATATCTAAGTGTCGAAATGTCAATATATTAAGGTAAGGGCATCGTGTTGGTGACAAATGAAAGGTCTGATTAAGTATTTTCCGAAAATATATAGCTGTCTATTCGGATAAATATATAAACCACAAATATTTAATAAAAAAATCAATATCCTCACCATAAATTCATGTATTAAGTATTTTATTAAATCTGTATAGCTCCGCAAAAAGGACTATATATTTATAAATCACATAAAAATGGTATGTTGTAAATACAGTAAATTCCGGAGGCGAGTGACCAGCAGTCGTCATATGAAAATATCAGTAAATCTTATTATTTTGGAGCCATAGAAAGAAGCATAGCACCCAATATACCAGTGGCTTCAGTTTGGGGTTCTAATGGGCCCTTGCTGAGTTGACCACGACGACCCATTCTGTTCAGGGTTGGTCACACTCACGGATCAACACCTATCCGGCGGCCTCCACGCATGAAGTGCGAGCCTGGCAGGACTCTGGTCTTAGGGCTAGTTTGCCCTAGGAGTCAACCTTCTGGCACTCCTGGACGGTCTGCGCACCGTGCGGCGTAAGCCAATCGATTGTGCTCTCTGACTAACAGTCGGGGAAGTCTGGAAGCAGTACTGTTTCCTATATAGCGGGGGTGGTTGCGGACCTTACGGCGACTGCTCTTAAAACGACCATCGGCTACCCGATCCTGGGTGAACAGCCGGGCGAAGGATGCCGTGGTCCGCGATAGATTCGGTTTACACCGGTTCACCGCTTCGTAAGGGAGAGGACCGCGCAAGCGACCTCGAACTCGTAACCAATCGAGAGACCGGAGTAATCTGGTCGCAATTGGAAGTAAGCGCGTGGGTATGAGCCCGCTGGGTAGCATACCTGGTTATCTCGCGGTTTAGGCGTTGGCCTCTTACGGGCATGGGGCGGAGCTTGACGGTGGACTGTTTTGTCCAATTCTTCTGCGCTCACTTCACGGGAGATAGAACGACTAATCGTTAAAACTTCCTGAGGTGACGGGTTCGCCCGTTGTAGTTGACAACTCTATTAGTGGCTTCAGTTTCTGAACTAAAAATCTTTGAGGATTTTAGACCCCGAACTCACGAATCTTTTTGTTTGATCCCGGAAACTAGGTAGAAGGTCATAAAAATAGCTCAACCCTTCAAAAGCAGGTCTTTGACTACCTCCATATCCAATCGCTTGATGAAATTTTAAATGGATTAGTTACTTCTAAATCGGGTCTAGGTCTATTTTGTGACCTCTTGAAGGCATTCGACTGAGTAAAACACATTTTTTTCTTACAAAACTTGAATTACTAGAATAATATCGATAAAAAAGGTTTTTTATGTAAATTTATTAATAATTTAATTGTTATAAGAAAAATTATCAAGAAATTTATTTCAGTGTTTTTTAGAATAAAATAGAATAGAATAACTTTATTGTGCTATAAAAACATAACTTAATGAATATTACACTGGTTTTATTAAAAAGACAATGTATGCACAAATGACGGACTTATCGCTATAGCGATATCTTACAGTCAACCATTTGATAAAATAATTCCTAATTTTCACAGTACAATACACAAAGAAGTAGTAAAGTTAAATTTAAAATAAACTTATACAAATATATGTCAGTAACATATGCTAAGGTTGCCCAGGGAAAAATAAAGAAGAGGACAAGGTGAGGTATTTGGTTAGTGGCTGTGTAAAAATAAATGTTTCTTCAACAACTTTTTAAAAGTATGCAACGAAGGTGCATGCCTGATAGAGTGAGGAAGCTGATTCCATAAACGAGCAGAATGGACTGTAAAAGAGTGCGTGTAAACCGAAGAATGATGTATCGTAATAGCGAGTGTGTTATCCCGGCTTGATCGAAGTGAAAGACCGTGGCCTCCCAAAGGGTGGAAATTCTCCTTGAGATAGAAGGGTGAAGTGGGGTTATTGAGTATGTTGTAGAGTAGCGACAACGTATGCAAATTTCTTCGATCGCGAATAGGAAGCCAGTGAAGTTGCTCACGAAAGCAGCTAACGTGGTCGAACTTTCGCAAATTAAAAACATACCTTAGGAAGATATTTTGCAGACGCTCCAGCTTATGCAAAATTACCTCACTGGCATCTATATAACAAACATCACCGTAGTCAAGTCTAGGCGTTAAGAGTGTGGACACAATCATTTCTTTATGTGACATGGGGAGAAATCTTTGAAGCCGCCGGAGACTATGAAAACCATGGAAAATGCGTCGACTACTTGGTTTACTTGATCTTGCCAAGAAAGATGTTGATCCATTTGACATTGAATTGATATTCGTCAATTTTTCCATTTACACAAATTGGCGGTAATGATGAAGTATCCATTTTTTGCCATCCAACAATATTTTAAATGCCAAATTATAAAAGATTTTGAAGATTTCTCAAAAGAAGTATAGCTTGTGTGACATTTAAAAAAAGAAATAGTTTGTTTATTGTGAGACTTCAATGTTTTTATCGATAATTTTATTAGTAGGTATTTTCATAAGACGACATGTTTTCTGGACGTATTATAAAAATCAATTTAATTACAATCAATGATAAAGGTCATTAAAAATGGATTACCAGGACTGTCACAGAGGCAACACCTACGTATTTACTTATAATAGGTACCTAGGTTTCATAATTTAACATTATATATTCGACAGAATATTATCTCTAGTACTGTCGGTGCATTCGCTGGTAATATTTCGTTTTATCACGTTTCGCAGTGCTTAGGTCCTATTTTATCGACACATTCGAATAGATAAACTATAATGGCAACATATGACCATAGACGCGTAACGATATTTTAACCGACCACTACTTACTAGACTGTGGGAGTGTAATAGTTTAGGCATTTCACAACATACAAAATTAAGTAATCATCACCTACGCGTATACGACTAAACCTAGCTATCATATAAAAAGTTAATGAGGTCAGTAATCTGGCGCCGAGTGTTGAAACTAATCTAACATTTTAGTGAGCTAATGTTTACCTTTTACTTTCCCGGCAGAGGGAAAGTATTGTGAACGCACTGTGTGTCTGTGACTCTGTGTGTATTCCTCCACGATAGCGCCCAAACGCTTCTTCCGATTGAGCTGAAATTTGGCTTGCAGGCATCATTTGGTCATGGCAAGAAAGAAAAGATTGTGATTGAAATCGATCCACCAGAGGGCGCGGTAGTCATACTTCAGTCTAGAAATATATAACTTGAATACTTGAAATTCGGTACACAGATGCCTTGTTGGGCCGAAACCACATTGTGAAATTTTGTTTAGAATATCTTATATACAAGTGACACACATAGTTTATAATATTCGCCATATTTAGGAAAATACTACATCATATCGAAAAAATACCATTTTAATGTCACGGAAAACACTGCAAATATAGTACGAAAATACTGCAAAAATCTTAGAAATACATTCGCGAATTTAATCGAACATATTCACGTGCGCGGGGGGGAGGGGGGTTGGGGGGTCGCGCAAGGGTTGGGGAGGGTGGCAGGGGGTGGCGGAGGGAGGGGGTTAGTTAAATATTTTGATAGAGCGAACCGAAAATTTGGCTGGCAACCACGAGCGCTAACTTCCACCGCACGATGGCATTCAGTAAAGCCGTTCTGGCATTTAGTTAGTTTGTACTCGTGGTCTTTGGAGATATTTGATTCTCATGGAACTGTTGATTCTACAATAGAAGTCATCTTCCGAGGTATGCAGTAAAGAGTTCTGTCTGGACAGAGAGCTGTGTGTCCGACACTTTGAGGAGAATGATAACGTTTAGAGACCGAGTCTTATTCCAGAATCCAGTTTCAAGTTTACTCGCCCTTTGCGAAGGCTTTTTGGAGTGTAATGTTTTTTGCTGTTTTTGCTGTTTAAACCATCCCGCACAAACTGTATTTGGGGTTTTAGAGGGCACTGTCAAACCCTTGTTGGCACGAGCCGCTAAGAGGCTTATTATTTCGCGGATAACAACAAGGACTTCGTCATGGCGTTGGGTATACCGGGATTGATGTAAGTTCTACGAACTAGATGTAAGAACTAAAATGTATTCAGCTGTGCTTTAATTTATGCAGGTTTGCTACAAAGGGTACACTGCCTATCGTCTAAATAGTTCCAGCAGGCAAGGTTACTGAAGTCTAAATGCGTATGCTGAAAGGCATTCAAATAAAATTTCAGCATCCCTAATATCCAGTTATACTACCTTATCTTCCATTGCATTGGAAAGGGGAATGCAAAAGTCTCCAACTCTTACTCAGTCATGAAACTATCCCCATTTTACCCAAGCACAGGCAGCTCTTTCTGCGTTGATCCTTTCTCTGAAGAAACCTTTGCTAAGAGACGGGTTAGATGCCGTCGCAGGGGAGAGACAGAAAAAATGACACGACGTGATAGAAAGAAAGAAATTCTCATATTAAAGTAAACAATACACAAATAAATATACTTGAAATAATAAAAAAACACTACTGCCGTTAGAGAAAGTGAACTATTGTATTTATAATTATTTTTATTACGTTTTTTTATTAAATAGTTGTTGTTTATGTATTTATTCATTTAGATACGTGTATATTTCCGGAATGTACTCAATCAGACCTTTCATTTGACACTAAACACGATATATTTATGTTAATTTATTGACATTTGGACATTTAAACAAGTACTTACTTGATATTTGGACAGTTAAGGTACCCTATGACACTCGGAATGACATAGCAATTCTAACAATACCACACACTTATTAATCGGTTTAAGCGTTTAGAAGTTATGGTGGAATATAGAAATGGAAAACATACATAGATGAACCCTGAACACATTACACTCCTTTCTTGCCGGGCAGTTGTTTAAAAACAATACAATACAATTTATTCTACTCCAGGCATTCCTAAACTTCGATGCGTCATTGCGTCTAATATTCTAACTAATATAAATTAAAAACAGTAATTTATTGTCGGTATGAGAATCAACAATACGTAGGATATAATGTAATAAGAACAATTGCTGATTAAATAAATAACACAATGTCTATAATCATAATTATCCCAGTAAAAATGTGATAGTCATGACAATAGATAATATTTACTAAAGATGTCAGTATTTAAAATTTAAATAAATAGTCAAATCTAGCAGCCTTCGTCGAGAAAAATAAAAAGTGCTCTTTTTGGCATTTTAACTATCAGTTCATTTAACTATTCAAATATCTTAAGTCATATATTGGATATTTGACTAAGCTATGGACTATATTTTTTTTGTTTATTTACTTACCAAGGCAAACGCGCATTAGATTTAATGTAAATATAATGAGATAAATTATGTAAAGATAAGCGACAGATATAGCACATTATAAATAGGATAGAAAACGAATTTACCGCGTGAAATTTGTAGGACCCGACGTTTCGGTGACGTTGCAGCCGCCGTTGTCTAGGGTAGACTAAAGAGCTGTCAGTCTGTTGTTTTGCGGGTAGGCCGCAAACCGCTGCCGCCACTGCGTAGGTTATAACGGTGGTGGGGGGCCGGGCTCGGAGCGCGGGAATTTTTAAAATCCGTCTTGCACACAACACTCACTGTATCCTGTTTTACGTCTTTGCGTTCGGCGTTCGGCGGCGGGAACATTTTAAGAAGAGGGTTCCACGTAGAAGGGAGTTTGTAGCCGTCATCTCTATTGAAGTTCGGAGTTCTTCTTATTTCAATGGCTTCCCGGATCATGCGAGGAAAGTAGAATTGTTCCTTGGATAGAACAATGGGATTTTGAAACTGCATCCAGTGGTTACTTCCGCTATCCAATATATGTTCGCAGATCGCCGATTTTTCTCGCTGAACGTTTTTAACAGCTTTGATGTGTTCTGTCAGTCGCGTGGCAATGGGCCGTTTCGTTTGTCCAACGTAGGCTAGACCGCAGCTGCATTCGACTTTATACACACCCGGGGTTTTGCAGTGGTATTACATCCTTTACAGGTCCGGTCCTACAAATTTCACGCGGTAAATTCGTTTTCTATCCTATTTATAATGTCAAACAACCGCGATAGTCTTCGATTTTATATAGATATAGCACAGTTATGTAGAAAACACTTAAAAAGCTGATATGATCCGGCTCAAAGGAACATATCGTAGTGGAGCATTTGAATTAACAAGTGAAGAGATAACAACTAGAGCTGTCAACTACAACGTCCGAACCCGTCACCTCAGGAAGTTTTAACGAAATTTATCGTTCTGTCCCCCGTGAGGTGAGCGCAGAAGACTTAGGACAAAACATTCCACCGTCAAGCTCTGCCACTTGCCCGTCAGAGGCCAACGCCTTACGGCGAGGCACCGAGAAAGGTAACCAGCCAGTAATCTTGCCCCCTGACTACCAGTTTGAAAGGATATCTCCGTCTGGAATTAACCTTCAGACCAGATTCCAGTCTCTCGATTGGTTACGAGTTCGAGGTCGGTTGCGCGGTCCTCTCCCTTACGTAGCGGAGAAACGGTGTCAACCGAATCTAACCCGGACCACGGCATCCTTTGTCCGACTCTTCACCCGGTTGTTTCAAGAGCAGTCGTAAGGTCGACAACTATCCCCGCTTTATAGTAAACAGTACTGTTTCCAGACTCCCCCGACCGTTAGTCAGAATGCACGATCGATTGGCTTACGCCGCACAGTGCGCAAACCGTCCAGGAGCGCCAGAAGGTTGACTCCTAGGGACAACTAGCCCTAAGGTCAGAGTCCTACCCGGGCTCGCATTGCATGCGTGGCGGCCGCCGCGCCGGATGGGTGTTGACCCGTGAGTGTGACCGACCCCGAACAAATGGGTCTTCGTGGCAAACTCAACAAGGGCCCATTAGCTCCCGTGAAGAGATAAGATTTGTTTCTATTCGAGACAATAATATTACGCTGTGGCGATAAAATCTAAAACCTGGAAAGGTGTTTATGATGGAAGCCATAGAATTAATAAAGCGCCATTCGCATATTTTCAATTCACTGAATTCCCGTTCACTGTGTATTCGTCGCTCCTGCAAGTTTCCTTTTCATAAGTCGTAACTCTTCCATTGAGCATATTTGAATACAGGCCGTTTGTTGAAAATATTCTGAATGCAGGATGCTTTCGCTTTACCAAACCATGCATATTAATATCTAAGAGTGGATTCTTGGGTTTATTTAGTAGATTTATTGAAAGCGGTCTTTCGTTCGAAGGTAATATAAAGACATAGGAATATGATTTGTCATGACTAAAACAAATACGAGTGTTTGACATTGTGTCGTTTGCATATTTTAAAGAGCCGCTTGTTTGATCCTTGATAATAATAAATGTCTTATCTACATATGCTCTTTCTTATACAGGAGATTTCTGCAAAGATATCATTACACTCAAAGGGGTAACTGAACCTAAAACAAAACAAGAAATTAAAAAAAGGTTTCTTAAACTATATTTTTTTCGAGTTTAGGAGATTTTTTCATTTACATGAGACCGAAAGTTCTTTTGACATGGTATTAATCTACAAGAATCATCTAAAACTTGTTTTTATTTAGGCTTTCGTTATTAAAGGAAAAAATGCTTATTATCTGAAATTTGATCTGAACTTGCTTTTTTTTCGGTAACAAAGACTAAATTGTGGTAAATAAATGCTCAGTTACCTTGGCGAATGTTAACGAGCATCTTACCCAATATTACAAAGGAATTTTCTGTAACGTCCGTAGCCGCGTTGAAATACTGGTTCCCGTCAAATCGCCGAAGTTAAGCGGCTTCGGGCGTGGTCAGTATTTTAATAGGTGACCGCTTGAGTATTACCACGTATTGTTATAAAAGCCGGCCGCCTGTAAGATAATTGTCGTTAGACATTAAAGTTGCCGTTACCGTAAAGGATTTTTAAAAACCAATAAAGAATTTGCAAAGGTTTAAGGATACAAGTATGTCTGGATAAAGCAATGTCGTATATGCATAAGGAAAAAGGGTACATCGCTTCCACTGAAAACTTGAAGCGAATCAGAAATCGCACCCACGAAGAAACTGGATCTTCTACCAGCGATGAGGAATCCTTTGCTCTTCAACGGGGTCTGTTTTAAGACCATAACCAGCCACATACATCAGACCATTCTCAAATATCACAAATATTAGGTCTGTATTTCCCACCCCTGTTTTAAAGGTGAAACAAAAGGGTTTAGTAAAAGCGACAATTCTATTATGGTGTCGCTTTTACAGCTCAAGAGTTTTTTGTAAATGAAGCTGTGTTAGTTGCTTTTCTCTCAAAATCCCAAAAAAAATAGTTTCGAAAACTTGAAAAAAAACCCGAACAGTACCACTTCAAATATATATATATGTGTCACTTTTGAATTAAAGATAAATTACCAAAATGTATAGTTCTGTCACATCAGACCGAAGACTGGTCTGACTGACATCTGACTTTAAACGTGTGATGGTCTTCGTGTAGTTAGGCTACTAAGAGTCGCTCGTTAACTTGGGTCGCCTCGACTCACGGTTCAGTCCTCATCCGCCAGCCTCATCGTAGAAGTACGAACCTGGTAAGGACTCCGTTTCCCATGCCATGGTAGTTGGATTAACTCTCCCGGGTCATGTCCTTCGGGCGCTGTTGGACGGTTTGCGCATCGTGCGGCGTCAGCCAATCAACTGTGCACCGGAGCATAACTTGAGCAGCGGTGGTGGTTGTAGAGATGTTGTCAGCTACTCTTAAAACAACCTGTTGACCACCCGATCCGGAGTGAAAGACGGGTAAAAGACGCCACGGTCTGCGATAAATTGCAACTGAATTACCGCTATCCCCAGATAGAGGCCCGCAAGCGACTTGGAACCTGTGAACAGACGGGAGGACGGAGAAATCCGTCCATATCTGGTAGTAAGGGCGCGAGGCCGCCCACTGTTTTCACTTACCAGTGCCGCTCTCCAATAACAATAACGTATTTACCATTTTAAATATCTATTTATATACAATATGTATGACTACTAATTATAAGCCGTTTCGGCGTTTTGAAGTTTGGAATCTTCTTAAGCATGTCTAATTACACGAAAACCCTCATGCCATTTATTTATTTAATATATATTATTTGCAGTGAAGATCTATAAAAGGTAGTATATTATGGTGTACGGTCACTGGGCACACCATGTTAAACAGCTGACCTTAGCATATTACGTAAGTCTGGAAACAGAGCGGGTGTGAAATCATTAGACACATTACAGAGTTTAAACAACATATCCCAGTATTTCCCGTCCATATACTTTTGACAAACTCGAGTATTCTTATGAATATATAATTTGTACTCTCAGCGTATGTAGTTTATCGCTTCGGGTATTCTGCGAGGGTTTTCGTTTAAATAGTTATTAGAAATACAATGCCTGGATGTGTTAAGTACCCTAGGGGATATAGGTAATTAGCCATATTTAATAGGATATAACTCAGAAACGCCTTATAATTGAGACCAGTTATTGTAATAATATGTTCCTACATAAAGGGATCTATTCATTAATATATGATTTACAGTTATTGGAAAAGTGGACCCAAAATGCCCATTCTCTTTTATTGTGTTATTTTCTTCACTTAATTTTTATATGGGTTCATATACATTTACATTTTCGTCGTGTCCAATTGACGGCTAAAGACCGCTCTTGGACGTCAAAATAATTGGGTTAGGTAGTAAGTCTCGTTACTACTCTTTACTGAAAATACATAGTTAGTCAAGAATTTACTACTAGATTGTCAAACTATAAATATAAATAATCAAAATAGAAGCCTAATATTTGAAGTAGTTAATAATTCGAAAAGATACGTAGTAAAATTATTAATCGTAATATTAAAATTGTCAGTAAAATGTTAAATAATCAAATTACAAAACTAAAAGTACAAATATAAGACCATATAAAATAATCAGACTATAAGGCTCTACTTTTTAAGTAATTTAAATGGGCACAATATTTTAAAAATCATGGCCCTCAAATTCGGCCAGATTATAGAAAGGGTGGCCTATCAGCATCTCCTTGATGTTTTTTTTTAAATTTTATGTCCTCCAGCTGTTTAAATTTTGTAGGGAGTAGATTATAGAATTTAATGCTAAGGTACAAGTAGGTAGCTTTTCTGTACTTTTGCCAGTCGTATTCGGGGTATGCGTAAAAGGGAGCTACCGCGGGTATGATGCGATTGCAGTTTCTGCGAGGTGCTGTCTAGCATACATATTTATAACAATTTTGATGACCGCCTTAGAACAGGCTAGAGCGTAGTTAGGTGACATTAAGATAGGATCACTGTCCACTGAGTTGTCGACATATAATGTTGTCAGTTTTTGCTTGTGCATTTTTGTCTGATATTTTTATTTCACATGTTGTCTATTTGGCTGTAGATTATTGTGAATTACATAATAAATGCTTTGTACAAAAAGGCAGAAATTGCCCCCCATAAATCGTCCCCTTACAGGAAAATCAGTTTCCTATTGGCATTTCTCCATAAGCTATTCGCGCATATGTATAGATTGACATATTTTATGCTCGAACAATTCCTCATCACTCGAACGTCGCGTTAATATTCATTTTCTCTCCATAGTAACACCGCAATCTCATCTTTAACATGAACAATTAGCGCTCTAGTAATTACCAGATGGCATCTAAATTTCGACGTACGGCCTTGTGGACTGAAATGAATTATCTTCGCATTTTATCACACTTCAAAAGTCGTAATTACATATAATAATAATAATATGCATACTATTATGATATTATTGACGACTGAAAATATTTAGATATTTAAATATAAGAAACGTTTAACGTCATACGTGTAATAGTGATTTTCATCAACACGATACGAGGAATAAATCCAATCTCCACATAAACCGACAGCGACTTAGCAAGTGCGATACAGTTTTATACACCAACATTTGTCCTTCTATAATAAGATTCCAGAGGAAATGAAAAGCCTTGGAGAGGACCAATTTAAAAAGATAATTATACATAATTTGGTAAGAAACCCAATATATGGTATAAGGGAGTTGAAGAATTCTGGGTTTATTTTCCATGTTGATGATTAATGAAATGCGTAAAGTTTTAAACATAATGGTATTATGATAGCTGACATTCTAATTTTCATAAAGTTTATTATACATCTATTCATTTAAAAAAAATACGAAGGCATATTGCTGGATTGACAATAAAATATATATTTTTTGATTATTCTACATAGAATTTGCATTTCTATTTTAACATATTATTTTCCCTGACTCCTAAATCATTAGCATATTTTGATTATTTGTACGTAGGTAATATTGAATATAATATTACAGCCATGACAACTATCACGATAGTTATGTTTTTAATAATTAAATTTTTAGCATTTAATTTTGTGACGCATCCAAGTGTAGGAATGCCTATCGACTGGAGTAGTTGATTGTATTGTATTGTATCGAGAGATGTTAGCAAAAAAATAATGCAAAGATACCAAGCACCGAGCGGTGTCAACGATAGGTTCTACATGATGCTACATGATAGGTCCGGGTACGTTGATGTCTTCGCATCCATTAAAAGTCACTTCAAGGAATCCATTAGAACATTATATCAGTCCTTGGTCCCTTTCTATATCATCTAATGTCTCATTAACCTTATAAACGATTTTCCTGAACAGTTTTTGAAAACCATTTTTACAAGCTTTCTTTTAACTTGCATGTTCGTATGTAAGTTGTCCGTTTCAATGTTTGCAAACCATTTTTCGAGCACTTGCTGGTATCCTATTGAGCTGGAGATCGTGTAATTTCGGTGATAATGAAATAATATGCTGCTACCATCGAGCTGATTTGATGATGGAGCCGGGATGTAGGTACTGGAACTCCCTGATGGCAAATGGTAGGACAGTCGAATTTGGTCTAATAGGTTTTATTATCGTGAATACTTTCTATTATACACGATGACGAGGGTCTGAAGATAGAGCGGGAAGATTGCCTCTGGAACTCCCTGATAGAAATGGCTGAGATAGTCGAGTCCAAACTCATTTGTTTTGTTGTCTTGAGTAATTTCAATTACATATGATGAAGAGGGTCTGAGGATGGAGCCGGAAAATTTCCACTGGAACTCCCCGATGGAAAATACTAAAGTAGTCGCGTTTGGGCTCGTTTCGTTATGTGCGCTCTCTAGTGGACCGATTTCAACCACAATCTTTTCAACTCTTGCCATGACCAAATGATGCCTTCATACCAAATTTCAGCTTAATTAAACGAATTAGGCGTTTGGGCGCTATCGCATAGGAATACATACACACAGACACACAGACAGACTTCAGTCTGGAAATGGTCTTAATCGTCTCGGGAGTGGGGGGGGGGGGGGTCGGCATATACAGTACCGTGTGAATTAATTTGAAAATAGAGTATTTTTCTTCGAAATGTGCTTTAATAGACATACACATACGAAAACAGTACTGGTAGTTGTATATTGTTAGTTTTATTTTTTTATTTTATTTATTAATTTACAATAACTTTATATATGTCATATACACACCATTAACATAATATGGTTGAGTTGGGGGAGATTGAGCACATCCTATAGTGAAAATGTTTATCCGCATTCCTAACTAGGTCAGAGACCCGTATCTAGGGATGCTGATTTTTGTTTAATGGTATCGACGAGCTGACTCTTTTGATATTATGAACTTACGTTGCATTGCATAATACATAACAATATATACATAAGCAAATAATACACGAGATTTGATATTAGTTAGTAATACATAATTTAATAAAACAACTTAAATTATTAGCTAGAGCAATTGAGACTCAGCATACAATGGACCCCTTTCAAGCAGATACTTCTTTATAAGTATTTTGAATGAATTACTTAACATAGAATGTCTCTTCATTTTGCGTTGATAACACCTTTCACCCTTGTAGGCATATAATTTACCAGGTTTTGACAGCTTTCTTGATAGCCTCATCATCGTGAAACCAGGCTGGAATCACTGCACTGATCATCTTGGTTTCCGTTGTATAATTCATTTTGGAGGGCCGTTTGTTGCAAATGGCTCAGAGGTTTTCGATCGGGTTGAGATCGGGGGAATTTACGGGCTATTCAAGTACAGTAATTTGGTTCTGTGTGAAAAACCGTTTTTTATTTTTTCGGAGAATGGCATGGGGCGAGATCCTGTTGAAAATTCCCTATTTGGAAGGATATACCTTTCGGAGCTCCCGTCCGAATTTGAATTCGAAAAGTAAAATAAATATCAAAAAATCGGTTGTCTGTAAAGTCGGTTTACTGACGATAGTCGAACGTGACAACTTCATAAGAAAATACTGATGGAATGGTTGCATTTGAAGCAGTTTCATTTAAGATTCTGATATTGTTTATTACAACTATATGACACCCAAAAATATATGCTTTTATACTCACCGATTTGACTACAACATGTAAATGTATTATTGTATAGCAGTATAATTGTATAATTGTTTATTGTTTAAAGTTTATTGTTTTTTTTAATTTGAAAGTTTGAAATCTCAAACTGTTAAATAACGGTTTGAGAAGCGTTTGAGCACGCTGCGCCATCTAGCGGTAGGTAATACGTCGTAAATAAACAATATCAGCGACATCTTACCAACCGCTAGATAGCGCATCGTAATGATAGCTTTTCATACTTTTTTATTTTTTTAAAAATAAAAGTTGCTTACTTCGTTGCACTTCGTTGTACCCACAAGAAAATTGTCCGTTCAGTAATAACATTTCGTATATCAAAAATACATATAAAATTATGTCAAGAATTTAGATCAATCTAGTGATTTTCATTCGTACTATTTTAGACTGAGGTTAGTAAATAATTCTTGTCGCAACCGGTAGATGGCAGCATTTATATTGAATAATAAATATAATAAATGGAACGCCTCAGAGCGAGGTAACGCCGCATGAGTCATGTTTTTTCGTGCGTGCAGCCGCTCCATCGAATTATAAGACGTTGTCACGTCAAAAACATTCTCCGTTATGTTTTTCGGTGTCGCGGGAGTAACTGCTATTACGTAATTACTGTATGCTTGTTTTATTATAATTGTAGTGATTGTATTGCAATAGGCAGAGTCCAGCGATCTGAAGTAGAGTAACGTATGGAATATGAGCGTGTGGAATTCTGTACAATAGAAATTGTTGGCGAGTTGCACGAAGAGAGCGAATCGGCACGCGATTCGGTATTATAATGAGGAGGCGATAGCCGCAGAGCACTGGCACAGCCGTGGAAGCGGACAAGGCCGGTTAGCTAACCCAAGAGTTTCCGTTGGCTCCTCCTCTGTTAAAAGTGACTTGCACCATTCGGCCTGTTATTTTCTGCTAGGAGCTAATGTGCCCTGTTGCAGTTTGGCCACTAAAACTCAAAAAAAAATGTGTTCAGGGTCGGTCGTACTCACGGGTCGACACCTATCCCGCGGCCTCCATGTAGAAGTGCGAGCCTGGGTAGAACTCTGGCCTTCGAGCCAGTTTCCTCTAGGAGTCAACCTTCGGTCGCTCTTGGTCGGTGTGCGAAAGTACGGTGTCAGCCAATTGATTGTGCATTCTGACCGACAGCCGGGGAATCTGGAAATAGTACTGTCTCCTGTAGAGCGGGGGTAGTTGTTAACCTTAGGGCAACTGCTCTTGATACGACCAATCGGCTACCCGACACCGGACATTCATGCGACAGGTGCATTCAGCTTTTCTTTCCGTCGAAAATTGACTATTATAGTTGCCGAGTTAAGAAACAATAATGTTACAAAGTGAGGTAATCTGTTTAAAATTACTTTCTGTAATTTTAAGTTTATTTTCAAGCGAATAAAAAACATTTTCTACAAGGAACTCCTTTAGTAACTGTAGATTGTCCCTAGACACCCCTAGACATCGTCGGTTGCAACGTCGCCGAATCGTCGGGTTTTACAAACTTCACGCGGTAAATTCGTGTTTTATCTTATTTATAAGTAACTACAGTTTTGAAATTAGCATGCATGTTGCCTAAAAATTAAAATCAAAACAAATTATAAATAGGATAGAAAACGAATTTACCGCGTGAAATTTGTAGGACCCTACAAATTTCACGCGGTAAATTCGTTTTCTATCCTATTTATAATGTCAAACAACCGCGATAGTCTTCGATTTTATATCAAAACAAATTGTTCCCCAGTGTATAATTAGAATAATTGTCCTAGTAGGCAGAGTCCACTGATCTGAAGCGAAGTGACGTATGGATTATAAGAGTGAGCGGTATTTTAGTAGAATACGATGAGGACTATGAGGCGGCGATAGCCCTCGCGCGGGCGGCCGTCGCGTCATCGCGGTCATGGAAGCGGAGAAGGCCGCGTGGACCAGCAACGCAGGCAGCACCCTGCGCAGGTCGCGTTCCGTGCGCGCCTCTCTGCGCCTCATCGCCGACCGCTGGAAGCAGCACCGGGAGGGCGAAGACGCGCACCTGATCGACCCCCCCGCGCCGCCCGAGCGCGAGCTCTTCGGCCACCAGTGGAGCAGCATCCGCCGCGGCCGGCTCGTCGGCTACGGCGACGTCGACGGCAAGTTCATCCTCAAGACGCCCGTCATGGCCAAGCGCAAAGCGGACGGCGCCAAGACCAAAACCGGCGACGTCGACCTCCTCCTGCGCCCGGTCGCCGCGCCCAAACCCTCCAACCCCAAGTTCACCGATCTCTTCTTCCCCAAGTCCAAGTTCAAGATCCACACCAAAGACGCCGTGCCGGACGCCGTCCCGCCCAAAGCGGCCGCCCTCCTCCACATCGCGGCCGCCCCCGCCGACGAAGAAGTCAAGAAAGAGCGAAAGAAGCGAAACATGCGACTCTTAAAAAGCGCCAAAACCGAAGTATCTGAAAACGGCCAAAAACGACGAACCAGACGCAGCTCAGTCGGCGACAAAAACGACAAAGGAACCGTCAACCCGGCCTTCGTCTTTTCTACGCCGCCGAAAGAAAGGAGACACTCTCTATGGGGCGCATCACCAAGTAAGTTTCAATTTATAAATCATCCTTTTTATTTTTTTATTTATTTTTTATTTATTTATTGGAATTATCAAATTAACCATTTACAATAAGTATGCTATTAAAACAAATGGCAAAAACTTTCCTCTTTCATTCACTGGCTGGTGCTGCCCAACTGGGATATACCCGTTCCAGGGAAAGCAATTTATATTTTTACATTTAAAACGAGGGTCGATGAACCAACCAAACACAATAATAATAATAATAATTTAAAAAAAAATATAATAATAATAAATATATATAAAATGTTTTTTTTTCTTTTATTTTTTTAATAAAAATTACAATATTATATAGGAAATAGAAATACTAAATACATTAGAATACACATATACACACATATATACATATAAATATACACAATATTATATTGTCATCTTCAACTTATTCTACTACATCGATCATGGCATGGATATATAAACGCTCTTCTTGCAAGAGCCATTTTTTTATTTTACTTTTAAACAAATGACAATTGGGGCTGCTTTTCATGTCACTGCTTAATTTATTATAAAGTCTTGGAGCTATGAAAGAGTAGTGTCGCTGTCCGAAAGTCGTCTTCATCCTAGGTACATTCAAAGTATCACTCAGGAGTTTAGTGGGCTTCGTGTGCGTAATAATAAAAGATTTATTTTGTTTGGCCACGAAAACCCATTTTATCACAAAAAACGTATTTACTTAATACTTAAATTTTCTTTACTAAAAAAATCTACGAAAAGTGAACCCTCGCCGAACCCAACTTTATATATGTAATTGCGATAGTCGAAAGTCAATATTTTTTAATTTTTAAACTAAAATTGTCATGTTTTTTTTTTAAAAGAAGACCATTTTTGGCATTGAAAATAAAAGACATCCGAACGTTTTTCAACATATTTTACTTTAAATTAAAAAAGTATTGTAAACGCGCAATTTTTTATTCAATATGAAAACGGAAATATTCATTTATTACCCCCCCCCCCCCGCCCCGCCCCCCCCCCCCCCCCCCCTGGGGACGATAAAGACTATCTTCAGATGGAAGTCTGTTTGTTTGTCTGTCAGTGTGAATGTGTGTCGCTCTGTGTGTAATCCTCGACGATAGCATTCAAACGCTTAATTCGATGGAGCTGAAATTTGGCAAGCAGGCAGCATTTGGTCATGGCAAGAATTGAAAATTCGTTGAAAAGTCGTGGTGAAAAATCGGTACACCGCTAGTGCGCCCCTTATTTTATCTTATGTTTTGAACTCTTGTAAATATCATATAGCCTTAAGTATAAACTTCTCGAACAGAAATTACGATTTATATCTTATTTCATGGCAACGAGCAAATGAAGTATTTTATTTTTATTTTCATTTAATGGCTGGCTGATAGCGAGCCCAGCAATGGTATATCGTCCTTTTAAAGAGTGGATATATTCGAATTTCAAATCGAATTAGTAAAAGCTACTTAAAAAGTAGCGAAGGAAATCCCAGCTTGTATTGGGAAATGCTTATGTTTGAATGAGATATACTTACGTATGTGCACGACTTTCGACGGTGCAATGTAAGTTTAAAGGTCCTTTTGCAGTCGACTAACGATCACTATTCATCCATATATCTCATAAATAGGGCTTATCCTTATGCAACACAAAATGCCTTCAATTGAGACGAATTAAGCGAAAAAATAAAAAATTAAACTATTGATCACTTCGGCAAAGCCGTTTTCTAAATGGAAGTGACATTACGAAATAATTCAAATTTCGAATGCTACCAACATTTAAAATATGATAGCTACAATTGGCTGAGTTTGTTATCAACGAGCCATTAAATCGAAATAAAAATAAATATGTATATATATATATATATATATATATATATATATATATATATATATATATATATATATATATATATATATATATATATATATATATATATATATATATATATATATATATATATATATATATGGCTCAGTTCCACAGCGAAACAAGTCAAAAATCATCACTTTTGAGTTAATGATGCCATTTTGTTAGGGAACCCATACTCTATGATTTCCACACAGAATTATCTAAAAAAGTGCATCGGTTTATTTGCTATACGGCAAAATTCCTTATGGAATCATAAATATTTCGACAATTTTCCAGTTCCACAGTGAAACGTAGTGAAATGTTGCTGTATGGAAATCGGTCTTAGCAATAAATTCAGTTCCATAGGGCAACACCATCTATTTGTTTCCATATGGAACTGGCAACTTTAAAACTGTCAGCGTTCGAATGTCAGGCAGGACAGTACGTCATATTTGAGGTTATAAATTTTGTGTTCACTATTATAATACTTTCATTAAACCGTAATTAATGAGTGCATCACGTTCAAGAGGCCCCGAGCCGTGGCCGGCCGGAAGCCGAACTGCATACATACTTCGACTAGCCACCGAAGACGATTTCTTGAGTGAGGTAAGAAACACAAAATCTAACCTAACATGCATACTCGAATTTATGAATCCTTCCAACAGTATAGCTAAACATGTTTGTGATATTTTAGCCTTTTGATACGATTTCGCAACATGATGGAAAAGAGTCAGTCGCAGACAGCTTCCCTGAGACACAGTCTAGACACAGTCAGACTAGTCACAGCAGGGATCGCTTTTTTACAGAGGCATCAAGTGCGGGACAGGGGCACCCTAGTACAAATTCGAACCTACTTGAACAGGCTATCCAAAATGATGTTATTTTTAGTGAGGTAAATAAAAATAATTACATACTAAGTACCTACATTTTTTTAACCTGACAGCTATATTTATAAATCATTTATTGCGTCAAGTATGTGTGTTCTCACCTCCATTCAATTAGATATTTCTCTTTCTGAGACGTCCCGCTCTGACTAACGCACGGCAATTGATTTTTACATTAGAAGATATGGAATTTATCAAGAATAATAGTTATTACATTTTATTTTACAGAGCTTATGTAATTTCCTTTCAGATTAGGACGACTGATTTAGATGCATTTCAAGGCTCAAATGAAGGAAGAGTGTCAGCAGCAGATATTTTCATTGACACCAGTCTCAGTTACATTGACACGATATCACAATATGAAGGAAAAGAGTCAGCAGCAGATGGATTTCCTGAGACAAGTTGCATCGGTAATCGCTTTACAGAGGCATCAAGTGCGGGACAGGGGCTCCCTATAAGCGCGAACCTGCTTGAACAGGCCATCCAAAATGATGTTATTTTTAGTGAGGTAAATAAAAATAATTACATACCTACTAAGTACCTATTTGTTTTTTAACCTGACAGCTATATTTATAAATCATTTATAACGTCAAGTAGGTGTGCTCTCATCTCCACTCAATTAGATATTTATTGTGGATATGGAATTTATTATGAATATTTGTCATTACACTTTATTTTTATGTAAGAGCTTTATTTTTATATTTTTTATTTTACAGAGCTTATGTAATTTATTCCAGATTACGACGACTGATTTAGATGCATCTGAAGGCCCAAATGAAGGAAGAGTGTCAGAAGCAGATATTTTCGCCGACACCAGTCTCAGTTACATCGAAGATTCAGATATCGAGCACGTATACATATCGGAGACGAATTCCTCAAGTTCAAATTCTTCCATTGTTGCACTTACGCCTGAAGACACGTTACAAATAACCCGGAAACGAAAAAGAAGACCAGAGAAATGGGCAAAGTCTGTTTCTAAACAGAAAAAAAATACAGGACAAAAGTACACAACTAGAAATACAAAAGAAACGAAGTCTGCCAAAAAAGTCCGGCCACCATGTTCAGATAAATGCAGATTGAAATGCAGAGAAACATTTAATTATGAAGATCGGGAGCAAATTCATAAGAGCTTTTGGAAGATAGGGAATATCGACCGACAACGTGACTACTTTTTACAGTGCATGAAGCCTATACAGCCAAAATACCGTATGAAAAAATCAGGAAGCAACAGAAGTAACAATTACTCTTATCATTTCGAATTAAACGAGACCAAAGTTAGAGTGTGCAAAACTTTTTATCTTAATACGTTGGATATATCCAGCAAAACTATTTATACTACGATTAACAAAAAAGATGAAAGTGGTGTTTTGCAACCAGACATGCGGGGAAAGCACGGAAAAGGTGGAATAAAAGTAGACGAAGAAAGAAAAGAAGATATCCGTCGTCACATCAAGTCATTTCCCACCATGCCATCTCACTACTGCAGAGCACAAACTAAAAAATCCTACATAGACGGAAGCCTCACAATAACAGCAATGTACAAACTGTACAAAGAGAACTGCGTTGAACTGGGAAAACCTTTTGCCAAGAAGCACATCTATGACTCCATTTTTAACGGAGAATTCAATATAGCATTTTTCAACCCCAAGAAGGACCAGTGCATGACATGTGAATCTTACAAAAATGCGAGTGTTGAAGAGAAGTTAATTCAAGAACAGCAATTTAAAAAACATATTGCAGAGAAACAATTATGTCGTTCTGAAAAAGATAAGGATGTGGCACATGCTGCATTGGATCCCTCTATGCAAGTAGCTTGCTTTGATCTTCAAGCTGTGCTTTCAGTGCCTTGTGGAGACGTAAGTGGGTTTTTTTACAAACGACGTCTCGGCACTTACAACTTTACTATTTACAACATGACACAAAAACAAGGTCACTGCTTCACATGGCATGAAGGCCTAGGTAAACGAGGAGCCAATGAAATTGGAAGCTGCATATATGAGTATTTGAAAAGATATCCGAGCAAATCTATAACTTTTTATTCAGATAACTGTGCTGGACAGCAGAAAAACAAGTTTGTGGCATCATTATTACTTCATGCTGTCAAATCCATTGCTAGCATTGAAGAAATTAGCCATAAGTTTTTGGTTGTCGGGCACACCCAAAATGAGGGCGACGCAATGCATGCTTTGATAGAAAAGGAGAAAAGAAGGTGCTTGAAAAGTGGACCTATTTATACACCTGAACAGCTCATACCAATAATCAGACTTGCTAAGAAAACAGGTAAAAGCTATACCTGCAATGAGATGGATTTCATAGATTTCTTTGATTTAAAAAAACTACAAGCTGATACTGGAAAGAACTTCACAATCAACACAGAAGATGAAAAAGTAATATGGAATAACATTTGTGTGTTAAAAGTTATGAAAACCCGCCCTACAAAAATCTTATACAAGACTTCCTTCCTACAAGAAGATTTTAAAGAAATAGATTTGCGATATAGGATGCGAGGTCCAGCGCCAAATATTGAATTACAACATGCTTACACAACTCAGCTTTCGATTTCATCAGAAAAAAAGAAAGATCTGTTGTCGTTGTGCACTTCAAATGCTATCCCAAGCCAATATTGGAATTTCTACAAAAATCTGCCTTGCCGCACGAATACTATACAAGTTAGAAATGCTGCCAGTGAAAGCGAACTAGAAGATTAAATTAGTAAGCCATGCTGTATTGGAGAGTAATGGTTTTGAGGGTTCTATTAAATAATAATTTTGTTTTTTAATATAAGTATTTAGATGATTGAAATTGTTTTATTTCACCTATTGCCCATAGTACTTTTTATAAAAATTTCACCAACTCTGAAAATTCCCCCCAAAAATTATTTTTACATAAATTAAATACTACAAATATAATAATTAAATTTTGCTTTGATGATCTGAGTTCTTTAATAAATTTACAATATAAGTGCAAAAAAAGAATTTAAGTAGAATTTATATTTACATTATAACAGGTAAGTGAAACGATAGTAAAACTTCAAATACGATTGACCGAAATTAACAGTTTTTGAGTTGTTTCCCTATGGAACTGAGCCATCGCATAGTACTTTTTTAAAAAAAATCACCAACTCCAAAAATTTCCCCCAATTTTTAAAAAAAAATAAATTAAATACTTCAAATATAATAATTTAATGTTGCTTTAGATGATCTGAGTTCTTTAATAAATTTCCAAGATAAGTGCATAAAAATAATTTAAGTAGAATTTATATTTACATTATAACAGGTCAGTGAAACAAGACTAAAACTTCAAATGCGATTTACCGAAATTAACAGTTTTTGAGTTGTTTCCCTGTGGAAATGGACCATCGATATATATATATATATATATATATATATATATATATATATATATATATATATATATATATATATATATATATATATATATATATATATATATATATATATATATATATATATATATATATATATATATATATATATATATATATATATATATATATATATATATATATATATATATATGTATATCCTCCTAGCCGTGTTCGGCCATAGCGACTGCATTATAGATTCTAGTGACTTCGTTGTAATTTTTTTTTTTCAGTTATGGTTGGGGGTTTTGCTGGTGCGGCCTCAGGTGACTGATGTAGCCGATCTTGGCTTGGAATGTGCCTGCACATTTGGCGCAAGTCAAGACACCATCTACGTAATTATAATTTATGGCCGCCGGTGGTCGGGCCTTTAGCTCGTCGCGCTTGGCATCTAAGTCGACCAGCCTCTTCTTTTCAAAATCATCTACATTGCCCTGCACTAGCAGTCTCCATCCTGGGCGATGTTTTGCTTTGCTCTCCCACTGAGAGGGCTCAATGGTGCACCTTTTCATATGCCTCTTCTGAGCATCCTTGTATCTGAGGAGCTGGCCGCCTTGTTTCCGCTTGCCGTTCTTTAGTTCAGAGTAAAAGATACGCTTTCCCACTCTCTCATTAGGCACGCGGGAGACATGTCCGCACCATCTCAGCTGTCGGCGCATCATGTATGCTTCTATTCCGCTGACTTTAGCACGTCGAAGAACTTCCGTGTTCCTCACACGGTCCGACCACTTGATTTGTCAAATTTAATTGGTCTATGGAATAAAGTATGAGTAACATGTATAGTACTCCCAGCGACTCGATGCCGGCCCAGGCGCCCTTCAGGGAGCCAGCGGCTTGTGACGGAGTAGCTCTCATTACAGCAATTTGAATAAACCTGCTGCTGCCCCTGCGACCGACATCAAAAGGATTGCAGTATCCATCACCCATGCAAAAGTAACACATTTAAACAACGCAGACTTTAGTAAGAATGTGAGTTGGGTTGAATTCTGTTGGCGATCACGCGATAGCGACATAACAATTATTATTTTATGCGCCAGAGTTCAACGATCCGCCTGCAGTGTAGCAGAAGACCGTAAAGTGATTATTCAATCGATGTTTGTTCGTATGAAATTGCACACAATTGCTGCTTCATTGATTGCCGACTTGCTATACGCTCGAGTACCCTCAGAAAGATGGTAATTAAATAAGCCATAAAGAATACGCATTGGCGGATACTCTTATCTACCGCAAATGCGAAATATATTCATTGTAATCGTGATTTTATTTATTTAATTCAAATATTATTCAGGAGCATTACAGACCAATCCAATTCGCCCTAGAATATTAATCCTTTCACCCTGGAATCGCAAACTACGCCAAACGTGAGCAAAATGGGCATTAAAAGTGAATAATAGTAGGCTGATGAGAATATTTGCATAGAAATAAAAAATAAAAGCTTGAAAATAAGTTTTTCAGACAAATATTTGTCTATGAGCGGTAAAAATACGTATTATACTTTTTGACTTTTTGACAATCAACACATATTTTTTTTTTTTTTTGACATTACATTTATTATTTTATACTAAAAAAACTTATTTTTTTCGGTATTTTCAAGAATTAATTATATTCATTATAACCTTCTTTTTTTCTCATTACATTATTCATTATATTCAATGTTATATAATCACTACTCATCGAGTTAATTTCTACATATCTTCTCTATATCTTACATCTCTATATCTTACTTTCTACATATCTTACTCTGTGTTTTTTATCTGGTAAACTAAATGGTGAGACTCGATTTAATTCTACAATAATACCTTCTTTATTCATACGAGACCTTTTATGTTTTCATTATTAATAGAAGAATTTGATCATTAATGAAGAATTCAATCATATCACGGCCAAATGTAAATGTAATACAACTGTCTATACAACTATGTATTAGTTTTTGGACAATAGATTATTTGATTTGATTTGATTTGATTTGATTGTATGTGACAATTATGTTGCCAATATCTGTGAAAAAATCTGCACAGTGGAACCAAACATCATCACCAAGAATATCTTCTGACAAAAAATCATCTGGGATTTCTAATATTTCGGCTATTTGTTTTATACATAGGGGTTTCGTAATTTTCTTTGGTTTTGCAATCTGAAACAAGTAAAATAATGTACGTAAGCACAGGCAAAAGTTTGGGCAATTTCTGGGTTATTGGCAATTATATGGCCACCTATTGTCAATTATTTGGCCAGCTTACTGGCATTGGCAACCTCGAGTCTCCTCTCAACCTCAAATCACCGAAATATTTTAATTTTTTTCTATTTTCAATTTCAATTTATTTCCAAAAAAAAAATCGTAACAGATTGTAGAAACTTAATATCGAGGTACATTTAAAT